>JAVJIF010002668.1:130000-295000 GCA_038442645.1 Agave tequilana
GGATGACAACGGAGTTTCCTTCATCACAATTCAAAGAAGGCCATTTTACACAACGTCCACCACTATTCGATGGATCGAACAACAACTACTGGAAGTGTAGAATGAAGATCTACTTGCAATCGATCAACTACGAACTATCGAATATAGTAGAAGCAGCGTACACCAAACCGACTACCAATTACAGCGCTTGGAGTGATGATCAAAAGAAGAATGCGAACCTTGATGCCAAAGCGATGAATGATTTATTTTGTACCATAACCAAAGAAGAATTCAACCGTGTGTCAACAACCACATCTGCAAATCAAATATGGCACATACTATAGGTTATACATGAAGGTACAAATAAGGTTAAAGAGTCTAAAATTTATGTTCTTTTTCACAGGTTCGAACTGTTTAAAATGATAGAGAACGAAACAATTTCAGAAATGATAAAAAGGTTCATCGACATAACAAATTCCTTAGCATCCCTTGGAAAGGAATACACCCAAGTAGAAAAAGTTCGCAAGATCCTTCGTGCACTCACATCAGATTGGGAGAAGAAGACAACTGCAATAGAAGAAGCGAATGATCTCTCAATAATGCAATTAGAAAACCTTATTGGTAATCTAATGGCATATGAAGTGCAACTCGAAGATAGAAAGAAGGATGAACAACAATTCAAGAAGAAAGAAGTTGCCTTCCATGCATCCTCAGATACGGACAATTCAGATAATGATGAAGAGGAGATGGCAATGCTTTCAAGAAAATTCAGGAAGTTCTTGAAGTAAGGTAAGTTTAAATGTTTTAATTGTAATAAAACAGGTCATACGAGGAAGGATTTCCCATTGCTCAAAAACAGAGGTAAATTCAAGAGCAAAAAGTTCAGAAAGAAGAAAGATACAAGAATCATGAAAAATAGTGATTCCTCTTCCTCTGACGAAGAAGAAGCCACTGAACATGCCAACATCTGTTACAAGGCTCTAGAAGAAGTTGAGGTACAATATACTGAACTTTTAGATACATTTCATGAATTATACAATGATCTTAAAGATGAAAGGATAAAGAATAAAGTTTTGTCAAAGGAAAATAAAAAACTTTTTAAAGGAAATTTTTGTTATGCTTCTCAAATTTCTTCTATAAATTCTCAAAAAGATGATTTTGAAAAAGTGATATCATCATTGAAAAAGATAATGAGAATTTATTATAAATAATGTTTTATTGAAAAGAGAAACTATGTCTTTAAATGAAAGAATTTCTGTTTTAGATAAAGACATGTCAATTATCAAAATGGAGTATGAAGAGATTTTGAAAAATGTGACTAATTTAATCAAGGTAAAGAAAAGTTAAATGATTTGTTATCTTATCAAAATATGTCACATAATCATTATGGTCTTGGATTCTTAAATAATAGTGAAAAATCTATACATGTTTGTAAAAAGAATCATAATTCATATAATTCTTTTGAGAAAAGAAATACTGATATTATTTAAAAAAGAATTAAGAACAAGTTCATATGGATTCCTAAAAACTTAAGCATTGTTGATAAAATACTTATATTGCATCATACATACATGATATATGTAATTCATGCAATTATGTGTATACTAATAGATGAAAACAAAATTCAAATTGGATTTGATTCCTAAAGGTTAATGCTTTGATCTTATCATGATTGGTACCATTCTAATGTTTATCTTTCATGTACCATATAATAAGTTTGATAAAGAAAAATATTTTCAGAAAATTTATCATATATATATGTTATGATATATTTGTAGCAGGAGGAGAACACATATTTTTCTATATCAGTTATAACCTTTTCTGCAGGGGGAGAACATATAACATATTCTCTGCAGGGAGAGTATTTGTGCACACAAAGTGTCATCATCAAAAAGGGGAGAATGTTGGAACTTGCTTTTGATGATACATTTGTGAAGACATATCATTGGAACTCTATTTTACAAGCTTATTCAAGAGTTCTACATGATCAAGACTTCCCAAAGAGTGGCTATGGATGTGTATTGTAATATTTATTAGAATGTTAAAAGCCTTGAATACACACACACATCTTAGTCATATTAGTCGACTTATAGACTTGACTAGTCGACTAATACCAACTATAGTCGACTAACCCTTTAACTATAGTCGACTTAGTTTGTCTCCAGATGCATACCAACTTTCTGTTTCTAACCTGCATGCACTATTAGTCGACTTGCTATTCTTTATAGTCGATTAATACTTGGCCTAGTCGAGTAACAACTTATTCTGGTCGACTAGCTTCAGTTTCCAGAAACTTGTCTTTTGTTTTAGTCATGACCTAGTCGACTTGGTCTTTTAATTAGTCGATTAACCTAGTCTAAATTGCCTACCCTAGTCGACTAACCCCCAACCTCTAGGCGACTAGTGGTAGTTTCTGACTGTTGGACAGTTTCTGTTTTCTGATGTTTTATCCAACATTTCTATATCCAAATTTGTCCTAATAACTACCCTAATTGACCATAGATTTCAGCTATAAATAGGGATGTTATCCTAGACTAAAAATACCAATTCAAATCAATAGTTTTCTGCCCAAAAACTCTGTTAAAAATTTATTTTTTAGAAAATTGTTACCACTTTCATTTCTTCACTCAAATTCCTACTCCATAATGAAGATTTCTAAGAGTCCACCTATAAGAGTCCTTGTCCACGATCACATACAGATTCAAGGCTTATAGGATCAATTGTACTCAAAGAGGAGCATTGTACAAGAGCGTCTTCGGGTTGAAGAGAGTTTGTACAAGGTGTTATGGTCTTCTTTGTTGTAAGAAAAGTTGCACACATTTGACAAAGGGGATTTGTCAAGTGGTGTGCAAGGTGTTGATTTTGGGTGTACAAAGTCAAAGGCTAAAGGAAAATCTCAAGCGGGTGGCTTGGGGACTGGATGTAGGTCACAAGGACCGAATCAGGATAAATCACTTGTGTTTGTGTTTGCTTTCTTTTCTGTGATTTATTTTCCTTTACTGCAAGTACTTTATATTTAACGCTAATATCTTTGTTTGAGTGTTGACGTATATTTTAGATCCTACAATTGGCATCATCTCGGGACCAACATATGCATTGTATTATATATATATATATATATATATATATATATATATATATATATATATATATATATATATATATATATATATATATATATATATATATATATATTACATATATTAGATGTGAATATGTATTTGGATATACTTTTGCATGTATTGGATGAATTAACATTCCAGATATGTGTATAATGAGGATATTTGTTTCTAGTAAATGTAGAAGCCCAGATTTCTATTTAATGTGTTCTGTTTGTTCTGATTTATATGCACAATGTTATTTTGTGTAATTTATTAAAAAAGGCGTCGTGTAGCATCCCGTTCTCAAGATACGTATCCGGATGCGTGTCCCGAATTCTTTGACCGTTTTATTTCAATTTTCTTCCAATATTTGCATTTAAGTTGTGATTGCTTATGTTATTTGGTATCGGATTTGGATTCTCGGACCTAGACTCAGCCCTGACCCGGCCGGGAACCCGATACCGGTATACCACCCGATTTGACCTTTCTGGTAGTTCAATTTGATCGATTTTAATTTCAAATATTATTTTCTAATATTTTATATTTTTTATAATTTTCTGAAATTTTTCAGAATTATTTTGCAAAATCTCCAAAACCGGTGTTGGTCGGCATCGCTGACTGATTCTCAGATTTTTAGTTTTCAAATGGGATTGAATTTTTAAAAATGGCTTTCATGTTACTTCTTAGAATTTTATATTCTATCTAAATATATTTTTTGAAATTTTTCTAAATTTATCAAAATTTGACTGATTCTGGTGTGCCGGTATCGCCTGAAGATTTCAAAATTTTTAATTTGAAAAGTAAATTGAATTTATTGAATCTAATTTCACCGAGCATTTTAAAATAATATTTTCTATTTTTGAGAATTTTTCAGAACATTTCTGAAATAGTCAAATTTTTGCCCTATTAAAATAATAATATTACTTACCGACCTTTTTTTTCTTCCTTTTTCCTTCTCTACTCCCCTACTTTATAGTTCCAGGATATTCTAATAAATTATTTATTTAATAATAAAATTTTTTCTTGTTTCTTTTCTTTTTTCTTATTTTTTTTCCTTTTCCTTTAATTTCTTTTCTTCTCCTTCCTTTCTTTTCTTCCCCTACACTCCACCTCCATGCCCTACTCCCTTGCCACAGCCGCAGTAGCAGCTGCAGCCGCAGCAGCAGGGCATGAACTTTAGCCTATCTACCCCCATCCCCTTTCATCATCACCACTCTCCTCCTCCTCCATTAAAAACTCCTTCTCCTTCCTTCTCCTTTTCATTTCCATTTCAATTCCAAACTCCAACTCCTTCAACCAAACCAACCTCTCCACCTTCACCGCCGCCGCCTCCACCATCACCGCCACCGCCGCCACCCCTCCCTAGCCGCCGGCACCACCTCCCCCACACCCCCTCTCCTCTCCTCCATCTCCTTCATCTTCCACCAACATCCCACCACCTCCAATTTCAAACAAAACTCATCCCCACTACTTCCTCTCCATCTCTAAAATTCACACACATCTCTACAAATCCCACCACACCATCATCACCTCCTCCTCCTTCTCTAGCTCCCAACCACCTCTAACAACTACCACAACCACCACCACCACCAACACCCCACCAACTCCTCCACCAACAACAACCCCAACTCCCCAACCCTCCCTACTCCCCTGGGCTATGCTGCACGCGGCGCCGCCGCCGCCGCCGCCAGGTCGCCGGCGATGGGCCGGCCGCCGGTCGCTTCCTCCCCCCTCCTTTTCTTTTTTCCTTTCTTCTTTCTTTCTTTCTTCTTTTTTCTTTCTTTCTTTCTTTTAATTCTTTCCTTTTTCTCCCTTTCCATTTCTACTCCCTACTTAACCCCCTATTTACATCTCTATAATTTCAATCATACTCCTCCCCTTTTAATTCTTATTTTCCTCTACAAAAAAAATACCCTATACTCTCTCTCCTCTCTCTCCCCCCTCTATCATCCCTTTCTAATATATTTATAATATTTATTATATATATCTATATATTTTAATATATAGTATGGGCTAATAGCTTGCTCGCACGTGTTCGCGGATTTTTCCAGGTTTTACTCGATATTTCATTCTGGTATTAGGCGAGTACATTTCTTACTTTATTACCATCATTTCATGTCTAATAATTATCTTTCTTTTAATATATGATGTCTCTTTATGCAAGTTGGTACATGTTATATGAGTGATTTCTAAAATTATCATGTTTTATAAATAGCTGCCAGCCGTTCTTATACTTTGTCGAACCGGTATTATATCGGATATGCTTAGATCTGCTCCCGCGTCACTCGGCTTCGCATGGCTAATTAAAAATAAATTTATTATTGTTATAAATATGGTTGTGAAGAGTTTAAAATATTTATACCGCTCCCCTGTACCTTGTTATGTGACCGGTTGATACCTGATATTTGATGTTGTGACTCTCACTAACATATTAGTTACCTGACCGACATGTATATACCCGATACTTTCCTTGTTATACTTGACCAATGATATCTGACACCGGTACTTGCCATGCTATAGTTAACACTTGATATTTGATACCGGCACTTGCCATGCTATACTTGACACTTGATATCCGACACCGGTACTTGCCATGCTATACTTGACTGATATTGTGACACCTGACTGGTTACTGTTATACCTGGCACTTGTATTATATTGCATATTCATGACTATTACTTTTACGGAAACTTGGCATGATTATTATACTGTTATCAGATATTTGGTACTCCTGAACTCCTGTACTCCTGAACTCATGTACTCCTAAACCCCTGTATTCCTGAACTCCTGTAACAGGGAGACTCCTGATATTATACTCCTCTTGATCCCTGTATTAGGATAATCATGGATACTGGATTACTGTGGACACCTTGTGGACATTATCTTTGGGCAACATATATAATTAAAGTCTCAACTTACATTGGGGTGGGGAAACTGATGGAAATTGGTATGATGTCATATTTATAATGGTGATATTCTGAAGTGTCATGTGTGGCGCGTAATGATAAGTCCCCAGAAGCAGTAGCCTGAATCTGAAGTATCGTGTGGGGCGCGTAATGATAAGTTCCCAGAAGAAATAGCCTACATCTGAAGTGTCGTGTGGGGCGCGTAATGATAAGTCCCCGGAAGCAGTAACCTCTACTCCTGAGCTAGTCCCGGGCAGAGACGGGACCTACTATAAATATGAGCAATCAGATTTATCAGTTTTCAAATAATAACTCGTCTTATTCATAAGTGGATGTATGTGTGCCGGTAGCACATACAAAAGCATATGGATCGGATGAATAACATAAAACAACTAAACAGTAATAATACTAGAAACGTGTGATATTTGGTCTCTCCTTTGTTCGGGTCCTGGTACTCACTATCAGACCTGGGTAAGTTCTACAGAGTACGAACTCTAGTATTGACTATCGGTGATGTGAAGCGCTGGTAGGGAGGCGATTGAGATATCAAACGGTACTGGTTATTATTATTGGATAAATTAAAATGCAACACCTTTATATTCCAGTTATAGTGTTATGCCCTGAGTTGACACCTTACTTTATGACATATGATGATTACTCCAGACACACTATAGTTCTGTTACTCTTAGGGCAACTCAAGTTGTATAAACTCAGACGATGGCGACATGAGATATGTGGTATGTAGATGAGGGTTTCCGTATTTGGATATTCCTCTTGACGTATCTGTCCCATGAATTCATAATCTGAGTTTGTACAACTAGTTTTACCTATACTTGTATTTATTGCATGTTTAACTTATTTACCGCATGTTTATATGTACCTATGCTCTTCATACTGCCTTCTATGCATGTTTTCAGTTTCAGATTCATCGATATACATGATTTACTGTCGTTTTTTTAATTTCCCTTCTATTACTTATCATTTTATATACCTGCATGCCTGGACCACATCACTTGATCATGTGCACATGTGCCTGTTATGCACACCATTTGGCTTTATTATATGTACTCGCAGGGTTGCGTCTAACAACCCTGGATTCTCATGTCTAGATCCTAGAGACCGGACTTTGGTGCCCTTGTTATAGCTGATCAGAGTGCACAGCGGATCCTTCCGTGACGATCTGAGTGTAGCAGAAGCTTGGATATCATCGTAGTTCTTCCTCCAATTCCTCTCCTGTTTGGCCCCCGAGGCCCTCTTGCTGCTCGTGAGCACCTCGCCTCTTATTATGTATATCTCTTCATGTATTGTATTCTTTTGTATTTCTGGTGATGTAATATTCCTGTAATATTGTATCACCTTCTGAGATGGCCATGTACTTGTACTTATCTGTTGGAATTTATATTACCACTGTGCTTTCGCACTCTGATTCTTTCTTGTACTGATACTTAGCGTATATACGTGAGGGCATTTCTGACCTGTGTATATATGTCGCAGTAACGTCTCCGTACCTGCCAGATCGGGGCGTCACAGGATGGTATCAGAACCTAGACTCTCACATCTTCAGTACAACCAGTTGGAAAATTAATGGTACATTAATTTGCAGCTGGAGAGCATGAGTCTTGAATATACATTCCAATCGTAAGTGCGGTGTTATCTAACTTCCTCACAATCTTTTCCTTGGATCCTGAGACCCTTCTATCTTTTCTTTCAGCTTCTTCCCATCATTCCTTCAACCAACTCAGATATGGAAAGACAGAGAACCCGTAAAGGTCCTAGAACTTCTCGTGACAGTTCTAATGGAGAGGGCGACAACATGATAAGGGTACTTTATGGCATAATGGAGAGTCAACATCAGCAGACAGAGCTCTTGCGACAGGCATTAGACAACACCTAGAGAGCAGAGGCCTGGCAATGTATCCGATTTTAAAAGACTGCAGTCGGCTACATTTTTTAGTACTGAGAAGCTGTTAGATGCAGAGCGGTGGCTGATTGATACTATAGATCATCTGAAGGTAGCCCAGATTCCTGATGAGAACTAAGTGAAAGTGGCTAAGATACAACTGAAGGATGTGGTCAGAACTTGGTGATTGGCAGAAGACGCGAGGCTAGAGAGCCCATCACTTCGGACCAGTTCTCGAAGAGTTTCTACGAGAGATTCTTCTCTGAGATGGCACAGAAGGAGATGGAAGAGCAATTTATCAGATTGTAGAAGAGGGACCAAACTGTAGACAAGTATGCTATAGAGTTCCTGAGACTGAGCCGGTTCGCGCCATACATGGTGGCCAATGAAGAGAACCGAGCAAGTAGATTCTAGCAAGGCCTGAGGATGCAGATCCAAATGTTTCTTATACCCCAGCAACTTAAGACGTATTTCCCGGTCCTTATTGTCGCTCGTGAGGTAGAGCGGGGATTGGGAAAGAAGCGTCAGGATGAGATGCAGAGGAAGTCAGTGAAGAGACCCTTTTAGTTGAAGGGAGGTGTAGACTCAGTCAGACCCCTGGATACCCCGCTAGTAGAGCAATTACTCTAACCTCTCCCTCAGCAAATAAGATGTGGGTATTGTCTAAAGTTTGGACACTACAAGCGTTATTGCCGAATGGCAAACAAAGTATGCTTAGCATGTGGGTCTGATGGTCATTTGATAAGGGATTGTTCATTCAGATGGATGGGGAGTACCACCCCGATTCAACCAACACTTCCAGTACCACCGGTAAGAAGGGACCCAGGACCGATCGAAAGGAGAACTCCATTCTCTTCCCCGCAGTATGTCTTCAATCAAGGACAGAGAGACCAGAGGCAGAGCAGAAGGAGAAAAGTGAAAAGCATATCATTTGACCGCTAAGGAACTAAAGTATTAGATGAAGGGAAACAAAGAGTGGTGCCCTATATTTGGAACGAGGACCCCTGAAGATGACGCCCGTGACCACTATCCCCATTTTATCATGTCTTGAGTTGGTAAATTTTTCATTATCATATCCATTCTATCATGATATTCCCATCAACCCTATTTTCTTCTGTGTTCATCTCCCTCCTTACGGAAATTTCGAGGATGAAATCTTTACTAGGTGGGTAGATTGTAGCACCCAGTTCCCGGGATACGTACCCGGATGCGTGTCCCAAATTCTTTGACCGTTTTATTTCAATTTTCTTTTAGTATTTGTATTTAAGTTGTGATTGCTTATGTTATTTGGTATCGAGTTTAGATTCTCAGACCTAGAGTCAACCCTGACTCGGACAGAGAACACGATACTAGTATACCACCCGATTTGACCTTTCCGGTAGTTCGATTTGATCGATTTTAGTTTCAAACACTGTTTTCTAATATTTTAGATTTTTTAAATTTTCTGAAATTTTTCAGAATTATTTTACAAAATCTCCAAAACCGTGTTGGTCGGCATCACTGACTAATTCTCAAATTTTTAGTTTTTCAAATGGATTGAATTTTTAAAACGGCTTTCACGTTACTTCTTAGAATTTCATATTCTATCTAAATATAAATTTTGGATTTTTTTCTAAATTTATCAATTTGACCGATTTTAGTGTCGGCCGATAACGCCAGAAGATTTCAAAATTTTTAATTTGAAAACTGAACTGAATTTCTTAAATTTGATTTCACTAAGCATCTTAAATAATAATTACTATTTTTGAGAATTTTTTAGAATATTTCTGAAACAGTCGAATTTTTGCCCTATTAAAATAATAATATTATTTACCGACATTTTCTTTTCTTTCGTTTTCCTTCTCTACTCCCCTACTTTATACTCCAAGGATATTCTAATAAATTAATTATTTAATAATAAAATTTTTATTATTTTCTTTTCGTTTTCCTTATTTTTTTTCCTTTTCCTTTAATTTTCTTTTTTTCTTCCTTTCTTTTCTTCCCCTACACTCCACCTCCATGCCCTGCTCCCCTGCCGCAGCCGCAGCCGCAGCAGTAGCAGCAAGGCATGTTGGGCTGCTGCTACAGCCCATCTCCCTCATCCCCTTTCATCATCACCACTTTCCTCCTCCTCCATTAAATACCCCTTCTCCTTCTCCTTTTCATTTCCATTTCAGTTCCAAACTCTAACTCCTTCAACCAAAACCAACCTCTCCACCTTCACCACCGTCGCCTCCACCATCACCGCCGCCGCCGCCGCCCCTCCCTAGCCACTGGCGCCACCTGCCCACACCCCTTTTCCTCTTCTCCACCTCATTCATCTTCCACCAACATCCTACCACCTCTAATTTCAAATAAAACCCATCCCTACTACTTCCTCTCCATCTCTAAAATTCACCCACATCTCCTCAAATTCCGCCACTCTCACCACACCATCATCACCTCCTCCTCCTCCTCCTCTAGCTCCCCACCACCTCCAACAACCACCACAACCACCACCAACAACAACTCCTCCACCAAAGAACAACCCCAACTCCCCAACACCTTCCACCTCACCCGGGCTAGGCTGCGCCCCACCCCCCCCCCCCCCGCGGCGCCGCCGCCACCGCCAGGCCGCCGGCGGTGGTCCGGCCGCCTGCTTCCCCCTCCTTTTCTTTTTCCTTTCTTCTTTCTTTCTTTCTTTCTTTTAATTCTTTCCTTTTTCTTCCTTTCCATTTCTACCCCCTCCTTAACCCCCTATTTCATCTCTATAATTTCAATCATACCCCTCCCCTTTTAATGCTTTTTTTCCTCTTCAAAAAAATACCCTATACTCTCTCTCTCCTCTATCGTCTCTCTCCCCCCTCTCTCATCACTCTCTAATATATTTATAATATTTATTATATATATATATGTATATATTTTAATATATAGTATGGGCTAATAGCGTGCTCGCACGTGTTCACTGATATTCCCGGGTTTTACTCGATATTTCGTTCCGGTATTTGGTGAGTACATTTCTTACTTTATTACCATCATTTCATATCTATTAATTATCTTGCTTTTAATATATAATGTCTCTTTATGCAAGTTGGTACATGTTATATGAGTGATTTCTAAAAATTATCATGTTTTATAATAGCTACCGGCCGTTATTATACATTGTCAACTGGCATTATATCGGGTATACCTAGATCTGCTCCCGCTTCACTCGGCTTCGCATGGCTAATTAAAAGATAATTTATTATTGTTATAAATATGGTTGTGAAGAGTTTGAAATGTTTATACCGTTTCCCTGTACCTTGTTATGTGACCAGTTGATACCTGATATTTGATGTTGTGACTCTCACCGACATATAGTTACCTGACCTTGAGATGTATACACCTGATACTTGCCTTTTTATACTTGACCCATGATATCTGATACCGGTACTTTCCATGCTATACTTAACACTTGATATCTGACACCGGTACTTGTCATGCTATACTTGACACTTAATATCCGACACCGGTACTTGTCATGCTATACTTGACCTGATATTGTGACACCTGACTGGTTACTGTTATACCTGGCACCTGTATTATATTACATATTCATGACTATTACTTTTAAGGGGACTTGGCATGATTATTATACTGTTACCAGATATTTGGTACTCCTGAACTTCTGTACTCCTTAACCCCTGTAACAGGAAGGCTCCTGATATTATGCTTCTGATATTATACTCCTATTGATCCCCGTATTAGGATAATCATGGATACTGGATTACTGTGGACACCTTGTGGCCATTATCTTTGGGCAACATATATAATAAAAGTACTCAACTTATATTTGGGTGGGGGAAACTGATGGAAACTGGTATGATGTCATATTTATAATGGTGATATTTCTGAAGTTTTGTATGGGACGCGTAATGATAAGTCCCCGGAAGCAGTAGCCTGAATCTGAAGTGTCGTGTAGGGCGCGTAATGATAAGTCCCCAGAAGCAGTAGCCTGTACTCCTGAGCTAGTCCCGGGCAGAGACGGGACCCACTATAAATACGAGCCATCAGATTTATCAGTTTCCAAATAATAACTCGTCTTATTCATAAGTGGATGTATATGTGCCGGTAGCACATACAAAAGTATAGAGATCGGATGAATAACATAAACAACCAAACAGTAATAATATTAGGAACGTGTGATATTTTGTCTCTCCTTTCTTCGGTCCTGGTACTCACATATCAGACCCGGGTAAGTTCTACAGAGTGCAAACTCTAGTATGAACTATCGGTGATGTGATGCGCTTGTAGGGAGACGATTGAAATATCAAACAGTACGATTATTATTATTGGATAAATTAAAATGCAACACCTTTATATTCCAGTTATAGTGTTATGCCCCGATTTGACACCTTGCTTTATGAAATATGATGATTACTCCAGACACACTATAGTTCTGTTACTCTTAGGGCAACTCAAGTTGTATAAATTCAGATGATGGCGACATGAGATATGTGGTATATAGATAAGGGTTTCCTTGTTTGGATTATCCCCTTGACGTATCTGTCCTATGAATTCATAATTTGAGCTTGTACAACTAGTTTTGTCCATACTTGTATTTATCACATATTTAACTTATTTACCGCATGTTTATATGTACCTATACTCTTCATACCGCCTTATATGCATGTTTTCAGTTTCAAATTCGTCGATATGCATGATTTACTATCGTTCCTTTAATTTTCCTTCTATTACTTGTCATTTCCTGTACCTGCATGCCTGAACCACATCACTTGATCATGTACACGTATGCCTATTATGTACGTCATTTGGCTTTATTATATGTACTCGCAGAGTTGCGTCTGACAACCCTGAATTCTCATATCCAGATTCTAAAGACCGGACCTTGGTGGCCTTGCTGTAGCTGATCAGAGTGCGCAGCGGATCCTTCCATGATGATCGGAGTGCAGTAGAAGCTTGGATCTCGTCGTGGTTCTTCCTCCCAATCTCTCTCCTGTTTGGCTCCCGAGGCCCTCTTGCTACTCGTGAACACCTCGCCTTTTATTATGTATATCTCTTCATGTATTGTATTCTTTTGTATTTCTGGTGATGTAATATTCCTTTAATATTGTATCACTTTCTGAGATGGCCATGTACTTGTACTTATCTGTTGGAATGTATATTACCATGTGCTTCCGTACTCTGATTCTTGCCTGTACTGATACTTAGCGTATATACGTGAGGGTATTTCCGACCTGCGTATATACGTCGCAGTAACGTCTCCGTACCCGCCAGATCGGGTGTCACACATCGGTTCCTATTACAATTGACGTGCCTTTCGCGTCGGTTCTTTATAGAACCGACGCGCATTTCACATCCGACGCGAAAGGCTTAGCCGTTGGCATCAGTTCAGCGCAAAACCATAGACTTTTCGCATCTTCTGAAGACGCGTCGGTTATGGGACCAACGCTGTTTCGATTTCAAGTCAGATTTAATCCGACGCAAATTTTCCTTTTTTCAGTAGTGTTTCCTACTAAAGAGAAGGGAGGTTTGGACCAAGTTGATATCAAAAGATAAACACATAGAGCCTTGATTTAGTTTGGCCATTTCATTGTTTTATCCTAATTAGGTCTAATAAGCTAATAAGTTTTTTCGGCTAAGTACTTTTGTGTAAAGCTTGTGTTCGTGTTGGCCACCTCTTTCAGTCTTAATCAATCTGCCTGTATGTGACTCTTTGCATGTGTTGTTTGTTTGTTTGTGGTGATGTCTCATTAGCGTGTACTCTCCACAAACTCCACAATAACCAACTAAAAAAGTTTGTGCTCGTGGCGTAAAAATGGTTGCCAAAAGTTGATTGCAATTTCTCGACCAACAGATTCACAATTCTGATTGGACTGGAGAAGAGACGCGAAAGGAGAAAAATTTCGAGAAATTTTTGGCTCACGGTGCTCGCGGTGAGCGCGGTAAGCAGTTGGTTTTGGGTGGGTCCCAACGGTTGATGGGTCCCACCTAAGTGGGGCCCACCATCATCCTATGGCTGACGGCCATTGCGGTAAGCAAAAAAAATTTCAAAATTTTCTCCTCACTTTCCTCTCCTAATATTTTTCATTGGTCGAGAACAGACTCTCTCTCTCTCTCTCTCTCACCCCATGCAGAGAACTGCCAAAAAAATTTCAGACATGCCCCTCAGCCTGTTTTGTTTTAGTTTTCCTCAGAGAGTAATGTGTTCTGGACTTAAATGTTCGATTGGATCGTTGGGTATTGAAGCTAGGATTCCAAGAAGTAAATAGATTGCGACGAAGTGAGATTGAATTGAGAGAGAGAGAGAGAGAGAGAGAGAGTTAGTTGCGTCCAGTTTCGTTTTTGGATCACCAAGATACAACTCTAATATCTTGGGGCTTAAACAACCTAATACAATAGCTGCAACAGGAGCACAGCTCCAACTGCATTATGTCGATTATATATGTATGACTACAAGCACACTAAAAGCAAGATTAAGTTATGAGAAGTCTCAAATTTAATACAATATGCAAGAGAGTGGGAAGGAAAAGACATAATGAGACTAACTACTGTTTTAGGACACTTCCAGCAGCCTGTTCGAGGGCACATATGGCAGGGGGGGTGACACAGACTCAGAGAACATGTGACTAATGACGTCTCGAACCTCTATTTTTGATTCGCATCATGCTATCTGGTACCTCGGATCGACTGCATTTTGCATTAGGGGTTTCCATTGCTTTTCGACTTACTGTGTTCTACTTGCTTGTATCTCTATACTTGTGCTAAGCTCGATTGTATTTTATGTTGGATATTTAACCCCTTTTTTCTCTTTAAAATTAAAACATGCAATAATTAAAACTTAGCACAAATCAAATTAAATGTGTATCAATTATTAAACATATAACAAAACTAAATAAGAGAAAGATCGCTGCTGGCATGGGAGATGTAGTCGTACGACGCACTGCCCTAAAAGACAAATAGTTGGTCTTCCCATTTAGACGTCGAATTGGCTCCGTCAACTAGCGGTAAAGACTTCCCGGAATCACCAGCACTTGGGCTCAGACGCTAGCACCAGGCATCTGCTCAGATTCAGAACGGTTGCCTAAAAAAAAAGAAAGGATAAGAAATTTTAATTTAAGCTGAAGCCCTTCTCACGAAGAGTAAACCTCAAAAGAATTTTAAAGAGAAAGAAAAGAAAATGAGAACTGTGAATTGAGAACTGAACTAAGGTTCTATTTATAGCCTTAGAACCCAGTTGTTGTAACAACTTTAACAGAAAATCCAAGCGGTTGAGATATTTTCTTAACTGATTTGGATCCTGAGATTTGATCAAAGTTGACTTGGTAAAACAAAATTTGAAATAAAAGCTTTTTCCTTTTATTTAATTCAAAAATCCAACAGTCTCCCCCAAAAGCTTGAGTTTCAGCGTAGACGAAATAAAACAATACGATAAAAAAAAATGCAAATCAGAAAACATAAAACACGAATAAGGTTGGGTAGGCTCATACTGTGAATTCGGGGTAAATAGCTTGCAGCCTTAAATTTACTCTTAGTGAATTCATTGCCACTAATGGACTATGCCTTGAATTAGGCCTCTTTAACCAGATATTGATGGAAGACACACAAAATAAGTTCTCATCTATTGAGCGAGCGGGTTGAGCATTAATTGTCATACTCACAGTACCGACTCATGAGAGTTTTTAGGGGTCAACCATGCCCCCTAACTGTGGCCATCACAGTTCCTCTCACATAAGTAAATTCTCCAAGCGTACTACAGCTGGTTGGTATACCCTTCACACTACATGCGTTGGACTTATTAAGAGTTTAACTCAACCTTACCTAACTGTATTATAAGAGCATCGTCACCATATAGAAGGGGTAGTAACTACAATGCTACGTATATGATCTAAATATATCTGAGTCGATGCTCCACACGAGTATCACCAGTTTAACTTGTTTCTATCACATTGAACCTCTTTCATGGAACCAGCTCTCAATCAAGTAGGTTGGGTTCCCACTATTGGTGAACTCTACTATGGGCTTAACCTCATCTCCCTCGATGTTTCTAGGATCACATTCCTAGAAAGACCCTCAGTCAGAATGGCTTATGTTGTTCAGGGTCAAACAATGCCTTAACAACCTTTATTTCTCAAGTGGTTACTGTCAGAAGTTTAACTCTTCATGATCACATTATTATGACTTTTGACATCCTTTATTAGACCAATAAAGCCTTTGGCTAATTATCAGAGTCTCCCTCCATTTGGAATCATAAGGTAGTTATTAGTTTTCTTATTGCCTTAGTTTCAAACGAACAAATTATACCAGATAGTTTATGATAAAGCATACATTCATTGCATTTGATTATTCCAGTATTTAAAGTATATATGAATATACATATATTTAATTTGATAAAGAATAATCAAGATATAAAGATCATTTTAATACACACTTAGTATCAAAGTCTAAGTATTAACGTATAATTCAGATATATCTAAAATATAGTTTAAGCATATGTTTATAAAACTTTAAGAGATATACATATACTAGAAGAAATATTTATTATCCATTCTAGTCATCCTATTAAGACATTGATGATGTCCCAAATTTAATTTTAATATCTTATAAGATGGTTGCAAATTAGTTCCTTACCAGATAGCAAGACATCCTAATTTGCCTTACCAATTATATTCTTAATAGTAATTCGATTTTCATCTTAGATAAATCATCATTGTCTTAATTTAGTGATCAGGATATAAAATTTAATTTCCCTATTGTACATTGCAACTCTATTTTCACAAATAATAGATGCATATAATGTATGCAATATATATCTTTAGTTTTGAAATATGTCACATTTAAAATCTTCAAATAAATTCTAAATGATTTTAAAAAATATTTACGATTAACAGTAAAAATTATAATATCCTTTCTGAAGATATAAAATCTTTAAAGAAAGGCTTGAGATGCATGACTATGAAAAATGTAGCAGTAATTTTAAAATATTTAACTATATAACGATGCACTCATAATTTCAACTTTGAAATTTAACATAACATATACAATTTAATAAATTATTAAAATTTGAAGTTAAATATTTTCACAACTTAATTTTCTCATAATTTTACAATTATTAAATCATGAATATACTTAAATATGAGATGTATAAATTTTTTGACTATTATGAATATAACTTTAATATAATAAGTTAAATTTATAGACGATAATTTTAACTTGATATAATATCAATTATATCTTATTACATGAAAAATCATTAATAAAATAAAATAAAATATATAATTTTATCTCTTAAAAAGTGATAGATTATAATTTTTAAAGATCAAACTGAAGTTTGAATCCTAAGGAGTCTAATATATTATATCATAAGAAAGTCATTTATATTTTGGCAACATAACTTTAATTGATCCCAATTAGATTTGGATGAGAGCAAAGTTGTACATGGCTATGATCTTAATTAACATATACATCTACAAGAACTCAAATTATAAGAGTTAAACTAGTAGAACCCAGGCAGATATAATTGCTGAAAGATCTATTCTCTATGAATTCTTATTATTTTCTTTATCAAATTAACATGAAGAATTTTTCACTATATGCCCTACATGCCCCTATAGACCAAAAGAAGAAGCACACCATGAATATAAAAAAACTCAATGTTCTAAATGATCCTGAGAGTTATTGGCATAGACTTCCATCTATCATTAAACAAAAATAACCTTTTAGAATAGGGTACCAAACATTTCACTGATTTGAGCCAACCAAAATAGAAAATGGCATGTGTACCCATTAAGAAAATACTTAACAAAAAGACTCGAGTATCAAAAACAATAACGTACCATATATACTTGAACTTTGTACTGTGTTAACTGCTAAATTTATTTTCAGCATTTACGTAAGAAAATCAGCTGCAGAAGAAAGTAATTAGGACTAAAGACATGCGAAGCATTTCTTGCCCCACAAATTGCCAGCTCCTTGAAGAAAAAACAAGACAATGACAATAAAGAATGAGGGCCATATTAATTATGGAATGCCCAAATTAGCACGTCAAATAAAAGGAACATATTTATAACTGAAGAGTAAACAATGATTAAAGCGTTACAAAGTCCTACTTGATAGAGCCATATAGATTCTTCAACTTATTGGCAAATCTTAAGTAAAGCCATATTAGTAAATTATCGCATATCAATGACATTAAATTAAGTAATATCATATGTCTAAGCCTAATAAATTAGTAATCTGTAACTAGGTCCTACTTTTTCTTACTCATCAAATCATTATTCTAGCAAAGTAATCTAACTTGTCAAATAACTTTGTCTGTATGTTGTACATGTCCAGAAGATCTTCATAATGCCAAAGAGCAATATTCCCAATACATGAGTATATAATATTACACCTAATGAGTATAAATAGAGAACAAAATTACAGGCATGTAAATGAAAGCTATCCATGGCGGAGGTTTCAGTGATCTCAATGAAATAAGAATTATCATGAATTATCATATTTAACTCAACTAAATAATTTCAAAAAGTAGAACATAAAAAGAAGCTCACTGGAAGTTAAAAAATGATCACCCTTTTTCAAAATTCACGATCAAATAATAGTTTTGCAGGAATTTTATTAGTATAATAATTTAAGAATCAGAATAAAATTTTGTGAGAACTTTAATCGAGTAAAATTTTATAAGAATTGAACTCTAATTTTAAAAATAAATCTTTATAAGAACTCAATTAGTTTATTTCTAATAAAAGAAACATATTAAGATTAATTCTATTATATGAACCAAATAAATGAATTAATTCTTGAGTAAAAGACAAGAATCAAGCAATTAAAAATGATTTGATTGGCAAGAAATCAATTTTACAAAATATAGTGGTTGGGTTATTAATTGCTAGTAAATATTAGACATTATTTTGTAAGAAATTAAAATAGTAAGAACTTGTGTTAATTTTTTCAATAATTTTAATCAAACAAAATTTGCAAGAATCTATATAATAGTCTGTAAGAAAGATCTTAATCTGTTTAATTTGCGTGAAGTAGGGAATAGACTAAAGAAATTCTTTATAAGAATTAGTTAAATAATTAACTACTCGTAGGAATATAAAAATATACTTGTACGAATTTAATATTCTATTGCATAAAATAAGTGTTATCAAGAAACAATAATTAATTAATTTGCATTCATTTTTCACCTTCTGAATGCAATTTCTCATTAAGCGTAATTTTAAATATTTTGATATGAATACAGTTTTGTTCAATGTCAATGAAAAGACATCATGCACCAATAGAAGAATAGCATATGGATCAGACACATATGCAGGCACACAACACCTACTTCTCGACACTTAGCTTTTAATCATACTCAAGAAATATTTGATAATTATTGAATACGATTAAATAACTTTTCATAAGTCCAAATCATTATGAATATATCTTTTCAAAAAATATTGAAAGACATTGAAAGTTGTCATTAAGTTGCACACTAATATTCAAACTGAATCTATCATGTAGTTATAATTGCTCGTTCTAAAGCAGAATAAAAAGAAAAGCCATGTATTACTGCATACATAACAGAGTAAATATCATTTATCATAGCTATCATATAAGATGAATATCATCAAATAATATGACATGAAAGATGACAACCTAACCATAGGGATATTATTAGTGCATCATCGAATGAACTAAATGCAATGATTGATAATGTATAAGGAAAAAAATGCATATGACACAAATTACAACTAATTTTCTTGATATTATCTTTATCTATAAGCTAATGGGACGAATGATCATAGACAAGATTCAAAGAACTAAAAACTAAACAGATATAAGTTACAACTACTTAATTTCATTTAGAAAATTTTTAAGTTTGAGAGTATTCATAAACCAATTAACTAATTGCACCGAAAAAATCACCAATAAATGGCTAAAAAGCGGGATGAATAAACTAAAAACAATTAAAAGGTATAGAAAAACAAATTTTCATAATGCACCAGAAAAATATAGCATGGAGCATAATTCACTAAAAGAATAAGAGGGGAAAAAATCAGTTTTACATCTAAAGTTATCCAACAAGAACTTAATTTGTCTTCTAGATTGTTGGATATTTAACCTATTTTTTCCCTTTAAAATTAAAACATGCAATAATTAAAACTTAGCTTAGCACAAATCAAATTAAATGTGTATCAATTATTAAACATGTAACAAAATTAAATAAAGAAAAAGATCGCTGTCCTGAAAGATGTAGTCTGCGACGCACTGTCCTAGAAAACAAATGGCCGGTACTCTTGTCCGGACGTTGAATTGGCCATGTCAATTAGCGGTAAAGACTCCCTGGAATCACCAGCCCAGGGCTCTGACGCTAGCACTAGGCCTCTGCTTAGATTAAGAACGGTTGCCCAAAAAATAAAGAAAGGAGAAGAAATTTTAATTTAAGCTGAAGCCCTTCTCACGAAGAGTAGGCCTCAAAAGAAATTTCAAAGAGAAAGAAGAGAAAATGAAAACTGTGAATTGAGAAATGAATTACGATTCTATTTGTAACCTTAAAACCCAGTTGTTGTAACAACTTTAACAGAAAATCCAAACGGTTGAGATATTTTCTCAACTGATTTAGATCCTAAGATTTGATCAAAGTTGACTTGGTAAAACAAAATTTAAAATGAAAGCTTTTCCCTTTCATTTTATTTTAAAATCTAACATTTTATCGGTATTCTTCTTGCACCTACAAGTGCGGCAGAGCTTTACAACTATGGAGAATATACAATCCCTGTTTACATATTTTAAGAGGTGTTTTCGTTAAAAGTTATTAATGAAACACGAAGGACCTTTAAATAAAAAGACATATTGAGAACTCTTTTACAATTTGTGGCCAAACAGCAAGTCAAGTTGTTCAAATTTCAAACCAAATACCAACCAGAGTAGAATGTAGAAAGACGCGGTCATGTATCATAAATACGTACATTAAACATTGTTATTTGCGGACACATTATACAAACCAAATGTCTGTCTTTTTGTCAACGTGAACCCCATTAGCAAGTCTGAATGCAGAGAAGCATTCCCCCACGTCCCACTCCCACAAACAGACAAAAGGGAAGCTTTCGGGGGAGGCGCTCTTTTCGTGCCATTATAAAAAGAGTGGCCTTGGCCCCACCTCTCTCTAAACTCACTCCCGCTTTCTATTACCTCCACTCTCTCTCTACGCTCACTCGTTCAATGCCAAAATAGGATTAATTTTCAGAAAATTACGTGAAAATATAAGACTAAAGTTTATTCAATAAAGAATTGTGAATGGGGGACGCCTCTGCTTTGTCGCGACTCGTCTCGTTCGCGTCGGCCGCACGCAAAATAAACTTTTGTCCTTCTCAATTATTTTATTTCTTGATTAGGCCCGCATAATAATTTTCATGCGGGAACCGAGAACAAAAAATATGGGGGAGGTCCTTATTTAGAGACATTATTAGTTTTTAGTCCTTTCACTAATTATTTTTGTTAAGTTTCTAGATACGAGATGCATGCTAGTCTAACGGACCCCTAATACTTAGGGGTATTTAACAATCAGCGACGGAAACAAAATATTTTTTTAATAAAATCGTAAATATAATAAAATTTCAGTGTGAATATAATAAAATAAAAAATAAAAATAATGTTGTCTTCATTAAGTCTTAAGTCTTGAAGTTATGACCTCCAATAACTTTTATTACATTAGTAAAAATAATTTAAAATAAAAAGATTATATTCAAAAAAAGTTACCAAAATATAAATTATCTCGTTATTTTATAAAATTCAGTTTGAGCGTCCTGTCCGCGATAGGTTGCATGCGCGTCCACCCCTGACGACGATGTATTTGTCTTGTGGTGGTGCAAAATAGGAGGAGGTTAGTGAAGTTTCACGTTATGAGATCCCGGGAATGTGAAATTAAATTAATTAACAAATTAGTGAATGCGAGGACACTTTCACATGGAAAATAAAGTTTTTGATATAAAGTACAAGTGTTTGGCTGTCTGCCCTTAAGAAGCTAAAAGACATGTAAACAGTGATTTTTAGGAACATTGCATGCTCTTTGTTGTAAGAGGGAGCTAAATATTCAATTCTTTATAATGGATAGATTTTGTAGATTTCAGTGGAGAATAATCTTAGTTTGTCATTTATCTGATGGTATTCATGAAGTTTTATAAAAAGTAGGAAATTTTTATATGGGAAAAACAGAGAGAAAAGCTCTCACATTGGAGCTAGGTGAGCACATTCCATCTGTATGTTAATAGAAGAGCAAGAACCCTAAACATATTTTTTTTTTAAAAAAATATTCTATTATATAAATACAGCAATTGTAAAGATTTTACAATTATGTTTCATGTGTATAAAGATCAAACCTATTTTCCCTTTAAATACCATAAAATAAGAAAAATATTTTTATTACCCATTTTCAGTTTACACACATCTGTACAGAAGCCGAACATCAGTGAAACTCTGCTGAATAATATTATTATTATTTTTGGATACCGGAGACTCATGCCATATTAATTTTTTTTTCCTCAAATATTGTGCAGGAAGAGAAAGGAAGTCGAGGAAGTCGACGAGGACAAGGAACCAAAGAATCAGCAGCAGCAGCAGGACGGTCGACCGGTCCGGTCGACCATCGTGCACCAACGTGCACAGGTTGTAGCGATCGACCGGTCTGTTGGCCCAAAGGCCTTCCACTCTAGTTTTGATGATGATTAACTCATGTAGTTATGTGTACTAATAATCTTGCAATGTTTAAGTTTCAGATATTTAACAAGATATTAGTTGGTGAAAGCTTCCACACATCTTTCACATATTGATTCAAGAGCCTAAGCATCAAAGATGATATCTAGCACTCATTGGAGTCAAGCTCGGTGAATCTTGCTTTGGATCGAGTCGACTTGAAGATTGCGCTCTACAAGAAGACTTAGGTATCCATAGTTTTAGTTTTGAGTTTAGATCTCAAATTGTAAAGATTAGTATAGTATGATAAGCTCAAGTTCACAACACACACGTTTCATATTTTTGAATATTGGTTTTCGGTTTTTGGTTTAACCGATCTTGGTTTACATGAATAGGATTATATCAAAATAAGTTTACATGGTTTAATGTATATTAGATTTGTTCTATATACATGTATACTTCAACTATTTAAAGAAACTTAGTTTGATATTCTATTTCATGTGTTTTATGTTTTGGCATTTCTAATCAAAACATATATCGGGTTTTGGAGTTGAACCAGTTTTAGTTCTACTGATCTGCCTGACACCCTTCTATAGTTATTATCATAACTTTTTATCTTTATAATCAAATAACATGATTTAACTTGCATTTCAAAGATAACTTTTAGATATATATTTCTTATTTAATAACCATTTTCAGATTCTAATTTTAAAGTTGTCAAATATTTGGTTGAAATCTGTTCTTGTTCTGAAAACAGGTTACAGTTTCTGTTTTGACACCTGTCAGTTTTTTATTTATAACTTTCGCATACTAACTGATATTGAGTTGATTTCAGATGCATTAGAAAGATAACTTAAAGATCTACAAATCATTCATATATACCTTTTTATGAATTCGAATGTTTTCAGCCTGAAAAATGTGCTCCAATATGACCTATTCTGTTGACAGCCAGGCTGGGCCGGTCGACAGGTCCGGTCGACCGTGCCATATGGACGGTCGACCGGCCGGTCGACCGGACGTGCACAAAAATGTGCACGTCGGCTGTTTCTGTAGACGGTCGACCGTGCGGTCGACCGACTGTAAGCAGATTGGTCTCTGTTTGTCTGGGTCGACCGCCAGGTCGACCGGCAGCTGTCAGACGGCTGTTTTTTGACCGTTGGACGGTCGACCGTGCGGTCGACCGTCAGGGTATTTCTGGCAAAAATTACAGCCAACAGCTAGTTTCCAGATTTGCCTATAAATACCCCATTTGCAAGAGTTTTTCTCTAAGATTTTTTGTGCGAATTTTTCCATACTCTCTGGTGTTTTTGCTGCAATTAAAAGAAGTTTTTGAACTTGAATTGAACAATCTTTTTGGTGTTTTTGCTAGGGTTTCGAAAATCAAAGAAGAGGGTTTTTGGGAAAAGCTTTTGATTGAACTTCACCATCTTGATTTCTATTGATTTCCCAAGGATTTTTCTTTGTGATTCTGATTTCCATTCCATTGGTTTTCTCCACACTTGAGCTAAAATCTACTATCTTCTCTATAGGATTTTGTGTGGGAAAAAGAGATTGTTTTGTGGTTGTTGTTTGAAACCACTAAGTTGTAAACCTAATTCTTGCTTTGTGCCATTTCCCTCATTGTGTTGAGGAGGTTGTGCAACTTGGGTTGTGAGGTGTTTTGTGTAAGCTTGGTGCTAATCCCTCAAGTTGTGAGGTGATTGTTTGTTGGATTGGAGGAGTGCCTCAAGGATGAGGTTGTGTTTGTAAGGAAGGGAGTTGGGAACTCCTTGTAATTGTGATTGCCCCAAATCCTCGGTGGAGGTTCCCTTTGTGGGAGTCCTTTGTGGACAAGCTAGTGGATTGGAAATCCTTCGTGTGTCGAAGGCGGGGATGTAGAGCTGGGTGCTCGAACCTCGGAACATATCTCTTTATTTGCGCTTGATCCATTGACTCTTGCTCTCTCTCTTTACTTTGTGCAAATTGTTATATCTTGTACTTGCTTGTGTGTGCATCATTATAGTAATTGCAATTAGTTTTTAAATTCCGCATTAAATTCACTAGATTAGCATCGTCACCTATTCACCCCCCCTCTAGGTGACCTTTCAATTGGTATCAGAGCTAGTGCTCCTGATATTTAGGTTTAACCACCTAGGAGTCAAGATCTTGGTTTGCTAATCTTCATTTGCATTATCATTTGCACTCATACTAGTTTGCACTCATGGCTAGCCCTCCTATGTTTGACCATTTTAGACTTGATGCTTGGAAGGTGGACATGACTAGGCATTTAAAAACTCTAGGTCATCTAGTTTATCAAGCCATCACTATAGAAACCCTCCCTAATAGTAGTAAGCATAAGAAGGCCAATGCACTTGCACTTAAAACACTTAGAGCATCTTTTGATAATAATCTTTTACTTGTTTTTGATAGTTTTGATTCAGCTTTTGCAGTTTGGAGCGTCTTGACATCTCCGGAGCTTCCAAGGATCATTAACAATATGAGGAGATCTATGAGAGATGTATCCGAAGAGCCTTGTTTTATGGCATATGGGAATGACTCCCATGAGGTACAATCGGACTCTCAAATAGATAATAGCTCTAGTTCATATTGCCATGGTTGTTTTGAAGTTCAAAATTTGAATGTTGACCTTGCTTCTAAACTTGAAAATTTTATGGAAAAACATGAGATTTTGAAAAAGAAACATTTTGACTTAAAAGAAGAACTAAAGGATTTATGTTCAACTTTTGAATCGGTTTTGCAAGAGAAAGAAGAGATTATTAGTGAACGTGACTCACTTGAATCTCAACTTGAAATTGCTTTAAAAGAAATTGAAGTTTTGAAAAACAAAAATGATTGTGATGATGTTGTAGAACACAATGAAGTTTTGTCTTCTAAATTGGATCTTGTTTTTAAAGAAAATCTTTCTTTGAAAAATGAAATTGATTTCATAACAAAAGAATTGGATTTGGTTTTGAATAAAAATAAATCTTTGCAAAATGATATTGATATTCATGTTTGCCATGCTAGTGTACCTTCTACTTCTTGCACACCTATAGCATGCTCCACTTTGTCTTCTAGCATAGAAAATGATATAAATGTTTTGAAGAAAAATGTTGAATGTTTGGGCTCCACTTTGAGCCAATGCATATTGAATCATTCACGTTTGGAAACCTTGGTTCGCAAGAAACAAGTTCCAACTATGCATGCACACCCTACACGGCATACACATGCTTTCCACGAACACAAACATGACATGTATGCTCATGTGTACACATGTACACATTGTGATCGAAAAGGCCACCTTGCTAGATTTTGCTATGATCGTTTACATTTTGAAAATTTAGCAAATAATCTTGTTTGGGTTAGAAAGGATACTAACCCCGTGGACCCACTAGAAAATGGGTACCAAAAATCACCTCTTTGACTTTTGATGTAGGTGGGAGCTCTCGCATCACGTGAGAGTATTGGTGCCTTGAGGTGGATGCGTTCTAAGTTTAAAAGAGAACCAATTGGATGCTTCACTCTCAAGGAGATTTGGTGGGAGGACCACCGTGATTTGGAGAACTAGAGATGCACCTTCATCGGTTTTGGTATCATCTCTATCTCCCATTTTTATTTGCATGCTTTTACATGTTCATCTATTCATAGCTTGTTTTGTTTCATTGTTCATTATGCTTATGCTATATTAGTTAGATTAGTGTTATACATATTCAGTTACTTGAGCACTCATGCTTTATATGGATCTTATCTTTGTGTTCTCACCTTGCTTAGTACTATCATGTATGCCCTAGATCTAATGTACATGCATATACATAATGATCATATGGATGTTTATGATGTTTTGGATGACTCATGTTTTGATTAGTATGATATTTGTCATGTTTATTAGACTTATGCTTTACATGATTAATGGTTGAGACACCCATGTTTAGTATGGACCCATATTTTGTGTTCTCTTTATGTTTAGCTATCATGTTAATCATAGATCTAATGCACATGTCTTGTCATGCTAATCATATAGTTGACTATGACATTTTGTTTTAATAATTCGTGTTTTGATTATTATGTTTATCGTGTTGGATTATGATTCCCGTTTTATGCTTCATGTTTTGACTACTTGCTTGAATGATAATTTTCATTAAGACTAGAATTTATACTTGTACAACGAGTGAGCTACAAACAGACCTTTATATATGTTTGTGCTTGAACGCTCATTTGTATTCACTTGATCTACTAGTATAGTCTAGTTTTGATGATTCTTGCATTTGACTTGTATTCACTATTTTACATGTTTTGTTTTAACTTCATGTATATGTACATCTTGTCCAAACTATCATCTATACATATACATCCTTGAGCCACGTGCCTTCATGCATATTATTTTGTGGACTCTTCATATTTGGGATATGTATGTATACCTTTGTTTGTACATGACATACATATGCCTTGAAGTTTAAATCATTGTGATGATTTCCATGTTTGATAGTGATTCTCATGATTTATGATGATTTCAATTAATTTCATGTTTCACTTATATCTCATATTTGATGATTTCTATATTGAGCTTGATTGTCCATTTTCATGATGATATGTTTCTCACAACACTTGTACACTCACCTATTTGATGTTTTCTCATGACTTAGTTTTCATGAGTATAAATTGTGCTATATAGATTTTTGAGTGTTTGGTGATCATGTGATTTTCATGTTTCATGAAAAATCCTTTTAGTTCATCTTGAAGTATTTCGTACTAGTTTTCATTTTTATCCATAACTAGTTCGTGTTCTTCATTTTGGTAGTGATTTTCAAACAAACTATATTTTCAAATCTATCTTTTGAAAACCCCTACCATCTATGGGCGGTTGGACGGGAGATCATGCTCATGTATGCTTTATAATGGAAATCATTTTAAACTTGATCATGAAATGGGTGGTAGTTGATATGAGTCATACACTTGATCTTATTGTTGTTTCAATTGGTATCATTGAATTCTTTCAATTGGTATCAATCTTGACATCCTTTTGTATACTCATATATGTTTTGTTTTATATATGTATGCTTACACTTCATATAGTATCAATTTCAATTGGTATCTATTTCTTACATACATATATAGATGATTTATTTGTGCTTATTATATCCCTATATCTTGAAGCACAAATTTTGGTTATGTTAAGCTTGAGTTTTTTAATTGGTATCCATATACAAGCTTTATCATAATTTTAAGATTGCTAAGCTTGAATTTTTAATGAATATCATGTTTCAATTGATTTAATTTTCAATTGGTATCTTATTTCAAGCCTATGCATATTTTCTTTTGGTATTTCATAAAAGGGAGAAAACTCGTATTTTATATTTCAATTGGTATTTAGTTTACCATTGTTTTTGTTTCCCACTCCCTAACTTTATGATATTAAAGTAATTGGTATCATATGCTTATAATGAACAATATCTTCTTTTGATATCAAGATGCTATTTATTATCTATTGGTATCAAGTTTACATTACATGTTTTCATTTTGATATAAAATGTTATTTTGTTTCAATACCTTGTTTTATTTCAAATAGGATTTAACATTTCTCAAATTTTGTTATTTTCAATTGATATCATATTGACTTTGGTTTTACCCCTTGGAATAATTTATTGCTTCTTTGTTTTGAACATTTAGGGGGAGAAGTATTTATTTTCATTATGTTTGTTTTTACCCCTTTGTTGATGATTGACAAAAAGGGGGAGAAGAATTTGTGGTTTATATGCATGGTTGATTTATGCATATGTTTTGGTTGGTTTTCATTAGTAATAATATGCTGGTTTCAATATGATTGGTTATTGGTATCAAGAGCAAGAACATGTTTTAGTAATGTCTTGTTTTAATTTTCAATTTTGGTATCAAGAGCAAGAGCATGTTTTGATAATGTTTTATTTTATTAGTATTGTTTTATTGGTATCAAGAGCATGTTTTGATATTGTTTTAAACACATATAAACATGTTTAAGAACATTCATTGCATATCTTATATGTTTTATTGTTATGCATGAGTTAAGGGGGAGCTTCTTTGAAGCTTTACTTTAATCCATGCATATATAACTCCATGAGTTTTGTCATCATCAAAAAGGGGAGATTGTTGGCCAAAGGCCTTCCACTCTAGTTTTGATGATGATTAACTCATGTAGTTATGTGTACTAATAATCTTGCAATGTTTAAGTTTCAGATATTTAATAAGATATTAGTTGGTGAAAGCTTCCACACATCTTTCACATATTGATTCAAGAGCCTAAGCATCAAAGATGATATCTAGCACTCATTGGAGTCAAGCTCGGTGAATCTTGCTTTGGATCGAGTCGACTTGAAGATTGCGCTCTACAAGAAGACTTAGGTATCCATAGTTTTAGTTTTGAGTTTAGATCTCAAATTGTAAAGATTAGTATAGTATGATAAGTTTAAGTTCACAACACACACGTTTCATGTTTTTGAATATTGGTTTTCGGTTTTTGGTTTAACCGATCTTGGTTTACATGAATAGGATTATATCAAAATAAGTTTACATGGTTTAATGTATATTAGATTTGTTCTATATACATGTATGCTTCAACTATTTAAAGAAACTTAGTTTGATATTCTATTTCATGTGTTTTATGTTTTGGCATTTCTAATCAAAACATATATCGGGTTTTGGAGTTGAACCAGTTTTAGTTCTACTGATCTGCCTGACACCCTTCTATAGTTATTATCATAACTTTTTATCTTTATAATCAAATAACATGATTTAACTTGCATTTCAAAGATAACTTTTAGATCTATATTTCTTATTTAATAACCATTTTCAGATTCTAATTTTAAAGTTGTCAAATATTTTGTTGAAATCTGTTCTTGTTCTGAAAACAGGTTACAGTTTCTGTTTTGACACCTGTCAGTTTTTTATTGATAACTTTCGCATACTAACTGATATTGAGTTGATTTCAGATGCATTAGAAAGATAACTTAAAGATCTACAAATCATGCATATATACCTTTTTATGAATTCGAACGTTTTCAGCCTGAAAAATGTGCTCCAATATGACCTATTCTGTTGACAGCCAGGCTGGGCGGTCGACAGGTCCGGTCGACCGTGCCATATGGACGGTCGACCGGCCGGTCGACCGGACGTGCACAAAAACGTGCACGTCGGCTGTTTCTGTAGACGGTCGACCGTGCGGTCGACCGACTGTAAGCAGATTGGTCTCTGTTTGTCTGGGTCGACCGCCAGGTCGACCGACAGCTGTCAGACGGCTGTTTTTTGACCGTTGGACGGTCGACCGTCAGGGTATTTCTGGCAAAAATTACAGCCAACGGCTAGTTTCCAGATTTGCCTATAAATACCCCATTTGCAAGAGTTTTTCTCTAAGATTTTTTGTGCGAATTTTTCCATACTCTCTGGTGTTTTTGCTGCAATTAAAAGAAGTTTTTGAATTTGAATTGAACATCTTTTGGTGTTTTTGCTAGGGTTTGGAAAATCAAAGAAGAGGGTTTTTGGGAAAAGCTTTTGATTGAACTTCACCATCTTGATTTCTATTGATTTCCCAAGGATTTTTCTTTGTGATTCTGATTTCCATTCCATTGGTTTTCTCCACACTTGAGCTAAAATCTACTATCTTCTCTATAGGATTTTGTGTGGGAAAAAGAGATTGTTTTGTGGTTGTTGTTTGAAACCACTAAGTTGTAAACCCAATTCTTGCTTTGTGCCATTTCCCTCATTGTGTTGAGGAGGTTGTGCAACTTGGGTTGTGAGGTATTTTGTGTAAGCTTGGTGCTAATCCCTCAAGTTGTGAGGTGATTGTTTGTTGGATTGGAGGAGTGCCTCAAAGAGGAGGTTGTGTTTGTAAGGAAGGGAGTTGGGAACTCCTTGTAATTGTGATTGCCCCAAATCCTCGGTGAGGTTCCCTTTGTGGGAGTCCTTTGTGGACAAGCTAGTGGATTGGAATCCTTCGTGTGTCGAAGGCGGGGATGTAGAGCTGGGTGCTCGAACCTCGGAACATATCTCTTTGTTTGCGCTTGATCCATTGACTCTTGGTCTCTCTCTTTACTTTGTGCAAATTGTTATATCTTGTAGTTGCTTATGTGTGCATCATTATAGTAATTGCAATTAGTTTTTAAATCCGCATTAAGTTCACTAGATTAGCATCGTCACCTATTCACACCCCCCTCTAGGTGACCTTTCACGGTCTGGTCGACCGCAGAAGGAGAGTGGTCGACCGCCCGGTCGACCGACTGAAAGTGCCTAACTCTCGGTTAAGCACGGTCGACCGACCGGTCGGATTCGGGCTGTTTCGGGAAATTTGCTGAATTGGAAATCAGTCCAATAAGGAGACTAATTCCTAGGGTTTTCTTGGGTATATGAGAGAGGCAGAGCTCTCTTCATAATGTAATGCCTATAATGCTTGCAAAATTGTAATTGATTCTCAAATCAATAGAAATCTCTCTTCCTTGCCCCGAGGACGTAGGCGAAATTGGCCGAACCTCGTTAAATTCGTGTGTTTTGTTTTCTTCTCAGTTTTAATTATTCTTTGCTGTTGGTGGTAATTCTTATTGCATCTTGGCTCAAAGGTTTCCTCTACGTGGTTGTTGTATCTGCGCACAACAAGTGGTATCAGAGCTTCTCAGGTTTGTCATGGGATCATCTGGTGATTCGAAGGGCATCTGTTGCTGTTTGATGGAGATCGTGTGTCGATCTCAGATCAGCGTTGGGACTGTTTGTGGGATCATGTGTTGATCTCAGAACAGTGCGTGAAGTGCTCAAAGGAATCAATTGAGAATTAGATCTATCCAGAAACTCATCTAGGGTTTCGTGAGGAGGTAAAGATCTGATCTTTATCAAAGTTGCTTATCTAACTCCTTTGATTTTCCGCATTACATAGAGGATCTAGTCAAAGAGATGGCAGAAGAAAGTACATCTGTGAGAACCATGAATCCTCATCCGAGGATTGATGTGGTGAAATTCAATGGCACCAACAATTTTGGTATGTGGAGGTGCGAGGTTATGGATGCGCTGAATGCATCAAACCTTGAAGATACTCTGCGTCTGGAGAAGAAGCGAAGCACAAGCACTGAAGAAGAGTGAGAGAAGATGAACCGATCAGCGTGTGGCTTAATTAGATCGTGTCTAATACAAGACATCAAATATCTTGTGTTACACGAAACATCTGCTAGGCATTTGTGGGATATCCTTGAAAGAAAGTATATGACCAAGAGTATTGAATCCAGACTACAGCTGAAGAGTAAGCTGTACGGATTTCAGATGAAGAAATGATGCTCCGTGAATGAACATCTGAATCACTACACAAAGCTTCTTACGGATTTGGTCAATGTGGATGTCGAGGTAAATGAAGAAGACAAAGCGGTAATTCTCTTGAACTCTTTTCCTGCAGAGGAGTATGAGACTTTTACCTTAACCTTCATAAATGGTAGACAGTCCCTTAATTATCATGAAGTCTGACTGACCCCTAATACTTAGGGGTATTTAACAATCAGCGACGGAAACAAAATATTTTTTTAATAAAAGTGTAAATATAATAAAATTTTCAGTGAGTTTGAATATAATAAAATAAAAATAAAAATAATGTTGTATTCATTAAGTCTTAAGTCTTGAAGTTATGACCTCCAATAACTTTTATTACATTAGTAAAAATAATTTAAAATAAAAGATTATATTCAAAAAATTACAAAAAATATATATTATTTCGTTATTTTATAAAATTCAGTTTGAGCATCTGTCCGCACTGTGTTGCATACGCGTCCACCCCCGACGAGGATGTATTTATCTTGTGGTGGTGCAAAATAGGAGGAGGTTAGTAAAGTTTCACGTTATGAGATCTCCGGAATGTGAAATTAAGTAATAAACAAATTAGTGAATGCGAGGACACTTTCACTTGGAAAATAAAGTTTCACGTTATGAGATCCCCGAAATGTGAAATTAAGTTAATTAACAAATTAGTGAATGCGAGGACACTTTCACTTGGAAAATAAATCTTTTGATATAAAGTACAAGTGTTTGGCTGTCTGCCCTTAAGAAGCTAAAAGACATGTAAACAGTGATTTTCAGGAACATTGCATGCTCTTTGTTGTAAGAGAGAGCTAAATATTCAATTCTTTATAATGGATAGATTTTGTAGATTTCAGTGGAGAATAATCTTAGTTTGTCATTTATCTGATGGTATTCATGAAGTTTTATAAAAAGTAGGAAATTTTTATATGGGAAAAACAGAGAGAAAAGCTCTCACATTGGAGCTAGGTGAGCACATTCCATCTGTATGTTAATAGAAGAGCAAGAACCCTAAACATATTTTTTTTAAAAAATATTCTATTATATAATACAGCAATTGTAAAGATTTTACAATTATGTTTCATGTGTATAAAGATCAAACCTATTTTCCCTTTAAATACCATAAAATAAGAAAAATATTTTTCTTACCCATTTTCAGTTTACACACTTCTGTTTAGAAGCCGAACATCAGTGAAACTCTGCTGAATAATATTATTATTATTTTTGGATACCGGAGACTCATGCCATATTAATTTTTTTCCCCAAATATTGTGTAGGAAGAGAGAGGAAGTCGAGGAAGTCGACGAGGACAAGGAGCCAAAGAATCAGCAGCAGCAGCAGCACGATCGACCGGACCGGTCGACCGTCGTGCACCAACGTGCACAGGTTGTAGCGGTCGACCAACTGAAAGTGCCTAACTCTCGGTTAGGTACGGTCGACCGGCACGGTCGACCGGTGCCTGGGTCGGTCGACCGACAGACGGGTTCGGGCTGTTTCGGGAAATTTGCTGAATTGAAAATCAGTCCAATAAGGAAACTGATTCCTAGGGTTTCCTTGGGTATATGAGAGAGGCAGAGCTCTCTTCATAATGTAATGCTTGTAATGCTTGCAAAATTGTAATTGATTCTCAAATCAATAGAAATCTCTCTTCCTTGCCCCGAGGACGTAGGCGAAATTGGCCGAACCTCGTTAAATTCGTGTGTTTTTGTTTTCTTCTCAGTTTTAATTATTCTTTACTGTTGGTGGTAATTCTTATTGCATATTGGCTCAAGGGTTTCCTCTACGTGGTTGTTGTATCTGCGCACAAGTGGTATCAGAACATCCCAGGTTTATCGTGGGATCATCTGGTGATTCGAAGGGCACCTGTTGCTGATTTGATGGAGATCGTGTGTCGATCTCAGATCAGCGTTGGGACTGTTTGTGGGATCGTGTGTCGATCTCAGAACAGTGCGTGAAGTGCTCAAAGGAATCAATTGAGGAGTAGATCTATTCAGAAACTCATCTAGGGTTTCGTGAGGAGGTAAAGATCTGATCTTTATCAAAGTTGATTATTTAACTCCTTTGGTTTTCCGCATTACATAGAGGATCTAGTCAAAGAGATGGCAGAAGAACGTATATCTGTGAGAACCATGAATCCTCATCCGAGGATTGATGTGGTGAAATTCAATGACACCAACAATTTTAGCATGTGGGGTGCGAGGTGATGGATGCGCTGAATGCATCAAACCTTGAAGATACTCTGCGTCTGGAAAAGAAGCGAAGCACAACCACTGAAGAAGAGTGGGAGAAGATGAACCGATCAGCGTGTGGCTTAATCAGATCGTGTCTAACACAAGACATCAAATATCTTGTGTTTTTACACGAAACATCTGCTAGGCATTTTTGGGAGATCCTTGAAAGAAAGTATCTGACCAAGAGTATTGAATCCAAACTACAGCTGAAGAGCAAGCTGTACGGGTTTCAGATGAAGAAAGGATGCTCCGTGAATGAACATCTGAATCGCTACACAAAGCTTCTTACGGATTTAGTCAATGTGGATGTCGAGGTAAATGAAGAAGACAAAGCGGTAATTCTCTTGAACTCTTTTCCTGCAGAGGAGTATGAGACTTTTACCTTAACCTTCATAAATGGTAGACAGTCCCTTGATTATCATGAAGTCTAACTGACCCCTAATACTTAGGGGTATTTACCAATCAGTGATGGACACAAAATATTTTTTCAATATAAGCATAAATATAATAAATTTGCAGTGAGTGTGAATATAATAAAATAAAAAATAAAAAATAATGTTGCATCCACTAAGCCTTAAGTTTTGAATTTATGACTTCTAATAACTTTTATTACATTAGTAAAAATAATTTAAAATAAAAAGATTATATTCAAAAAAAGTTACAAAAAATATAAATTATCTAGTTATTTTATAAAATTCAGTTTGAGCATCCTGTCCGCGATAGGTTGCATACGCGTCCGCCCTCGACGATGATGTATTTGTCTTGTGGTGGTGCAAATTAGGAGGAGGTTAGTAAAGTTTCACGTTATGAGATCCCCGAATGTGAAATTAAGTTAATTAACAAATTAGTGAATGCGAGGACGCTTTCACTTGGAAAATAAAGTTTTTGATATAAAGTACAAGTGTTTGGCTGTCTGCCCTTAAGAAGCTAAAAGACATGTAAACAGTGATTTTCAGGAACATTGCATGCTCTTTGTTGTAAGAGAGAGCTAAATATTCAATTCTTTATAATGGATAGATTTTGTAAGGAATAAAGATTTCAGTTGAGAATAATCTTAGTTTTTCATTTATCTGATGTTATTCATGAAGTTTTATAAAAGTAGGAAATTTTTTATATGGGAAAAACAGAGAGAAAAGCTCTCACATTGGAGCTAGGTGAGCACATTCCATCTGTATGTTAATAGAAGAGCAAGAACCATAAACATATTTTTTTTTTTTTAAAATATTCTATTATATAAATACAGCAATTGTAAAGATTTTACAATTATGTTTCATGTGTATAAAGATCAAACCTATTTTCCCTTTAAAAACCATAAAATAAGAAAAATATTTTTCTTACCCATTTTCAGTTTACACACTTCTGTACAGAAGCCGAACATCAGTGAAACTCTGCTGAATAATATTATTATTATTTTTGGATACCGGAGACTCATGCCATATTAATTTTTTTCCCCCAAATATTGCAGGGTCACATGTATCTCTTTGTGTAAAAAAAATGTGTAGGCTTAAAGCGTGTAAAAAAAATATTTCTCATAAAATAGTCATTCAATACATAGCATACATACATAACATCAGAAGCATTATCTCTACATATAACTGAGCTCTACCGAAAAATAACAAAAAAAAAAAAAACACTCCTGGTTAGCCCACAAAATATAAATACTAGGCTTTACGTGAATTCACGAACACAATGAAAATTTTAGTTTTAAGAAATTCTATTTGATCCTCCGTGTACTGCACTAAAGCCATGAATTATTTCATTTAAATAATTAATATGTACATTCAATATTACAAATATCAAAGCGTTACAATAGTGGTGATTGCTTGTTGTTGCACAGCTCCTTTAAATCATGAAAATATATTACACCCCCCAACCCACACCAGATAACAGCGCAGAGAGGGGAGGCAGAGACCGGAGAGAAGAAGCAAAATCAAGGCACACTATATGAGGATATTTTTACATAGCTAAATAATATTTAATAAGCTCAACACATGAGCAAAAGATTACAAGATTACAAGAGAAAAGAGAGTTGTTCGCTGTCCTTATATAGGGCTTTTTACACTGGTGGTGTTTGGTTGCAAGGAAGTGAGCGGAAGTACGAAAATGGGGAAGTATAATTGCTCGCTTCCCTATCTATTCAAACACCGAAAAAGGAAAATAAGAAAACCCTTTTTCCTTTTCTTTTCTCTCTTTTGCACAACTATTTCCTCACTTTCAGAGCGTTACAGTTAATTTTGTAGTCATATAAATCTCATTTGTAATAAGTTGTAACACAAAATAGTTAATTTTTTGATCATGTAAATTTCACTTGCATTCTAATTACAGTCTATTTTTATTTTTCATAATTAATTTATATTTTAATATTATTTTGCGGTTAACTTTGTGATCAACTTTTCCACTTCCACTTCCACGTTACCATCCAAACACCACAAAAGACATAATATTTTTCAAATCACACTTCCTAACAACATCCATACATCGAAAAACTTACTAACCAATTCCCAAGTTCTAAAAGGAACTATTACCACTTCCTCACTTCTTCACTTCCTCATTTCCACCCTTAACCAAACAGGCCCGAAGATTCATGTCAGCTCTCATTGTCAGCTAAGAGAGCAATAATGATATTTTTTTTACTTTATTAAAGTAGGACATGTGCTTACGATATTATTAAAGTAAGACGGATGATATCTTTTTACTTTATTAATTTTGCTGAAATTGATCTCTGAATTATCAAGAGGATTAAAGAAGTGTTCAACTTATATTGATTTTGTCACTATTAATGTAGCTTTTAGAATATTTCAAGATCTTTCCTCTATTGTGAGATAATATGAATTTTCGAGATATTTATGAAGTAATTCTAATGAGTCATTAATTTTAGAAATATCATTCCTTTCAAGAGTTATTAATAGCTCAGAAATATTTTTCTGATACAATATTGTTTCAACCTTAAGAATTTCTTTGAAAGTTGAAATTTTAAATAATTGAGAAGTGTGTCTTGGTTTTGCTTCTACTCTGGCGTGCCTTGGAATTTTCGATCTCTGTCCCCCCTCTCTCGCTGATATCTGGTATCAGAGCCATGCTCATGGCTGAGTAAGGTATATTATTCTGTATTGTTAGCATGTAAGTAATTATTTAGTTAACTTTATTTTAGTTTAGACTATGGTTAGATATTTTGGTATTGTTAGATCTGCTTGCCACGTAGTGGAACGACATCTAAGCCGCGCAGGATATGTTGTCGGGATGGCGTTGAGTTTCCGTAAATCATTGACGGTCATGCTAGGTTTTATATATTAACAATAGGTTAGGTAATCTAAACTTAGTCTAAAATAAAAATAAGTTATCTAAGCAACTATTTACATAGAAAGAGTACAGGATAATTTTACTCTAAGCCTTAATATTAATTAAAAAAATATGGACCTAATAGGTTCTAGTTCTAGGAACCTAAATAAAGATAAGTCTGTTAAGAATGCTAATTTAATAGAATATCCTATAGAAATATAAGACCTTAATAAATAGTCAATCCCTAAAGTACCAGCTAAAGAAATTTATAATATAAGAATATTTGATTTTAAATCTTCCGTAGCAATTAGAACTATGAAAAGAACAATCCAAGTATATAATAATGAACAATTAATAAAATTGTTAAATGAAGAAGATTTATCATCCTTCATAAATAAATACAATTTTATTTTTATTGGACTAATTCAAATAGTGTTAAAACCTTTAACACTTAAATGGTTAAATGCATTTTTTTTAACATCATTAAGAGATGCTAAATGTTTATATTATATTCAATCTTAATGGAGTCATGCAAACTAGTATTTGTCATGGCCCAGTCTATTTTAATATATATCCAAATTTAAATCTATCTTTAACAAACCCAAACATATTAGAAGCAACAACTTTAAATATAAAGACACATGGATATAATTTTATGTCTGAATCTGAAATAATTGCATAATTTTTAGAATCCATTATAAACTTCTAAATTTACTAGCACCAAAATCTAAGGAAATAACTAAACTAGGAAAGACAATACTAGTTGAAATAAATTTATTATCATCAAACATAACTACAAACAGAATTTTAAAATGGGAAGAAATTTTATTTTCACAAAACTGGTTATTAACCTCCTCCATTCCTACTAGGCCTATAGTAGGAACATACCTAGACCAAATAATTCAAATAGAAGATGGATAAGTTGAATTAAAATTTAATCCCAAATAAATAACAAGAATCTCTTTTTTTAGAAACTTTAACTTTGAAAATCAATCAGTTAGAAGTTTTAATACTAATAGAAAAGATCAAGATTTATTATTTGAATACATAAGAGACAAAGATTTAGAAGTTCAAGGAATAACAGTCTCTACTTCTTCAATAGCTAATCTAATTTACGAGAAACCTAATCCGGATTCTCCTACACAGTCAGATATGAATTTCATATTTAATGGATTTTATACCAGGAAGCATTATTAGAAAACTTTTAAACGAAGAATATAATGAAAATATTCATTTCAAATAATGGTTTGAAAAAACTTTTTCAATCAAGAAAAGATATTATAAAGATAAATATTATGAACATCTTACAGGTAAATAAGTTAAGAAATTTCTCGGCATGGTTTATAGAGACATATGTAAATAAAAAACTTAATAAATTAAATATTTTAGAAGAACATTTTAAATCTTAGGCTATCATAAATGGTAAAAAAAATTAAAAGCAATGTAACCCCAGGAGAAACTTTAAAACTCACTGGCATTACGACTTCCGACTCAACAGAAGCAGTAGTTCTAGTAAAAACTATAAATGATCTTAAGGAAGAACTATTAAAGAATTACAAAAAAATTGTTAAACAAAATAATTATACTCATGTTTATATTCAAGTATAAGGATAATAATTAACCAGAATAGACTCTGACTTAGAAATACTTATAAATAAAGTAAATCAAGTTGATCTATCAGAAACTCCTTTAATAAGAAATAAGGAAGTTAAGATAGATTATGTACCAATTAAATCACCCCTAAAATAAGTAGATTTAAATTATATCTACTGTAGCTATAAAAGAAATTACTCCTTTAATAGATTAATTAAAAAGGGCAAACTTGAACACTATTCAAGGTAATTCGTCAGATCTGAAAAAGAAATCTATGAAGAGCTTGTCGAACAAGTAGAAGAATTAACAGACTATAATGAACTTGATTTAACTCAGATAGCTAATATTGAAGACTCTTTTAAAGAAAGTATGAAACCTAGTGATATTAATAAACTTAATTTTAAGTGACGAAGAAGGGCTGATAAGTATTACTATAAAAGACCAACCCCAATGATATATTATTAGAAAAAAAATGATGATTTAGTTCAAAATTCATATCATGAAAAAATATAGTACATGTTTAATTACATAAAATGATGATGTATACTACAGTGTGTAAGCAGAATAATAATTCTGATAAAGATATAACAAACTTTATTACTTGTGATTTTTACTTGCATTTTAAAAAGCTGGTGGGGTCACTGTATCACACTAGAACAAAAGTTAGAAATATTTAATGTCATTAAAATAGAAAATAATGTCCCAAAATAAATGTTGTTTATACATTAATAATGACTATATTAGAACACTTTACTGGAGGTTTTACTGATCATAGAGAGAAAAATAGAACTCTTCTACAAAACTTATAATGTCCAACTTTAACGCAGTTTAGATGGTCAAAAAATACCTTTTTAAGTAGAGTAATGCTACTTAATGATGGTAATAATGTACATTGGAAATCTAAATTAATTGATGGTCCATCAATCTCTTTGCAGAAAGGGTTAGAAAAACTCTTAGAGATAAAAATAATGATATAATATCATATCATAAGTATACTTATAGGAACTTTATAAATTCCTATATACAAGGACTAGTCTTATGTAAAGACTTAAAATTAAGATATCAACTAAAAGTCCATAGACTTTCTGAAAGAAAGTAATTGAGAGAATTTTATAAGCAATTTGTCATAGATGACCAAAACACCCTAAATATAGGATTTAAGAAAAGATATAATGACAAATAAAAGCATTATCAATTTAATAAAAGATATAAAAAATATAATAAGAAAAAAGATAGAGAAAAAGAACCTTTTTATGAAAAGAAAATATAAAAAATAAGAAACAAAAAAGACTATAAAATATTATAAATGTGATAAATTAGACTATTATGCTAATAGATGCTATACTAAAAAAAAGAATGAAGAAATCGAAGAAGAAGCTCATCGTAGAACTTTATTAAAAATAATGATAAATTCAGATCAAAAATTTGATTCTGAAGATGATTAATCTTCAACCTTTTTTGAAGAAGAAAGTTGCCATGAATGTGATGGTCAATGTTGTATACTTAATCAATTAAATTATTATATGTTTACAGTAGAAATGAATTGATTATATGTTTAAACTTTTGATGAAAGAAAAAATTTATTACAATATATTATGTAATGAAATAGATAAAATAACTAAATGTAAAATAATAGAGTTAATAATCATTACTAAAAAATATGAAAAATTTCCTAAAGTAAATAACGTTTATAGACTTTCAGAAGTTCTAAAAAGATACAAATACAAAGAGAAAAAAATAATAACCATTCAAGAACTACATTAGAAAATTAATATATTAAAAACAGAAGTAAAAATTTAAAAATAAAAAATTAAATAACAGATTCAAGGCTTTCTAAAATGAAAAAGGCAATGAACAAAGAAAATAAAGATAAAAAAACTGAAGAATTAAATAAAGATAAAGAAATTGAAGAATCAGAAAAGAATTTGTACATTCAGAATATGAATCTCCTAATCAAAGTAATCATCTCTTACAAATAATGAACTTAATAATAACACAATAATGCTATATAAAAATAAACTTACTAACTAATAGTGAATTTTATATACAAAGACATAATAACACTTATAGATAGTGGTGTTGATCTTAAATGTATAAAAGAAGGAATAATACCAATAAAATACTATTAATGCGCTACACGAATATTAAGTGCTGCCAATAATAAAGCATTAACAACACTATATAAGATTACATATGTAAATATTTGTAAGGACAAAGTTTGTATCCCCTTACATTTTATAATAGTAAAAGAAATATTAAAACATGTAATATTTGGTACTCCGTTCTTAGGAAAATTGATACCAATTAAATAATTTGATGAAAGAGGTATAACTACTAGCTATAAAAGGCAAAATATTACCTTTCAATTTATAACAAATCCTATAGTTAAACTTCTAAATGAAGTTAAAGAAATCTATCTAAAAGAAAATCAAATTAATTTCTTAAAGAAGAAGTTGTAAAGATAAATATAACAAAATAAGTACAATCTAGTCTAATTCAACAGAAAATTAAACAAGTTAGAAAATAAACAAGTTGAAGAAGAATTTAAGCCTCAAACATGTAGTAATTTACCTAATATTTTTTGAGAAAGAAAACAACATATAGTTTCTTTACCCTATGAAGAATTTTTAGTGAGAAAAATATTCCTACTAAAACAAGACCTTACCAAATGAATAAAGAATACTTAGAACTCTGTAAAAAAGAGATTAAAAATCTCTTAAATTAAAATTTAAATAGAAAATCGTATTCTTATTGGAGTTGTACAGTTTTTTATGTTGACAATGCAGCTGAAAAGAAACGTGGTATTTCAATACTCGTAACAAATTATAAACCACTTAATAAAGTAATAAAATGGATAAGATATTCAATGCCTATTTAAAGGGACTTTCTAAATCGAATAGTTAATGTGAAAATAATTTCTAAATTTGACTTAATATTTGGATATTAGCAAATCCAAATAAGAGAACAGGATAAATATAAAACTACTTTTACTGTTCCATTTGACTATTACGAATGGAGTGTAATGTTATTTGGATTAAAAAATACTCTATCAGAATATCAAAACATAATGAATAATATATTTATGCATTATACTAATTTTATATTATCTTACATTGATGATATATTAATATTCCCTAACACTTTAGACGAACATTTTAAGCATTTAAATATATTTAAATATCTTGTTATAAAAAAAAGTTTAGTAATATTAGCTCCTAAAATGAAACTTTTCCAACAAGAAATAAAAATTTTAGAATATAATATTGTTAATGGAACAATAATTCTAATAAATAGAAGTATAGAATTGGCAGCTAAATTTTCAGATGAAATAACTGATACAAAACAGTTACAAAGATTCTTTGACGCTTTGAACTATGTAGCTGATTACTATAATAATTTAGTTAAAGATATAAAAATTTTATATGACAGACTAAGAAAAAGTATTAAACCCTGTTCTAAGAAACATACTGAATTTGTTAAAAAATAAAATAAAAGATTAAAAATCTATCCTGTTTACATTTAGCAAACCCAGAATTGTTTAAAATAGTAGAAACTACTGTTAGTAATATTTGGTACAGAGGAATTCTTAAGCAATTAAATCCTAATAAGAAATTAGAAGAATTAGTTAGATTCCATTCAATCAAATGGAATCCTGCTCAGTATAATTATTTTACAGTTAAAAAGAAAATTCTTGCCATAATAAAATGTATATATAAACTTCAAGATAATCTGCTTCATAAAAAAGTTTATTATGAATTGATTGCAGTTCTGCAAAATCAATTATAGAAAAAGATGTTAAAACTTAGCCTCAAAACAAATTTTTGCTAGATGGCAAGCTGAACTATCAATTTTCGATTTTGATATTGAATATATTAAAAGTTGAAAAAATTCTTGACCTGATTATTTAACCTGTGAATTTTTACAGTCAAATGTAGAGTTCTAATACAGGCAAAGGCAGAGGAAGAGGAAAGGGAAAAACTCCCTGACTTGTCCTATCCAAACCTAATATGAGGAGGCTCTTGACACCTAATTCTTTTAATTTTTCATCATCTTCATCAGGAAATGTTTCTGTAGTGAAAGAATCTTCCCACCAATTTCAATTATCTTAAACTTCAACTTTCAAAGAAATTCTTGAAGTTGAAATAATATTCTATCAAAAAATATTTCTGAGTTATTAATAACTCTTAAAAGGAATAATATTCCTAAAATTAATGACTCATGAGAATTACTCCATAAAATATCTCAAAAATTCCTATTATCCCACAATAAAGGGAAGATCTAGAAATATTCTAGAGGCAATATTAATGGTGATAAAATCAACAGAAGTTGAACACTTCTTTAATCCTCTTGATAAAAAAGAGATCAATTTCAGCAAAATTATTATCAGAGAAATTCTCTCACCTTAAACTTGGGATTTACATCCTAATAGGCTTGAAGAAAGACAAATATCTTTTAATTATTGGGACAATATTTTTGCTTTCAAAAATATATTTTCTATGAAAATTAAAAGAGAAAGGACTCTTGGTTTATCTGAATATGCCCAATCATCCTTTCCAAAGATATAATCCTTTCCAAAGAACTTCCTGGTTCATTCAATGGTAACTCAAATTTAGAGCCGAGCTTTCAATTTTACCTTCCTTTATTTAAACTCACTTTTCCCCATGGATTGATTTTCACCCTCATTTTACCTATTCCATATCCAATCTTTTTCAGGGAGAGTACTCTATACTTCTTTATTCAAAATGAAATCCCTTACATTTTTAAATGAAGAATTAAGGGTGAATTTAATGAAAATAATATTTCAATTATCTCTAAAAAATTCTTAATTAAATGGTGGAACAAGATTAATGAGCAGGTCAAATTGAACGAAATAAAAGAAAGAAAAAAAGCAAAATAAAATTTTGCTTAAAAAAATAAAAAAGAACTTCAAGAAGAAAATATGCTTCTCAAGTTAAAAAATTCTCTGCAAAGGTAATATCTTATGATGACTGAAGAAGAATTAAAGAAAAGGTATTTACAATACATGCCAGGCCAATTGGAGCAAACATTTAATCAAGATAATATATCTTTGTGTTCCTCAAAGACGTCCACAAAAGCAATGAAAGATATAGAGAAAAGTCTTAATCAAGACTCAGATGAAGAAGTCCCACAGGATACTCAAGATCCAAATCTTGAAGAGAATATTGATGACTGCATCCGTCAACTGATGGAGGATAATAGAAAAAACTGATTAATGAGAAATCCCTCTGTTAAGAGTGCTGCTAGGCTAAGAAGAATAAATTGGCTACAGAGGACTAATGGTTTCAAATGTAAATGCAAAAACAGGTATCATAAACTTACCTGTGCAATGTCTTCTGAAAGCAATAAGAAGTCTCCACATCCTAAAGATGCCAACAAAAATTTGAATGACGAATGCAATGGTGACACCTTTAATAATAAAGGCAATGTCAGCAAGGCGCACAGAAGAAACGAAAATACTGACGTCATCAACTAATCAATCACAAGATAAGAGGGAATCCAGCTACACTAAAAGGAAAAACTGATTGAGTCTCAGGGAGCCGTCAATATTAATCCACTTGTCTTACTTTAAAAAAGTAGGAACTACTTGTCCTGCTTTAATAAAGTAAAAAAGAATATCATCATTACTCTCTTAGCTGGTAAGGAGAGCTGACATGAATCTTCTAGTGTAAAAAGTCCTATATAAAGAGCAATGCTCAGAAGAACAAGGTATCAATGAACAACTCTATTCTCTCTTGTAATTTTTTGCTCATGTTGAGCCTACCTCCTTCTTATTGTAAAATATTATCTAACTCTCTAAAAATATCCTCGTATAAATAAAAGTGTGTCTTGGTTTTGCTTCTACTCTGGTGCGCCTTGGTATTTTCGATCTCTGTCTCCCCTCTCGCTACTCTGGTGTGCATTGGTATTTCCGATTTCTGTCATTTTAGATTAAGTTTAAATTACCTAATCTATTATTAATCTGTAAATCTAGCACGACTGTTTACGATTTACAGAAACTCAATGCCATCCCGGCAATATATCCTAAGTGACTTAGATATCGTTCCACTAGGTGGCAACCAGATCTAATAATATCCAAGTATCTAACCATAGTTTAAATTAAAAATAAGTTAACTAAGTAATTACTTACATGCTAAGAGTACAGAATAGTATACCTTACTCAACCTTAATATTAATTAAAAAATATGGACCAATAGGTTCTAGTTCTAGGAACCTGAATAAAGGTAAATATGTTAAGAATGCTAATTTAATAGAATCTTATAGAAATAGAAGAGCTTAATAAACGGTCTATCCCTAAAGTACCAGCTAAAGAAATTTGTAATATAGGAATGTTTTAAATCTTCCATCGGAACTAAAACTATAGAAAAACAATCCAAGTAGATAATCATGAACAATCAATAAAATTGTTAAATGAAGAAGATTTATCATCCTTCATAAATAAATACAATTTTATTCATATTGGACTAATTCAAATAACGTTAAAACTTTTAACACTTCAAGCGTTAAATGCATTTTTATTAACATCAATAAGAGATGCTAGATGTTTGATTATATTCAATACTTATGGGAGTCATACAAACATGACCCAGTATATTTTAATATATATCCAAATTTAAGTCTATTTTTAATAGATCAAAATATATTAGAAGCAGCGACTTTAAATATAAAGACACATGGATATAATTTTAAGCCTGAATCTGAAACAATTACAATAATTTTTAGAATCCATTATAAAGTTCTAAATATACTAGCACCTAAAGCTAAGTAAATAACTAAAGTAGGAAAGACAACACTGGTTGAAACAAATTTATTATCTTCAAACATAGCTACAAACAGAATTTTAAAATTGGAAGAAATAAATTTTCCTCAAACATGGTTATTATAAACAGACCTAGACCAAATAATTCAATCAGAAGATAGAGAAGTTGAAGTAAAATTTAATCTCAAATAAATAACAAGAATCACTACTTCTAAAAACTCTAACTTTGAAAATCAATCAGTTAGAAGTTCTAATAGTAAAAGAAAAGGTCAAGAATTATTATTTGAAAACAGAAGAAACAAAGATTTAGAAGTTCAATAGCTCATCTAATTTACAAGAAAGCTAATCCGGATTCTCCTACACAGTCAGATATGGATTTTCATATTTAATGTATTTTACACCAGGAAGCATTATTAGAAAACTTTTAAACAAAGAATATGATGAAAATATTCATTTCAAACAATGGTTTAAAAAAACTTTTTCAATCAAAAAAAGATACTATTATAAAGATAAATATTATGAACATCTTACTAAGGTAAATAAGTTAAGAACTTTCTCGAAATGGTTTATAGAGACAAATGTAAATAAAGAACTTAATAAATTAAATGTTTTAGATGAACATTATAAATCTTAGGCTACCATAAATGGTAAAAAAATAAAAGCAATGTATCTCTCAGGAGAAACCTTAAAACTCACTTGTATTACTACTTCTGATGCAACAGAAACAGTAGCTCTAGTAAAAGTTATAAATGATCCTAAGGAAGAAACTATTAAAAAATTACAAAAAATTATTAAACAAAATAATTATACAAATATTTATATTCAAGTCTTAGGACAATAATCAACAAGAAAAGAATCTGTCTTAGAAATACTTATAAATAAATTAAATCAAATTCCTTAATGAGAGACTGCTTTAATAAGAAATAAGGAAGTTAAGACAGATTATGTACCAATTAAACCACCCCTGAAATAAGTTGATTTTCATTACATCCACCAACTGCTGAAATTACTTCTTTAATAGATCAATTAAAAAAGCAAACTTGAATACTATTCAAGGTAATTCGTCACACTTTGATAAAGAAATCTATGAAGAGCTTGACGAACCAGTAGCAAAATTATCAGACTATGATGAACTTGATTTAACTCATATAGCCAATATTGAAGACTGTTTTCAAGAAAGTATAACACCTAGTGAAATTAATAAACTTAATTTTAAGCCACGAAGAAGGGTTGATAAGTATTACTATAAAAGACCAACCCCAATGGATATATTATTTGAAGAAAATGATGATTTAGTTTAAAATTCTGTCATGAAAAAACTATTTATGAATGGAATATTGATGGTGCTTCTGAAAAAGTAATACATGATCAATTACATAGAATAATGATGTATGCTACAGTCTATAAACAGAATAATAATTCTGATAAAGATATAGCAAACTTTATTCCTTGTGATTTTATTGGCACTTTAAAAGGCTGGTGGGATTTCTGTATTACGCCGAACAAAAATTAGAAATATTTAATGCCATTAAATAGAAAATAATATCCCAACACAAGATGTTGTTTATACATTATTAATAAATAATGACTATATTAGAACACTTTACTAGAGGTGTTACTGATCATGGAGAAAAAAATAGAACTCTCCTACCAAACTTAAAATGTCCAAGTTTAATGCATTTTAGTTGGTATAAAGATACCTTTTTAAGTAGAGTAGTGATACTTAATGATGCTAATAATGTATATTGAAAATTTAAATTAATTGATGGTCTGCTAAATCTCTTTGCAGAAAGGATTAGAAAACTCTAAGAGATAAAAATAATGATATAATATCATATCATAATTATACTTATGGGAACTTTATAAATTCCTGCATATAAGAAGGACTAGCCTTATGTAATGACTTAAAATTGTGACATTAATTAAAAGTTCAGAGACTTTCTGAAAGAAAGTAATTGAGAAAATTTTGTAGGCAATTTGTCATAGATTGACCAAAACCCCCTAAATATAAGAATTTAAGAAAAAGATATAATGACAATAAAAGCCTTCTCAATTCAATAAAAGATATAAAAGTTATAATAAGAAAAAGATAGAAAAAGAAAAGAACTTTTTCATAGAAAAGAAAATGTAAAAAATAAGAAACAGAAAAAGACTATAAAATGTTATAAATATGATAAATTAGGCTATTATGCTAATAGATACTATACTAAAAAGAAGATTGAAGAAATTGAAGCTGAAGGTCTTCGTAAAACTTTATTAAAAAATAATGATAAACTCAGATCAATAATTTGATTCTGAAGATGATGAATCTTCAACCTCTTCTAAATAAGAAAATTATCATGAATGTGATGGTCAATATTGTACACTTGATCAATTAATTATTATAAGTCTATTGTATAAATGAATTAATTATAGGTTTTAAATACAAATAAAAGAAAAAATTTATTAGAATATATTATGAATAATGAAATACATAAAATAATTAAAATTAAAATTATAGAGTTAATAATCATTACTAAAGAAGAAGAAAGATTTTTTAAAGTAGATAATGTTTATAGACTTTCAAAAGTTTTAAAAAGATATAAGCAAAATAAGAAAAAATCAATAACCATTCAAGAACTACATCAGAAAATTAATATATTAAAATAGAAGTAAAAAACTTTAAAGATAAGAAAATGAAATAATAGATTAAAGACTTTCTAAAATGAAAAAGGCAATAGACAAAGAAAATAAAGATAAAGAAACTAAAGAATCAAATAAAGATAAACAAAATTGAAGAATCAGAAAAAGAATCTACATTGAGAAAATGAATCTCCTAATCAAAGTAATCAGTTCTTACAAACAATGAACTTAATAATAACACAAAAATGATATATAAAAATAAACTTGCTAATTAATAGTGAATTTTATATACAAGACTTAATAGCACTTGTAGATAGTAGCACTGATCTTAATTGCATAAAAAAAGGAATAATAACAATAAAATACAGTGAATACACTACACAAATATTAAGTACTACTAATAATAAAGCACTAACTGCACCATATAAGGTTACATATGTAAATATTTGTTAGAACAAAGTTTGTATTCCCTTAAATTTTATATTAGTAAAAGAAATATCACAATATTTGACATTAGTTACTCCATTCTCAGGAAAATTGATGCCGATTAAAAAAATTGATGAAAGAGGTATAACTACTTGTTATAAAGGACAAAATATTACCTTTGAGTTTATAACAATCCTATAGTTAAGCTTCTAAATGAAGTTAAAGAAATCTATCTAAAAGAATAATTTTCTTAAAGAAGAAGTTGTAAAGTTAAATATAACAAAACAACTATGATCTACTCAAATTCAACAGAAAATTAAACAAGTTGAAGAAGACTTTAAGTCTCAAACATGTAGTAATTTACCTAATACTTTATAGGAAAAAATAACATATAGTTTCTTTACCCTATCAAATTAATAAAGTACTAAAATGGATAACATATCTAATCCCTAATAAAAGGGACTTACTAAATCGAATAGTTAATGCTAAAATATTTTCTAAATTTGACTTAAAATTTGGATATTGGCAAACCCAAATAAGAGAACATGATAAATATAAACTGCTTTACTGTTCCAATTGGTCACTACAAATGGAATGTAATGCTTTTTGGATGAATAATATATTTATGTATTATACTAATTTTATATTATTTTACATTGATAATATATTAATATTCTCTAACACTTTAGATGAACATTTTAAAAATCTAAATATATTTAAATATCTTTTTGTAAAAAATAGTTTAGTAATATCAGCTCCTAAAATAAAACTTTTTTAACAAGAAATAAGATTTTTAGGACATAATATTGTTAATAGAACAATAATTCCAATAAATAGAAGTATAGAATTTGCAGCTATATTCAAGATGAAATAACCGATACAAAATAGTTACAACGATTCTTAAGCATTTGAACTATGTAGCTGATTACTATAAAGATATAGTTAAAGATACAAAAAATTATAGACAGACTAAGAAAAAATGCTAAACCTTGGTCTAAGGAACATACTGAATTAGTCAAAAAAAATAAAACAAAAGGTTAAAAAATCTACTTTGTTTACATTTAGCAAATCCAAAATGGTTTAAAATAGTAGAAATATATACTAGTAATATTAAGTATGGAGAAATTCTTAAGTAATTAAATCCTAATCGGAAATCAGAAGAATTAGTTAGATTCCATTCAGGCAAATAGAATCCAGCTCAGTATACTTATTCTACAATTAAAACGATAATTCTTGCCATAATAAAATGTATATAAAAATTTCAAGATGATCTGCTTAATAAAAAAATCTTATTAGAAATTGACTGCAGTTCTGCTAAATCAATTATAAAAAAGGATGTTAAAAACTTAGCCTCAAAACAAACATTTGCCAGATGACAAGCTGAGCTGTCCATTTTCGATTTTGATATTGAATATATTAAAAGTCGAGAAAATTCTTTATCTGATTATTAAACCTATAAATTTTTACAGCCAAATGCAGTGTTCTAATACAAGCAAAGGCAGAGGATGAGGAAGGGGCAAAAACTCCCTGGCTTGTCCTGTCCAAGCCTAATCTTCATCAGAAAATATTCATGTAGGGAAAGAATCTTCCCACCAATCTCAATTATCTAAAACTTCAACTTTCAAAGAAATTCTTGAAGTTAAAACAATATTCTACCAGAAAAATATTTCTTTATTTATAACTCTTGAAAGGAAAGATATTCCTAAAATTAATGACTCATGAGAATTACTCCATAAATATCTCAAAAATTTCTATTATCCCAAAGTAGAGAGAAGATCTAAAAATATTCTAGAGGCCATATTAATGGTGGCAAAATCAATAGAAGTTGAACACTTCTTTAATCCTCTTGATAAATCAGAGATCAATTTCAGCAAAATTATTATCAGAAAAATTCTCTCACCTCAAACTTGGGGTTTACATTCTAATAGGGTCAGGCTAATGAAGCTTAGAGAAAAACAAATATCTTTTAATTATTGGGACTATGTTTTTACTTTCCAAAATATCTTTCAATATGAAAATCAAAAGAAAAAGTGCTCTTGGTTTATCCAAACATGTCCAATCATTCTTTCCATAGAACTTCCTTCTTGATTTATTCAATGGTGGCTCAATTTGGCGCCGAGCCTTCAATTTTATCTTCCTCTATTTAAACCCACTTTTCCCTATGGATTGATTCTAACGCTCATTTTACGTCTTCTGAATCCCATCTTTTTTTCTGGGATAGTACCCTATACTTCTTTATTCAAAATGAAATATCTTACATCTTTAAATGGGCAATTAAGAGTGAATTTAATGAAAATAATATTCCAATTATCTCCAAAAAATTCTTAATTAAATGGTAGAACAAGATTGATGAGCAGGTCAAATTGACCGAAATAAAAGAAAGAATAAAGCAAAATAATACTTTGCTTAAAAAAAATTTTAAAAAGAACTTTGAGAAGAAAATCCACTTCTCAAGTTAAAAAATTCTATGCAAAAGAAATATCCTATGATGACTGGAGAAGAATTAAAGAAAAGGTGTTTACAATACATGCAGGTCCAATTGGAGAAGACATTTGAACAAGATAATATATCTATATGTTCCTCAAAAACATCCACAAAAATAATGGAAGATATAGAGAAGAGTCTTAATCAAGACTTAGATGAAGAAATCCCACAGAATACTCAAGATCCAAATCTTGAAGAGAATATTGATGACTACATCTGTCAGCTGATGGATGATAATAGAAAAAAGTGATTAATGAGAAATTCCTCTATTAAGAGTGCTGCTAGGCTACGAAGAATAAATTGGCTATAGAGGACTAATGGCTTCAAATGTAAATGTAAAAACAGGTATCATAAACTTACCTATAAAATGTCTTCTGGAAGCAATAAGAAATCTCCAGGTCCTAAAGATGCCAACAAGAATTCCAATGACGAATGCAATGATAACACCTTTAATAATGAAGGCAATACCAGTAAGGCGTATAGAAGAAATGGAAGCACTGACGTCATCAACTAATCAATCACAAGATAAGAGAGAATCCAACTACTCTAAAGAAAAAACTGATTGAGCCTCGGGGAGCCATCGGTTTTAATTCACCTATTTTACTTTAATAAAGTAGGAACCACCTGTCCTACTTTAATAAAGTAAAACAGAATATCATCATTACTCTTATAGCTTGCAAGGTGAGCTGGCATGAATCTTCTATTGTAAAAAACCCTATATAGGGAGCAATACTCAGAAGAAGAAGGTATTGGCGAACAACTCTATTCCCTCTTTTAATCTTTTTCTCATGTGTTGAGCCTACCTCCTTCTTATTGAAAAATATTATCCACCTCTGTAAAAATATCTTCATATAAATAAAAGTATGCCTTGGTTTTGCTTCTACTCTGGTGTGCCTTGGTATTTTCGATCTCTATCCCCCTCTCTAGCTGTTATCTGGGATTTTCGTAAATTTGCCTTGGTATATTCGATCTCTGTCCCCTCTCTCTCGCTGTTATCTGCTGCACAGCTCCTTTAAATCATGAATTTCAATTATACCTTTAAATCATGAATATCAATTCTATATATATATATATATATATATATATATATATATATATATATATATATACAGAAATATGTATATCAGCTGACAGCTGAGAGTCTCTCTCAACCTGTGGTGACGTGGCACAATATTTGCCACACTACTAAGTTGCAGCCCGCTTATTGGAATAAATTACTAAATGCCCTTCGGTATAAGGTATTTGTCCCGTAATTGTTTATTATTATTTTTTCCCTATTTATTTTACCGCTCTTTGTCAGAGTTAGGGTTTCATTTTTCTGTCATAAAGTTGTTTCTGAAAATAGCGATTTCTGGATCAGGTTTTTCTCCTTTTTATTTAATGTCGACGTCGTAGCAGTCTACTTTCCCTGCCAATTCTGGTCGCAATCGTAAGCGATTTCTATCTCCCGATCTAAATATGAACCATATATTATCTGGTTCAACTTTCTCTCAGAATATTGAAAGTATTGAAGGGTTGAGATCTTTGCATGCTGATTAAGAGGTTTTTATTTTATCAATTTTCTCCCGCAATTTCTTAAATGTAGAAGATTTTTGTGTAGCGTTTATGAAACTGCGACCTAGATTTCATTTTACAGAATAATATAATCACTTGTTCTAAATTCTTTCTTTCAGAAAGAATTTCACAGTTTTGGTAAATGCGATCTCAGTCGCACCTATTTAATTTTATACACTAAAATTTATGAACTGCGACCGCTAATTTAATACACTAAATTTTACTAACTGCGACCACGATCGCAGTTTGTATTAAAAATATTTTCTGGCTATAAAATCTATTTTTATAACTGCGACCTTAGTCGCAGTCCTTTTTTTATAATTCTTACACGTGTCCATGTTAATTATATCTATTTTATACACTAAATTTAAAGAACTGTGACTTAAGGTCGCAGTATATACTAATGAGAGACTTGCATAGTTATTATTCAAGTTTTTAAAAAATCTGGATATACAGAAAACTGTGACTATGATCGCAGTCTTTTATTTAGAAGTTATAGATTTCTTACATCTATGACCTTGGTCACAGTTTTAGTAATTACAGTTCAGACGTCTGATATTCAATTATATGTTTTTATTTAGTTTAGCAATTTATTTTGTAGGATCTGAATTTACATGCAGAAATGTCTTGGTCACATCTAATTCAGTCCTTCTTCTTTTCTTGACCAGAAGATCATCTAAAGCTTCTTCAATGGATACTTTCGTGATCTTCTTTATCTTAGAGAAATAATATTTTATAACCCCTCTGTCCTTCATTGTACATGTCTTATTCATAATAAATCCGCCCCATTGATAGGTAGACTAAAAGTTAGGGCAATATCTTCCACTGTTATCTCAATTTCTTTGCCCCCAATTCTAAAGGTCCTTGTATCCCTATCATACTGGTCTACAATTTTCAGCACACTGATGTCAATTTTCAGCACACTGATGTTTGATTTTAGACCTTTTTCAGCTCCAAACTCCTCATTATAAAAGGCCATGAAGATTGGGCCAAAAGGGGTCTCCTTCATCGCATCTACGAAATCGGCCTGAATGTGCTTTTTGAATTTTCTAATGAATTCGCACATAGGCTTTAGGCTCGATCTCATAGGACGAACCTTCACTTCTTGTTTACCTATAGATGCAGCAACATTAAAAACATTAGTATAAAAGACCATGGTCGCAGGACGTTTATTTAAAGAAATAATTATAAATAAGACTGCGACCTTGGTCGGAACAGACTTTAATAACTTATAATACACTATGACCAAGGTCGCAATGATATTTTTACACTGCGACTTCAGTCGCAATTTTATAATTAAATAAAATAATATACCAATTATATCCATTGTTTCTTCATACAGCGACCAAGGTCGCAGTGTAATATATCAGTGTCCAGTTAATCCAATTTAGTAGAATATAATACATTGCGACTAAGGTCGTACTGCAATTATGTAACTAACGGTCGCAATGATATCTTACACTGTGACTTCAGTCACAATTTTATAATTAAACAAAAAATTCACCAATTATATACTTTGTTTCTTCATACATTGCGACCAAGGTCGCAGTGTAAAATATCAGTGTCCAGTTAATCCAATTTAATAGAATATAATACATTGCGACCAAGGTCGCACTGCATTGCGACCAAGGTCGCACTGCACTTAATCCAATTTAGTAGAACGAACGACAACACTGTGACATCAGTTGCAGAGTTTTAGTTAAAAAAACCTTAAAAAATGAAATTGAAAAATGTTTAAAACAAATAATTTTTAAATGTCTGCGACCAAGGTCGCATAGACCTAAAATGCTAATTCTGACAACTGCGACCCAAGTCAACATAAAAGGGAATGTAAAAAAAAATTTGACCTTGGTCGCTGTGTTAGAAATTTAAAAATTTAAAAAGCGATTCATGATCGCAAGTTTGGGTATCTTTTTCTCTTTTATTTGCGACCATGCTCGAAACTTTTAAAAAGAAATATTATACTATTTTTTTAAAAAACCAAAAAACTGCAAAATTAAAAAAATCAAAAAATTTAGTAGGAATACAGTTAATCAGACACTTTTAATTTAAGTTAATTGAAAATAGGAATATTTCCAAAAAAAAGTAAAAATGGAATCAAATCTAAAAAAAATATAATTACTAAAATTTACAAACCCTAAAAAAAATTTATGGGTTTCCCAATTACCTTTTTCCGCGAATGATTTCTTGGAGCCATCTTTAGCAGATATTTTTTACAAAAACTAAGAAATATTGGGAAACAATGACACTGATCTTTTCGGTTTGATCAATTAAAAATTAGATCTGTAAAATTTTTTAAAAGTAAAGGTTTTACATACAGTAAAAAGTTGTGAGGGATGGTATTTTCGTCAAAGCGATTGTTGAAGTGACTGATACTAACTCGGGTGGGAAATTTTTTGGTTTTTGTCTGCTAAAATTAATGTCAAATTCGTGGCTATTATGATACCACGTCCCGCCGGCTGAGAAAGTCTCTCAGCTGTCGGCTGAGGTACAGTAACCCCACATATATATAGGGAGCTGATCCTCTAAGAACGGTTCTCACGGATTTCTGTGAGAACTTTCACGTGGGTCGTCGGATCTGATAGATCAAATCAAATAAAATTAGATCTCTATCAGATCCGACGGCCCACGTAAAAGTTCTCACATGAATTCGTGAGAACCGTTCTTAGGGAATCAACTCACTTATATATATATATATGAGAAAAATGTATATCAGCCTGCGGTGACGTGGCTCAATTTTGTCACCCCACTAACTTGCGGCCCGCTTTTAGGAAGAAGTTAAATTACCAAATACCCCCTTTTCGATAACTTTCCTTATTGTATATTATTATTTTACCCCTTTTTTGCCGCTCTTTATAGGATTTAGGTTATTGTATATAAATTACTTTTCGCCCTATTTCCTTACCTCTTTTATGAAAGATCTAGTTTCTACTTTTCAGCCTGCGATAAAATTTTTTCTCAAAATATAAAATCTTTTCAGATCAATTTTTTCAGCCTGCGATAAAATTCTACTTTATAGTTTAATTTAAACTGCGACCTTAGTCAGAGACTTTGGTCGCTGTGTACATTTAAACTGCGACCTTAGTCAGAGAGTTTGATCGCAGTGTACATGGTTAATTGCGACCAAGGTCGCAGTGTTGTTATTGATAAAGATGGCCAGCAACTGCAATCTAGGGTTGCATTACATGAACTGTGACTTAGGTCACAGTACGTTAAGTAAGTGTTTCCTTTATATTAACATGCATAGCGACCAAGGTCGCAGTGTTGTTTTATTAAGTGTTGTTTTGGATTAAGTCATTTTTTGAAATGAAAAATGAAAAGTTTGCTGAGGGGACGCGACTTGGAGTCACTCCGAGAGACGCGGCCTGTCATAAAGATTTTATGAGATCTTTAAACGTCAATTCTACGTTGTCTACGCGTCGGCTCTTCATTGGGTTTAGGCGTTAATGTCTTTTAATGCCAAACCGGCGCTAGCGGTTGGAGACAATTAAAGCCGACGGTTCTGATTAATAAACCATTAATTATGGTTATTATGGGCTGCCTATAAATAGGGCTCACCCTCTCCCTTTAACAGCCCATAATTAGACTGTTTTATTTTCGAGAGCAATTGCTCTGAGAATTTTCGCCTTCTTCAGAGTCTCTAACAGGGGCCTGCCTCCATGGATGAAGATGACCCTATGGACGAACTTGATCGATGTTCGTCCACAAGGGAAGAAGTCATAGACCTCATCGTCCACAAGGGAAGAAGTCATGGTCCTCGTCGTTCACAAGGGAAGAAGTCTTGATCCCTGGCGAGGACTTAACCCTCACCAAGATCTCCTCGGACTTGATGCACCAGTCAAGCTTGCTGGCAAGGGATGGTCAGAGTGGGTATGGCGGCGGGGGATGTGGTGAATATAGTAGTGGGTAGCATACCCTGTGAGGTCTTAAAACCTCCTCTCTTACCCCAGAAGTGACATCGAGGAAATTCCATGCTCACTGGATAACCTTCTGGTGGAAGAGATGTTCATAAACGAAGGATCATATCCCGCCACTTTGGAGAGTCAGGTGGAATCGGAGATTCTGCTGCCACCAGACCTCAATAACACCACTGCTCTTAGTCAACAAGGGCTCTTTTTGATGTTTAGTCTTCTTTGTACTGCTGTATTGTAACACTCAATCTTATTGTATAAGAGAGCGTCTTTTGATGTTTAGTCTTATTTGTACTGCTGTATTGTAACACTCAATCTTATTGTATAAGAGAGCGTCTTTTGATGTTTAGTCTTCTTTGTACTGCTGTATTGTAACACTCAATCTTATTGTATAAGAGAGCGTTTTGTATCATTTTCACATGCCTGGAGATAAATGCCTGGACATAAATAAAAATCATATTTGTTTTTTAATAAACTACGACGTTGGTCGCAGTCATGCATTGTAAATAAAACAACTTGGACCAGAGACGACACTGCGACCAAGGTCGCATAAGACTACATTGCAAACAGAAACAACTACGACCAGGGTTGACACTTCGACCAAAGACTGCGACTAAGCAACTTCTGCGGTGACGTGTCACCTCGTCGCAGTGTTGTTGTTGATTAAGACTAAAGACCAGCAACTGCGACCAACGTCGCAGATTATTTTTTTAAGACTGCGGCCAACAACTGCGACCAAGGTCGCAGTGTTGTTGTTGATTAAAAATAAAGACCAGCGATTGCGACCAAGGTCGCAGTGTATTTTATTAAGTCCAAAAACCAACAACTGCGACCAAGGTCGCTTTGTATTTTATTAAGACTACGGTTAGCAACTGCGACCAAGGTAGCAGTGTTGTTGTTGATTAAGACTAAAGACCAGCAAATGCGACCAAGGTCGCAGTTTATTTATTAAATCTGCGTCCTGCAACTGCGACCAAAGTCGCAACCTATCATTTTAAAAATTTATACGGGTGAAGTAATATAATTATTAACTGAGTCCATGGTCGCAGTATATTCGTTTAGCGTAAAATATTTAAAATGAAGGTTTGTAACAATTGTACAGCATTTCAACCAAGACATAGTAGTAAAAAATGTAATTCACACAATTAACCTTAGAAAACTGATTTATATATATTTAAAAAAACAAAATACAATTTTTTAAACTTCTAATCCTCGTCATCACTATCGTAATCAGATTCGTCGTCAAGAGTCATGCTTTCGTCTTCTGTATCGCTTTCCGTCTCTTCCTCCTCTTCAGCGACAGTCTCATCTTCGCTTTCTTTCTCTTCATGTTTGTGTTTTGGTTCACCAATGAAGTCCCAGAACGGGTCGTCTGTATCAAGCTCAGATTCTGACCCGTAGCGAGGCATCAGTTCAGAACTATGCATCCAATCATCATTAGATGATTGGCTTCTTTCTGGTGAAGACGGTGGAGAAGACATTTTTTTGAGTCTATTGACCGAACAGTGAGAGTAACGTGTTTGAGCAAAAATAATTTAGTATGTTTGTAAACCTTTTGCTGATGACCCTTTATATATTTTTAATCCCGGAATTCCAAAGGGTTTAAGCTCTCAAACCACGTGAATATCTCCCAAACTTATTTTCTACCTTTTCCCAAAAATTGTGCATACTTCCTAGGTGACTGTTCAGTTATCCAAAACAGTTTAAAAGTTAATACACTATAAGTTTAAATTACTTTGAACTCCAAAACAGTACATTATTGCGACCATAGTCGCATTGGGAACTGATAAATGATTAACTGTGACCATAAATTGCATCAGTAGTAGGATTGCGACTATGGTCGCAGTGTTTAAGAGCAGCAGTCGCAGTTTGGATATGTAATTAAAAGAGCTTATAAGTTAAAATAGTGAGAAAGAGACCTTACAAAAAAATAGAATTAAAAGCTTTTAAAAGAAGACAAAATATAATTGAATATCAGAAGATCAAGAAATCCTAATCCTCGTCATTATCCCCATCATAAGCAGATTCATCGTCTTCATTCTTTTGCTCTTCCTCTTCATCACTTATTTCCTCATCATCTTGCTGTTTTTGAGGTTTTTTTGTTTCACCGATGAACTCCCAGAATGGATCGTCTCTATCAAGCTCTTCGTCTGACCCGTTAATAGGAAGCGAGCCTACAACATCAGAGGACATGCTTTCATCAAGCATGTCTCCGTCAAGTGGCAGAGGAATAATATCTTCTTCACTAGCCCACATGAAAACTTCATTATCATCATGAATAGGAGGATCAGTTAATACATTATTTGATGTAGTGAGATAGTCAAAAGGAGTGAAGTCCAGACTGGAATCAGATTCACTAGAATATCTTGAAGACAAAGGACCGGTGGGGGAACGATTGAAGTTGAAATCTAAGTGTTCAGAGGAAGAAGATGGGGAAGACATGATTCAAGAATGAATTTTTTTTGGAAGTTTTTGAAATCAAATTGAAAAGGAAGAGCAAAAATATAGTTTTTAGGTATGAGATAATATATTAGTAACAAGCATTATATAAAGGTGAATATTTGTGGAAGAACATGAATAGTAATAATAATTGTTACAGGTGATGGTTGAGTATGGTAAGAAGTGGTAAAAAAAAATATTTAATTGAAGATTTATTGCGGGAGAATCCGAAGAGTTCTTTTTTTCTCCAGAAGTTTAATACATGAGTACAAATTAACTTTTATAGAATTGTTTGCCTATACCTTTAGATTACGTATGGTGCACATCTTTCCTTTCTCGAGATTAATATTAGTGCATCTCTTTTTTCCTAGACTGTTGTTGTATCACGGTAGAAAGAATATTAATTACTTCATTTAATTCAGTGTAATTAATATAATAATTTTTATAAGATTTGATATACGCGAATTGATCTCAGGGTCGCATGCCTAATCCACCCTAGTCGCATATTAAAAATCTTTTACATAAGGCATGGGAAAGAAGATTGCGACTTTGGTCGCAGTACTGAAGGAGGTCGCATTGTTGTACGATAGAATGCGACTAGGGTCGCAGACGTTATATAAAGAAGTTTTGTTATACTTTGAGTGCGACTAGTGACTGCGACTGTGTCGCGGTTGTTATATTGTATTAAGTCTGCGACCATGGCAGTTGTTATATTGATCCAATTTTTTTAATTATATTTTTGGATGTATTAAAATTACGAATTTTATAACTGTAGATATATTCAACTGAAATTTTGTTTGTTCATGACTTTATTCCATTTTAGAATTAAAAAAAGGTATTTTGGTCAATTTGTTTCACGATTGTTTAGGCGGGATTTTTTTGATTTTTTTGGCGCCAACACACTGCGGCCGATGTGTGGCATATATTCAGCCACGTCCCGCCGGCTGAGAAACTATCTCAGCCTGCAGGCTGAGGTACAGTAACCCCTATATATATATATATATATATATATATATATATATATATATATATATATATATATATTTGTGAGAGAATGTGATTGTGAATCTCCTCATTCACAATGGACAAAACGATTTTTCAAACTAAATTTACATGTTACCCTTTACATATTACATAACAGTTTTACAATGTATGAAAGACCATTACACTCGATTAGCAATACAACATGCAAATATTACATATGAAACAGAGAAGCTACTAGCTACTCTTGGGGGTAGCTCACTGTAGTTTATGAGTACAATAAGAGTTTTGTTCCCTCTTTTCTTGTTGGGTTGAGTGTGCCAACCAAGAGAAAAACTTGAATTTCCTCACAATGGTCAGTTTGGCCTATTTCTTTAGTCCCACATGAGATGGGACATGAGAAATATAAGTGTTTAAATATCAATATTTCTTCCCCCTTATTATTATGAATTAATTGTTGTGGGTCGGGTACACCACATGCGCATGCGTCGCGTCAGCAGTGGCGCACAGATGCCGTGACGCCTGCGCTGCAGTAGTGAGCAAATTAACTTTTATTTTTTCTTTTATGTTGACCAATTAACACTACTGGAATGTTTGTCAAATTACATCAAAATTTTGCATCGAATATAGTCATTTTGCGTCGAAAATTTTCTAGTTGCATCGAATTTTTTCGTCAAAAAGTGTCAACACAAAAACCCTTGACGCAACATTTGCATCGAATTTTTGACGCAACTTGTAAATATTGCGTCAAATTTTTAATGCGAGACTTATTTCCCGAATTATATAATTTCTATGAAATTTACATATTGCGTTAAAAATTCGACGTCATATTTATAAGTTGCGTCTAAAATTTGATGCAAATTGGCCAAAAATATAAATTTTGAATTACAATTTGCGTCAAAATATGGAATTCGACACAATTTGTCATCTTTCAGAATTACACGAATTTTAAAATTTTGGTTTAAAAATACACTGAATGTCTTATAATTATGTCAAAAATTTACAGTTTTGACGCAATTTGTGGTCTGATTCCAGAATTATACAGAATTTAAAATTTTTTGTTCTAAAAATACAATGAATGTCCAATACTTACGTCGAAAATGTAATTTTGACACAATTATTGGGTATTGTTGCGTAAAAAATGTTATTTTTAATGCAATTATGGGACATTATTATTTTGAAGCAATTGTCGGACATTTTTTTTAAAATTGCAGCTCACTGACATACATGCATACATTTATCAACATATCTCAACAACATACATACATTTATCAATATATCTCAACAATCTCAACCAACCATGCATTTATCAATATATCAATAACAAAACATACATATCAACATATCAATAACAAACCATATATATAAGTATAAAAATATATATTAGAATAACAAAAGTCAGAATCCAAGTAAACACAACTAATCTCAACCTCAACCATGTCACCCAATATCACCTATGCCTCGTCGTCGCGACCAGCACTGTCATCGCCTCCGTTACTAGGTTTCCCGGTGCTTTGTTAACTCACTATAAATTGGGTCATGAACTACTGCATCTCTTTTTGAGCAGCCTCTAAACTGGTGATCCTCTGTCGGTCGCCCTCTGACTGCTGCCTCATGGCCTCGGACTCCTGCCTCATGGCCTGAACCTGCTGCGCAAGCTGGGCGGTGTAGACATCCTTCCTAGTAGGTCTGATGCCTCTGTGAACATCCACGTGTAGCCCAAACCTCATCACACGTTTAAATGTCTCGAGAGTCGTTCATATACTGGCGACTCGTCGATGTCATCTGCTACACATCATAATTCCTCTTGAGTTGGAGCTGAAAATTAACAAAAGCATTAAAAGTATAATTAAATTTCTATCATTTTTATAAAATGTAAGGATATATAAACAAACTTTTAATATTTACACCAACAGACATGATTTTTCGGTGACTGGCTTGCCCTGGGTGCGAGGCATGGGAAGCTTGCACTTAGGAGCATTGAGGGCATCCCTCTTCAGGAATTGCTTGTTGTAGATCTCATTTGCGTTCGGCTCCCTCCCGCGAGCCTTTCTCCATTAGAAATGTAAGAACTTTGAAAATTAAATTAACTTTAACCGCAAATATGGTATAAAATTAAATGAATATAAATTTATACTTACAAATTTGCTCTTCTACACAGAAAAACAATCTCTACCCATCCTATACAGCAAGTCATTTGCAGCATGAGAGATTTTACATTTTCCCTTCTTGACTACAAATTTAACAAGTCAGAAAATATATCATGTATAATAATATATAAACAATTTATAACTTTTTTAATTTACTGAGCCACTCTCATTGTCTTGCCTGTTCTTTTCATATGTCAACAAGAGGTTCATCTACGTCTCATTATTGACTGTCTGGTTACAATACAGTAGCCTCAGCTATAGAACCTGTCAGCGATCAAAAGTACGACGCAAGGAATAATTTTTGTTGTCATTCCACTTCTTCTTGGTATTGTCATGAACCACTTGCGAAACTTCTTTGGAATATCCCCAGTATCAGTCCAAGCCGGCAGTGAAAAATCACCCTGCATGTAACATAATGTTAGTTGGATTAAAATCTCAATAAGGCATAAACTGTTTCTCAAAAAAAATGAAAAGCGTGTAAAATATTCATTTGATTGTAAAGAAAATTACAACGGATCAATAATCCGATTACAAAGGAGAGAAGAATGGTTGATTTCTTCTTTATTTAAGGCTGAGTTCTTCATGTAGCGGTGTAGAGTGATTCTTGTTCTCCGTTAACGAACCGAACCAGAAGCTTAATCTTCAGATCTTCTTGCTCTCGTTGTAAGCACACTGGTAAAGTGTAAAACCTTAATCAATGGTTAAAATCTCAAAAAAAAATTATAGGACTTGAACTCGGTAAGTTTATAAAGAGCATTCTCTTTTAACAATCTTGTGCTCAAATTTCAGCCTTCTGTATTTTTTCAACTTCAAGTATTAAGTATCAAGTGTGCCTTTTAGGGGATTCTCCTCCTCTAGCCTATGGCTTCTTTGGCCCCTCCTCCAGAACTCTCCCCCTTTTCTCTAACTATTCATAATTATTTATAGAGAATTCTACGGTGTAACCAACCCTTTAAATCTCTCCATAATAAGAGAGGTGTAATAACCCCTTATAAATCTCTCTATAATGAGAAGTTATTCCCCATTATATGGAGAGAAAATGAAGTGTAACTGACCAAGTTCATGGCTGTCAGTTACAGCAGAAACGCGAGTCCTCACTAGGCCTGGACCTCACTCTGATGTTGAGACACGAAGCTTACAGACTCGCATCTGTGTTGGAATGCGGAGCTCACAGGCTTGCATTGAAGTTGAAACGTGAAACATCTCAAGCTTGCATTTGTATTGAAACGCGAAGGTACACGGCTTGCGTTTTAATATTGAAACGCGACCTTAAGGTTTGCATCTCAAAGAATAGCATGACCATCACATTTGGCAGAGAATGCGAGGTTCGCGTCTGAGGTTAGAATGCGACCTTCGCGTTTAACAAAGGATGCGAGGTCTGCGTTTGGGCTGAGACGTGACCCTCGCCTTTGGTATTAGGTCGTGTCTGAGGCTGAAACATGACATCCGCGTCAGAGGCTTTATCTTCAGTAATTTTTAAATAGCTTACAGAACCCCTTCCAAAGTTTTCAAAACTCCACAGTTGACTGAGACGGATTTCGATGTACTTTGGACTTTATGTTGACTTGGGCTTTTGTGATTGGACTAGAAATCTTTCGAAATGTCATGAGCTTGATCTTGTCTGGATTCTGATCTTCGTGAGTGTATTGTTGAACTACTTGAAGCTTCCATGAAAGATCATTATAAGAATTTAGATACATAGTTTAGAAATTATCTGAGCTCTGATTTGGTTGTCGGTGTACTATTGAACCTGTAGAGTTGTCGATTGCCTTTGTTAATATACTATTGAATTGATTACTGAAGCAGAGATATACTTCTTGTATTTGAAGAGAGAGGGTGTGACTCTCGTGAATGTCGCGTTGGACGTGCATGTCATTGGACACGGATGTCCTGGACTCTAAAAGACGCGACCGTCATCTGATGTTCAGACCCGGCTCTGGATTGGTGTTTGAGACGCAGCTTTGTGCTTAAGACACGAAGGCCATGTTTGTTTCCTTTTTCACTAGAAAACTAGACTGAGTAAAGCAAAAAAGTTTTAATTGCCAGAGGTGTGATATTAACTTAGCAAATTAAATAACTTCACTGGGAAAATTTAAGAGAGTTACTATCAGAGTGTGATGTTAACTTGACAGTGAGATATAGACTTGTGATTTTTGTGGACTTGCTATTTTCTTGATGAGAATAGCAAGTGGAGTTTGATCCACCGGAGATTATGTCTGAGTCTATCGTCAGAGGTTTATTATTAACATGATTAGAACTCTGCTGAAAATTAGTGTAATGAAAGTTTACTGTTAGATGAATGATATTAATATAACAACGATTGATTTTGTAATTTTCGTATTTTAAGTGGACCTATCATTCTATTGAGGAGAATGACAAGTGGGATTGGATTTGTTGAGGATCCATAGAGATTTTTACCGTCAGAGGTATAATGTTCACGTGTCGAGTTGGTTATATGATTCGAGCAAATTGAATTGTCAGATATGCAATGTTAACTTGACAATGATATGTATTAGAGGTGTGATATTAACTTAGCACTAAGAAGGTCTCATTTTATTAAGAAAACTGAGATTATCACTGTCATAGGTGTAGTATTAACTTGACAGTGAAATGAATGCTAGAGGTGTGATGTTTAACTTAGCATTGAAAGTCTTAGTTTCATTGAAAAATTCTAGAGAAGATCATTGTCATAGGTGTGATATTAACTTGACAATGAAATGAATACTAGAGGTATGATGTTTAACTTAGCATTTGAAAGTCTCAGTTTCGCTGAGAAAATCGAGAGAAGATCATTGTCATGGGTGTAGTGTTTAATTTAACAATGAAATGAATGCTAGGGGTGTGATGTTTAACTTAGCATTAGAAGGTCTCTTTTTCATTGAGAAAATCGAGGAGATCACTATCATAGGTATAATGTTAACTTAACTGAGATAAATTTGCAATTTAAGCAAAGCAAGTTTAGTCAGAGGTGTGATGTTAACTTGACCAAATTAATCTTGCGATTTGAGCAAATTTAGTCAGAGATGTGTTGTTAACTTGACCAAAATTTGTCTTGTGATTTGAGCAAATTTTGTGAACCTGTCATTTTATTGAAGAGAATTGATAAGTGAAAGTTTTACCTGCTGGGAATACATCAAAATCTTACTGTCATAGGTTTAATATTAACATGACAGATTCGCTCTGTAATTCATTCCATTGAGGAAGTGAGTACAACATTTTGTGAATCTACCATCCCATGGAAGGAAATTGATAGAGGATTTTGGTGGGGACTTAGGGAATGAGTTGTCAAAGGTAACTGTTAACGTGATATAAATTAATTTCCCTAAGGAATGATGATTTACTGTTAGAGGTGTAATGTTTAACATAACAGTAATAAAATTTTGTGATTTAAGTAATTTAAGTGGACTTGTCATTCTGTTGAGGAGAATGACAAGAGGATATTGGACCCATTGGAGATTTATTGAAGTTTTATTGTCAGAAGTTTAGTGTTAATTGACAGACTCCACAGGGACCAGGAAATGACCTGTCAGAGGTGTGATGTTAACTTGACAAGAGTTTGTTTACTATTAGAGGTGTGATTTTGAACATAACAGTACTTTAAGTGAACTTATCATTCCATAGAAGAGAACAAGTAGGGTTTAATCCACTGGGGATATGAAATTTTACGGTCTTAGGTATAATGTTAACGTGACAGGTTTGATCTGTAATCATTTCATTGAGAAAATGAATACAGCTTTTTGTGATCCTACCATTCCATGGATGGGAATTGGTAAGGAATTTTGGAGGGGAAGGCGAGATCAGGTCCTTTAGTATTTTTAGTAAACCCTCACGTATCAACAGATTTGATATAACTTTATCAACTACCAGTTGAGTTAGATGAGCCTTTCTATTTTTCTCAACATGATAAGTTATCGAGAATTTTTCTTTGGGGTTAGAAGCTAACTTTTACTCTATTTTAGCCATCGGAGGCGTCGGATTGTTGTTCCAAAGATAACTTCCAAAATCGCTTTGGATTAAAGACGTATAAACTCCGTGGGGAACTTACAAGAAAATTGCCATTCCCTATGAGTACTTCTTTGACCAGAGATGTACTGTTGAACTTGATCAGGGATAGTACTTTTTTATTTGGAGTAGTACATGATATACTTTCAAGGGGTTTCTATTCTATAGGGATGATGAACACAAATAGTCTTTGGCATTATACTGATGGAATGATTTAGACTGTTCAGAGGTAACAGTTGAATGTGACAGTCGTAAAAGTCGGATCACCTCGTTGCCTAGTAGATTCAATGCTACATACTTTTGTAATCTTCTTGATTTAATCTTGCAACTATGTCTTCTACTCGTTCACCTTCTAAGACTAGTTGCTTTTAAGTACGACTTTGAGCTACTCCTATTTGAGTTAGGAGTGTGGTTTGTAAGTTGTGGTGGCAAGTCTCTACCAGTGTAGACTATGTCATGCCACTTGGACATTGGAGCACCATACTCCGAAAACTCTTTACAAACACTTTGATTGACTCTAATTTCTCTTGCTTTATTGTAAGGAGAGTTGGCATGGATACTTTGATGTCATTTTCGAAGAATCATATCAGGAAAAGCTTCTCAAGGTTGATCCATTTCTCGATTGAGCTAATAGGAAGCTTCATGAATCATTCAAAGGCAACCCCCTTGAGGGTGTCGATAAACAAACGAGCCATGATGGCATCGTTTGATACTACATTCCCTATTTGGGATTTGAAATAGTATATATGTTGGTTCGACGGTCAAAGGCGTGCAGATTCAGTGCCTTGAACCTAGGAGGATAAGGAGATGAATCCTACTAGGCCGAGTATGGTCTGACCACCGCCACTTCTTGAAGATCGCTTCGATTTTAGATAGCCTCTAGGCATTTCTCAACCTCGTTCATCTTCTTAGAATGATTATCTTTTGAATTCTCTGGTTCTTCAAAAGAAGAAGACTCAAGATGTTCATATCTAAAGTTTTTCTCATTGCCATCAGAGTGTTTGGAGGTAGGGTTTTCATCCTCCTTCTCTTTACCCTTACTTTTGCGGGAAGAAGCTTTAGTCTTCAGATTTTAATCTTATTCTTTGACTTTTTAAACAAAAGAGCTATCAACTTCTTGAGATCGTTGATAGACTCTTGTTGGGCTTGAAGCATCTCGTGCTATGCCTATTACAGTCGAGCTTGCTTCTCAAATTTTCTGACTATCTCTTCTGGAATATCAACAATATATGTGAAGGCTTTTGTCTCCTTATAAGAGTTAGATGAATGGGATCCCACGATGGCAGAGTACTCATCGTCTGTTTCAATCTCTCTAGCTAGCAAATGGTGTAGAATTTAAAACTCAATTGCAACACACTATGTGTAACCAAGAGTGAGCCTGAATTCCTCGTGAAGGGCTCGGGAATTACTCCTTGAGATTCCTCTAAATTAAGAGTTGAGGTGCTATATGAAGCTCTCTTGGTTCAACACAAGTGTGGGTGATTGAGTTGGAACCTGCACACAAAAATACAGAATTTCAGAATTTAGAATAAAGAGTGCAAGTACTCAATACTACAACAAGTGGCTATGCTGGTCATGATTCACAAAGAGGGACTAGCGATGGAAGCTTTTTTAATAAGTTCTCTTTTAAGTTATAAAGTATGGTTAAAGATCTTCTTTTAGTTCTTTAAAAGAAAAGAAAAAATAAGTTTAAGTCAAGTTAGGAAGAAAGTGATAGATTGAGAAGGTGAAGCAAATAGAAAATGGATATATACAAAGAAATTGAAAAGAGTGATAAAAGAGTTAGGTGTTGATGGTATTGGCGATCTAAACTAAAGAATTAAAAGAAAGAAAATTAAAACCTAAAAAACTTACTTATCTCTTCGGCGCCTGCTTACCTTTGACCCGTATCGGTGGTGTACCTTTGTTTGAAGGCGAGCGAAGTATGACAAATAGGATCTTCCCATTCCCGATTTACACTATGAAATGAAGGGGCAAGCTGCACTACCATAGAAATGGATATCCATTACCATAAGCCATCAACGGCACTTGCAAGAGTAAGGCAACTTCGAGGCTATCAGATTCATTTGGATCCACAAACACAGAAGAGGGAAGCAAACAAAAACAAGAAAAGAAAAGAAAAGAAACTTTGATTCGATTCAAATAACAATGAAAGAAAAAATTACTTACACCGGTGTTACCCTCAGTACAAGCTTATTCTCATTCCTCCATGAAAGTATCCTCTCCTCTCAGTTACATAAAGAAAATAAAAATTATATAAAAGAAAACTAAAAATCTAAGTTACAAACTACAGAATAGCCTAAATTCTACTCTCTACTTGATCGTTCCTCTTCTGCCTCTGATGTGGGGTATTCATAGAATAGAAATCGATAAGAAAATGAGTCTAAAGATAAGGGGATCTGACTATTTCTAAATTTGAATACTCCCCTTATCTCCAAACTTGATTTGATGTGGATATTCAGTTCTGATCTGCAACTTGTTGGCGTATTAATTGCTAATTATAACTTATCAAATGATAGAATTAGAAATATTGATCAACTTAAGAGTTGTGTCCCTTTAAATCTTCGTTCTAGATCATCTTGAATCATCAGATTTGAGTTTTGGCAGCGAAAGTTATGATTCAAATACTAAATATATCCAGTCAGAATCTGAGTCAAAATTGCTTCATCTCATCCATTGATTTTCTCTCTATCCATTTATCACTTTGGATTTGGACTCTGTATTTGACGTTGTCCTCGGTTGATCTTTAGATTTAACCACTTGATTCACCAAAAACTAAATTTGACCAACTGGATTTGGGATAAACCTCCTCTAACCAAATAGATCTACTTAAATCTGAATTTTACTGATATTTATTTGATTTTATCCTCTTTCTCCCCATGATTATCTTCTACAAAATAGACATTTAAGACAAAAAATGTAGCAGATTTATTACATGATAAATGTGGAAATGTAATAAAGAATAATGCAATAAATGTGTGCAATCACACTCCGACACCTATCTTTTGCTCGTCCTAGAGCAAACAACAAAACAAAACCAAAGATTATTCTAGTTTTGCTCATAGTATTGAGACTGGGGCATGTATTGATTCGGATAAGACTAATCTGGCACACCAGGTTGGTTAAAGTTATGATATGCTAGGTTGATAATATCCGAAAAAGAGGCCGGGGTGTAACATGGATTACCATTAAAATTAAAAAAATTGTTGTTATAAGCCATATCACACAAGAAATGTCAAAATTAAACAAAGAAAAACAAATAAATAAACAAACAAAAAAAAAAAATCTAACCTAAGTTAGGGTAAACCTTAGACCTAGATGACTCCTAACTGGTTAGACTGTCCACGGGGTATATTACAGAATCTGACCTCAAGTTAATCAGCCAAGTGTTGGCCCAATGGCCTTCCACTCTAGTTTTGATGATGATCAACACTCATGTAGTTATGTTTACTAATATTCTTGTGTTTCTAAGTTTCAGATCATTAACAGGATATTAGTTGATGATTAGCTTCAACAAGATGATTAGAAGCTTATCATGGTGATTCCGGTGCCAAAGCTTAAAGATCATACCTTTGCACTTGGAGAATCACGGAATTTTGGAGCAAGTCTACTTGAAGATGAAGATCGTCAAGAAGACTTAGGTATCCTAGCTTAGATAGAGTTTTAGATCCATTTGTAAAGCTTAGTTTAGTTGATATGCTCAAGTGAACACAAAACACACACATTTTATGATTTGATATTTGGTTTTTATGAATAGTTGATCAAAACAAGTTTACATATGTTATATGTATAGTAGATGTTTTCTATTTATACATACATGCTTTAACTTGGTAAACAAACTTATTTTGACTATCCTATTCATGTTTTGGAAAATTCTAGTTTGATAAAATACAAGTTTTGTTTTTGATAAATTGGCAAGACACAAAAATGAATTGATATGATATATTGTCTTGAAATTTTTATCACATGTTTATGTTTTAACATAAAATGATAAAACAAGTTTTAGAAAAACATATTTTTAGAAAAACAGTTTTTATTGTGATTAAAACTATTTTTTAGATTTACTGTGATTTTATGGGATTTTTATTGAGTGAAAAGACCTATTTTCAAATCCCGTATCTGTGCAGATCTGCACTGTGCCTGCCAGGCCAGTTCGGTCGACCGGACCGGTCGACCGCACCAAGTGGCCGGTCGACCGGGTCGGTCGACCGATGTGCACAGACGTGCACGCTGGCTACACATTGTAGTCGGTCGACCGGACCGGTCGACCGAGTTGAGAGTTCAACTCTCAGGATGTTTCGGTCGACCGGGCCGGTCGACCGCTAGTGCCCAACGGTCACTTTTCTGACCGTTGGCGGTCGACCGGGCCGGTCGACCGACGCCTGTCAGAGCTGCCAGCTCAGCTCTAACGGCTAGTTTTCTGTTTGGCCTATATAAACTCCATCTCTTGGGGATTTTGGCCAAGTTTTTTAAGGAGAAAAATTTCTGGTTTCTAGAGGTTTTAAAACAAGTTTTCAAAAGTATTTGGGGCTTTAATTCTTCAATCTTTATTGTTTTAGGTTTTTGGAAAAAATCAAAGAAAAGAATATTTTGGGAGATTTGTCTTAGTTTTCATTCTATATCTTTTGGAAGGATTTTCCCAAGTGATTTTCTTTGTTGCTAGTTTTCCAAACACCTAGTTTTCCACACTTGAGCTATCTACTATCCTAAACTATTAGGATCTTTGTTTTGTGGAAAAAGAAAGAAAAAGAGAGTTTGTGGTTTTTGAACCACTTGTTGTAAACCCTCCTTTATTTGTTGTATCCCTCTTCGGTAGAGGTGATCGGAGTGGTATTGGTTTGCTCCCTCTTCGGTAGAGGTGGAGTTTGGTTGTGAGCCTCTTCGGTAGAGGTGTGTGGATTGGTTGTTGTTGGTTGTTGGCCTCGGTGGAGGTTGTTGTATTGAGAGAGGAGTTAGGTACTCCTTGTGTTGTAAGAAATCCTCTTCGGTAGAGGTTCCCTCGGTGGGAGTTGAGATAGTGGAAATCCTACACGGTGGTGTAGGCGGGGATGTAGAGCAAGGTGCTCGAACCTCGAAACAAATCTTGGTGTTTGCGTTTTGATCCATTGTCTCTCTAACTCTCTCTCTTATAATTGTGCAAAGCATCATACTCATCATCATATCATACTTGCTTGTGTTGAGCATTGATTCATTCATATCATATATTGCTTGTGTTGTGCCTTGCATTTCTTATTGTCATATCTATTATATACTTGGCTTGATTGTGTGTATTTCATATTGCTTGGATTGCTTGTGTGTGTGTGCCTAACTTATACTCATCCAACAAGAGCTTCACATAGCACCTCAACCCATTTCAAGGGGAATCAAGGGGAGTTAGTCCAGAGCCTCGCAAGGGGAATTCGGCTACACTTGTTGTATTGTAATAGTTTGTGCATAATTTGCATTAGCTTCCGCATTTAGCGCACTTAGTTTGCATTTAGTTTCTTAGATTAGCACTTACACCTATTCACCCCCCCTCTAGGTGTTTTTCAATTGGTATCAGAGCTAGTGCTCCTGATACTTAGGCTTAACATCCTAGGAGTGATCCATTTGCTTGCTAATCTCATTTGCATTTGTTTGTTTGCACATTCATATATAGTTTACCATGGACTTCATGACCCCTCCTAGCTTTGACCCTTCCAACATTGATGTTTGGAAGTATAGGATGTCCATGTACCTAAAGACCCTAGGTTTGCATGTCTTCCTTGCCGCCACCAAGAGATGTTATCTTGGTGATGGTAATCATATAGGGGCCAATGCACAAGCCCTAGAGGCCATTAGAAGCACTTTACCTAAAGAATATCTTTTACGTGTTTCTAATCTTGATTCCGCTTTTGCAGTGTGGAACAAGTTGACAACAACCACCAACACCTCCAAGCTTCAAGTCCAAATCCAACAAGAAGAGGAATCTAGTGGAGAATCCGATCCACAATGCTTCATGGTCCAAGGGAATGACTCCCTTGAGGTACATTCGGAATCCCACCTAGATAGTGATTATGATGCTAGTTCTTCATGTGATGATATTGTTGATCCCCATGCTTTGAATGAAGAACTATCTATTGTTTGTGAAAAACTAATTGAAAAATATAAGATTTTGAAAAAGAAAAGTCTAGAAATTGAAAAAGAAAATAAGTGTTTGCATTCTAGACTTGATTGTGTTTTGCAAGAAAAGGTTGAGGTCTATAATGAAAGGGATTCATTGAGATCTCAATTGGAACTTGCTTTAAAAGAAAATAAATTTTTAAAGTCTAAAAATGATTGTGAAACTCTTTTGAAGAAAAATGAAAACTTGTCTTCAAAAGTTGATTTTGTTTTAAAGGAGAATGTTGCTTTGAAAAATAAAATCATTTCTATTTCTAATGATTTAAATGTATGTTTAGAGAAAAATATTGTTTTGCAAAATAAGATTGATGCACATGTTTGCCATGCTAGAGTAGTATCACACACTTCACCTATTGCATGCCACACTTCTTCCTCTAAGATTAATGATGACATTTGTTTGCTTAAGAAGAAGGTAGATTGTTTGGGCTCCACTATGAGCCAATGTGCCATGAACCACTCACGGTTGGAAACCTTGGTTCGAAAGAAACAAGTTCCAACTTCTATGCATGCACACCCTCCACGGCATACACATGCTCCACACGGACACACTCCTCACATGTATGCTCATGTGTACACATGTACACATTGTGGACGTAAGGGCCACCTTACTAAATTTTGTTTTGATAGATTACATACTACTAATTTAGCAAAGAAATTTGTTTGGGTTAGAGAAGGGACTAACCCCCATGGACCCAACAAGATGTGGGTACCAAAGACCACCCCTCCTTTATTTGATGTAGGTGTGGGCTCTCACATGACGTGAGGGTGTTAGCACCTTGGAGTGGATGCGTTCCGGACTTCATGGAAATCAAATTGGATGCATCACTTTCAAGGGAAGGTTGGTGGAGATGACCACCATGTTTTGGAGACAAGGAGAGTTGCTTCTTCATTTTTGGTAACAATCCTTTACTCCCATTTATTGTTTACATGCTTTATATTTCATCTTTGATTATAGCATGTTTTTGATGTCTATGGATTAGTGTGTTCATTCCATGTTTATTAGATCCTTGACATACATATATAGTATTTGAGACACACATGCTTATTTGAATCATATTTAGTGTTCTCACTTTAGTTTAAGCTATAATGTACATCATGAATCTAATACATGTGAATTTACATAGTAATCATGTTTTAGTTTTATCATGATGATTTTTATATTGTGTTTTGATGCTTCATGTTAAGGTTACTTGTTTAGATGTTAGTTTTCATTAAGACTAGGAATTATACTTGTACATATAATGGGCCACAAATAAATCTATATATGTATGAGCTTGAACGCTTATTTGAACCCATTAAATGTGCTAGTATAGTCTAGTTTTGATGATTCACACATTTTAACTTGTATTCTATTTTTAGATTTGTTTTATGAGTTTTCACTTCATGTATATGTTTGTATTGCCAAACTTTAAGATATACATGTATACCCCTTGAGTCATTTGCCTTTCATGCAAATCTATATATATGGACTCAATTGTGTTTAGGGATATGTATGTATACTTCATGTTTGACAATTCATACATATACCTTGAAATGATATTTGTTTTAATAAAAGATTTAGTTTTTACATGTTTCATGTATTTATGTTTAACTTCATGTATATGTCTATCTAGTTCAAACTAATCTTATACATATACATCTTTTTGAGCCACGTGCCTTAATGCATATATCTTGTGGACTCTTTATGTTTTGGATATGTATGTATATTTTAGCTTGTATTAGACATACATATGCCTTGAAGATTAAATAAGGAGTTTTATATGATTTTTCATGTTTTTGATGGAATTATGTTTTAAGGAATAATTGAGCTTAATGAAATATTTTTCATGATTATGATCTTCACATATTATTTGTACACTCATATCTATTGCTCATGTTTTGTTTCTCATGAGTTATGATTTATTGGTTAGAGTGATGATTACCATGTGAATTTCAATTTTGTTTTATTCCTTGCTTGAAGGATTTCGTGCTAGTTAACAAGTTTTTCATTTAACTAGTTGCGGTGTTCTTCATTTTGGTAGTGATTTTCAAACAAAACTACATTTTCAAATCTATCTTTGAAAACCCCTACCTTCCAAGGGCGGTAGGATGGGAGATCATGTTCATGTATGCCCTAAATTGAAAATTTTTAAAACTTGAATTATGATTGGGTGGTAGATAATATGATGTATACACTTGAACTTATTGTTATGTCAATTGGTATCATTGAACTCTTTCAATTGGTATCATTTTGATCTTCTTGTATACTCATATATGTTTTGTATGTATGTATGCTTTAAATTCCACGTATATCAATTTCTATTGGTATCTATCTTTCATACATATATATGTTTGTGTTTATGCTAGTGCTTGAGTTTCAATTTTGTTTAAATTGATTACTTTTAAATTGTTATCAAGACTATGCATGTCTTTAGTTTGTTTTTCATAAAGGGGGAGAAAATTTGATTTTGTATTTCAATTGGTATTTGTACTCCCACTCTTTATGATTAAAAGTTGTTATTTTGAACATATGATATCAACATCAAATTTGTTTATATATTTTCAAAATGAAATATATTCTTACAATTGGTATCAAAATTTGTGTTTAGACATTCAAAATTTGTTATGTTGTTTTACAATTGGTAATTTGTTATGTTTAATTACAATTGGTATTTTCAAAATTTTGTTTAAAGAAAATATTCAAAGTTTTGATTTGTATTTCCTATATGCAAGGAGAGCTTAACATCTCTCCTACATATAGATTCATGTTGAGTATATTATAAATTGAGGAGCTTGACAACTCTTTTTTATATGATATACGTGTGTAGGGGGAGCTTCACATCTCCTCTTATGCATTACATAATATGTGTTATGTGAATTGGGGCTTGTCATCCCTTCTTCATGTAATGCATATATGTAGGGAAGCTAACTTAGCGTCTTCCTCTTCATGAATGTATATAGCATATAACATATATTGATCCTTATTTATTGGTATCAAGATGCTTCATTGACATATTTTTTAATTGATATCATGTTTGTAGTCACCCCTTATTGATTTTTTTTAGACAAAAAGGGGGAGAACATTGTTTGCATTGTTTTGATTGACAAAAAGGGGGAGAAAGATTTTTACCCCTCATTTTATCTATGGTTTTGATTGTTTACCCCTTTGTTGATGATTGACAAAAAGGGGGAGAAGTATTTGAGTTTTATATGCATGCTTATGTTTTATATGCATATATTATGTTTTAATCTCAAGAATATTAAGTTTAATTGATATATAGAGTTTGCTTTGTAATTGGTATCTAGAGCTTATTTTGTTTTGAATATTCCATTTGATATCTAGAACCATTTATTGTTTATGCATACGCATGTTTCATGTTTAATATTCATTGCATATATTTATTGTTTATCCCTATGCATGAGTTAAGGGGGAGCTTCCTTGAAGCTTATCTTTAATCCATGCATATATAACTCCATGAGTTTTGTCATCATCAAAAAGGGGGAGATTGTTGGCCCAATGGCCTTCCACTCTATTTTTGATGATGATCAACACTCATGTAGTTATGTTTACTAATATTCTTGTGTTTCTAAGTTTCAGATCATTAACAGGATATTAGTTGATGATTAGCTTCAACAAGATGATTAGAAGCTTATCATGGTGATTCCGGTGCCAAAGCTTAAAGATCATACCTTTGCACTTGGAGAATCACGGAATTTTGGAGCAAGTCTACTTGAAGATGAAGATCGTCAAGAAGACTTAGGTATCCTAGCTTAGATAGAGTTTTAGATCCATTTGTAAAGCTTAGTTTAGTTGATATGCTCAAGTGAACACAAAACACACACATTTTATGATTTGATATTTGGTTTTTATGAATAGTTGATCAAAACAAGTTTACATATGTTATATGTATAGTAGATGTTTTCTATTTATACATACATGCTTTAACTTGGTAAACAAACTTATTTTGACTATCCTATTCATGTTTTGGAAAATTCTAGTTTGATAAAATACAAGTTTTGTTTTTGATAAAATTGGCAAGACACAAAAATGAATTGATATGATATATTGTCTTGAAATTTTTATCACATGTTTATGTTTTAACATAAAATGATAAAACAAGTTTTAGAAAAACATATTTTTAGAAAAACAGTTTTTATTGTGATTAAAACTATTTTTTAGATTTACTGTGATTTTATGGGATTTTTATTGAGTGAAAAGACCTATTTTCAAATCCCGTATCTGTGCAGATCTGCACTGTGCCTGCCAGGCCAGTTCGGTCGACCGGACCGGTCGACCGCACCAAGTGGCCGGTCGACCGGGTCGGTCGACCGATGTGCACAGACGTGCACGCTGGCTACACATTGTAGTCGGTCGACCGGACCGGTCGACCGAGTTGAGAGTTCAACTCTCAGGATGTTTCGGTCGACCGGGCCGGTCGACCGCTAGTGCCCAACGGTCACTTTTCTGACCGTTGGCGGTCGACCGGGCCGGTCGACCGACGCCTGTCAGAGCTGCCAGCTCAGCTCTAACGGCTAGTTTTCTGTTTGGCCTATATAAACTCCATCTCTTTGGGGATTTTGGCCAAGTTTTTTAAGGAGAAAAATTTCTGGTTTCTAGAGGTTTTAAAACAAGTTTTCAAAAGTGTTTGGGGCTTTAATTCTTCAATCTTTATTGTTTTAGGTTTTTGGAAAAAATCAAAGAAAAGAATATTTTGGGAGATTTGTCTTGGTTTTCATTCTATATCTTTTGGAAGGATTTTCCCAAGTGATTTTCTTTGTTGCTAGTTTTCCAAACACCTAGTTTTCCACACTTGAGCTATCTACTATCCTAAACTATTAGGATCTTTGTTTTGTGGAAAAAGAAAGAAAAAGAGAGTTTGTGGTTTTTGAACCACTTGTTGTAAACCCTCCTTTATTTGTTGTATCCCTCTTCGGTAGAGGTGATCGGAGTGGTATTGGTTTGCTCCCTCTTCGGTAGAGGTGGAGTTTGGTTGTGAGCCTCTTCGGTAGAGGTGTGTGGATTGGTTGTTGTTGGTTGTTGGCCTCGGTGGAGGTTGTTGTATTGAGAGAGGAGTTAGGTACTCCTTGTGTTGTAAGAAATCCTCTTCGGTAGAGGTTCCCTCGGTGGGAGTTGAGATAGTGGAAATCCTACACGGTGGTGTAGGCGGGGATGTAGAGCAAGGTGCTCGAACCTCGAAACAAATCTTGGTGTTTGCGTTTTGATCCATTGTCTCTCTAACTCTCTCTCTTATAATTGTGCAAAGCATCATACTCATCATCATATCATACTTGCTTGTGTTGAGCATTGATTCATTCATATCATATATTGCTTGTGTTGTGCCTTGCATTTCTTATTGTCATATCTATTATCTGCTTGGCTTGATTGTGTGTATTTCATATTGCTTGGATTGCTTGTGTGTGTGTGCCTAACTTATACTCATCCAACAAGAGCTTCACATAGCATCTCAACCCATTTCAAGGGGAATCAAGGGGAGTTAGTCCAGAGCCTCGCAAGGGGAATTCGGCTACACTTGTTGTATTGTAATAGTTTGTGCATAATTTGCATTAGCTTCCGCATTTAGCGCACTTAGTTTGCATTTAGTTTCTTAGATTAGCACTTACACCTATTCACCCCCCCTCTAGGTGTTTTTCACCAAGTAGGGGTAAGATCGGTGGGAGGTATCTGTGCCTAAGCAACGAGCCTAATTATGTCAAACTACCAACCTTCGGGTCCCCAACCTTAGACACTGATTTGATGAGAGTCAAATTCAAATCAACTTCCCCTTAGGTCAGTCTCCTATATGACTCCGAGATGTCCCTAGGGCCAATGTCTGCCCAGTTTTAGTTAGGCTGGTTAGTGAGTGAGGGATGGTTTGTGGGCTAAGGAAGGGTAATGACTTTCCCACCTTATCTTGTTTATAGGACAAGCCCTTAAGATTGATTGTGCAAAGGGTGCAAGATATAGAAAAGTAACATTCACAAGCAAATATCACCTAAGAATGTTTCCTAAACTATATGCTATACTTACGTACCTTGTGCTCTAACACTCTTCAACTGTAATATAAAATGTAAACGAATTAGACACGAGCCTAAATACAAAGTCTAAACCGTTTTTAGCATTTAACAAACATCATTTTACTATTGAGGCTAGAAAATTTGTACAGTGAGACAAACAAGGAAATAAATAGCTACAGAATTTTAGCTTTGCAATTCAGCCAGCCTGCAAATAACAGATTAGTAGTTCACTCAGTTTGCCACTGGAATGTAGCAAATCTAAGGGCTACTGGGCTCTGCTTTCTTGAGCAGAGTCCAGGGCCACTTATATGTCCACTGCAGCCAAAAATTTCTTTGTTATTAAACCGTACACTAAGAACAAAGAAGAAAGTTAACCAAAAATGTAACTTAAAAAGAGAATTACTTACCGTTCCTCCTCGACAACGGCGCCAAAATTTAATTGAGTTGGAACCTACACACAAAAATATAGTATTTCAGAACTTAGAATAAAGAGTGCAAGTACTCAATACTACCACGACAGTAAGTGGCTATACGGGTCGTGATTCACAAAGAGAGACTAGCGATGGAAGCTTTTTTAATAAGTTATCTTTTAAGTTACAAAGTATGGTTAAAGATCTTCTTTTAGTTCTATAAAAGAAAAAAAATAAGTTTAAGTCAAGTAAGGAAGAAAGTGGTAGATTGAGAAAGTGAAGAAAATAGAAAATGGATATATACAAAGAAATTGAAAAGAGTGATAAAAGAGTTGGGTGTTGATGGTGTTGGCAATCTAAACTAAAGAATTAAAAGAAAGAAAACTAAAACCTAAAAAACTTACTTATCTCTTCGGTGCCTGCTTATCTTTGAACCGTATCGACGATGTACCATTGTTTGAAGGCGAGCGAAGTATGACAAATAGGATGTTCCCCATTTCTGATTTACACGATGAAATTAGGGGGCAAGCTACACTACCATAGAAATGGATATCCATCACCATAAGCCATCAACGGCATTTGCAAGGGCAAGGCAACTTCGAGGCTATCGGATTCATTTGGATCCACAAGCACAGAAGAGGGAAGTAAACAAAAATAAGAATAGAATAGAAAAGAAAAGAAACTTCGATTCAATTCAAATAATAATGAAAAAAAGATCACTAACACCAGTGTTACCCTCAGTACAATCTTCTTCTCATTCCTTCATGAAAGTCTCCTCTCCTCTAAGTTACAAAAAGAAAATAAAAATTACATAAAAAAAACTAAAAATCTAAGTTACAAACTACAGAATAGCCTAAATTTTACTCTCTGCTTGGTCGTCCCTCTTCTGCCTCTGATGTGTGGGATATTTACAGGATAGAAATGGATAAGGAAATGAGTCTAAAGATAAGGGGAGCTGACTATTTCTGAATTTGAATCCTCCCCTTATCTCCAAACTTAATTTGATGTGGATATTCAATTCTGATCTGCAGCTTGTTGATGTTTTGATTGATGAATATAACTTACCAAATTATAGAATTAGAAATAGTAATCAACATAAGAGTTATTACCCTTTAAGTCTGCTTTCTGGATCATCTTGAATCATCATATTTGAGTTTCGGGAGCGAATGTTATGATTCAAATACTAAAATATATTCAGTAAAAATTTGAGTCAAAATTGCTTCATCTCATCCGTTAATCTTCTCTCTATCCATTTAACCCTTTGGATTTGGACTCTGTATTTGACGTATCCTCGGTTGATTTTTAACTTTAACCACTTGATTCACCAAAAACTGAATTTAACCAACTGAATTTGGGATCATCCTCCTCTAACCAAATAGATCTAGTTAAATCTAAATTTAATTGATATTTATTTGATTTTATCCTCTTTCTCCCCATGATTATCTTCCAAAATAGACATTTAAGACAAGAAATTTAGCAGATTTATTACATAATAAATGTGAAAATATAATAAAGAATAATGCAATAAATATGTGCAATCAGTGGGTACACACAAACTATATCTAGTATATGTATATGTGCATAAAGCAATGCAAGATATAAGAGAGACAAAGTTGAGAGATAGTAGATCAAATACAAACAACAAGATATGTTTTGAGATTCGAGCCACTGCTCTATGTCCCCACCTTCACACAGAAGGATTTTCACTATGTCTACATAGGACCTTTCATAAAGGGACCTCCAATAAGGAATTACAACTCTACACTTGAAGTACACTACTCTCCTTTCAAACACAATCACCTCTACACAAGAGAGATAGGCACAAAAGCCAAAGCAAAAAAATATATTACCATCTTGGTGATTCAATGATCATAAACAACACTTGGTGATCACAATAGACCACAAATAATTTTTCTCACAAAAATATGATCCTATAGATAGGATTAGAGATGATAGCTCAAGTGTGAGAAAACAAAATATTTGGAAAAGAGAATAACAAAGAAAAATACTTGAGAAAATCACTAGATAGATAAGTAAATAAAGATTAAAACTAATTTCCCAAAGACTTCCTTTTCTTTAGTTTTTCCAACACTTTGAAAACAAATAAAAGATAAAGATTTAAGGCTCAAAAACTTCTTTTAAACTTGCTGCAAACCATTTAAAAAGATAAGAAGAATAGCTCTTAAAAATCTTGGTTAAAACAGCTCAAGAGAAGCTCTATTTATAGGCTCTCAAGAATATAGTCGTTGGGGTCCAGAAAAGGTCATTTTTGACCTGCCGATTGACCGTTCGGTCGACCGACCAATGGTCATATTTCTGATAGTTGAGCCACCGGTCGACCGCCCTAGGCAAACTCGCCTACCGGTCGACCGCCCGGTCAACCGAGCCTAAAGGCACTCAGCCTTGTCGGTCAACCGGCACTACCCGAGAGTTGGGTAACTACAGTCGGTCGACCACCCGGTCGACTGGCTTATGAGTAAGGCCTTGTGCATGTCCTTGTGCACATCGATCGACCGACCGGTCGACCACCAGTAGACTCCGGTTAGGATTTATAGGGTTTGAAACTTGGTCTTTTTAACACCTAAAAAATCTCATTAAATCTCATAAATTTCACAAAAATAAGTTCTTATAAATATTTGAAGAATAAATATGTGTGACAAAAAATCAACACATATTATAAACTATTTGAACTATTTTTATGAGATAGAAATTAAGCTTTAACACAAAATCAGTATTTTTTAAAATCAAACTTTGAAATAGAAAACTGATTTCTCTCAAACTTGTATAAATACAAAAATAAGATATTTAAACTCTTTTGAAGTATAGAGTGTATGGATAGAATCCAATACACATATAAAAGATATATCTATGTTAAATCTAAAATAAGTCTTGTTAATTACAAAACTCTAAACACATGAAATAGAATCATCAAAATAAGTTTTTCTAAATATATGAAGCATAGATGTATATATATGAAATCTAATATACATTAAACCATGTAAACTTATTTTGATTCTGTCTATTCATAAAAATCATATATATGTGTAGTTGAAATCCAAAGCCGGTTAAACTGAAAACCAAATGTATTGAACTTGTGTGTGTGAACTTGAGCATATCAACACTAGTTTTTCTTACACAAGATCTAAACACAAAGTAAAAATAAACAAACCGAAGTCTTCTTGTAAAACTCCTTCTCCAAACTGATTTGATCCAAAGACGATCCAAAGAGCTTGACTCCATCCGAGTGCTAGATGCGATCTTGACACGCGAGCTCTTGAATCTACATGTGTTAGCTCCAAAACTCTTTTGTTGAAGCTAAACACCTACTAAGATCTTCATAAAAAATCTGAAACTATATAAATACAAGATCATTGGTACTATAATTATATGAGTTAATTATCATCAAATCTAGAATGATAGGCCTCTGGGCCAACAATCTCCACCTTTTGATGATGACAAAACTCATGGAGTTATATATGCATGGATTAAAGATAAGCTTCATAGAAGCTTCCCCTTAACTCATGCATAGCAATAAACAAATAGATATTCAATGAAATGCATAAAACTAAACACAAAACAAATAAATATACAATGAAATGCATAAAACTAAATACAAAAGTATATGCATAAATACCAATATTAAGCATGCATATATAAACTCACTAAATTCTTCTCCCCTTTTTTGTCAATTCCCTAACAAAGGGGTGAAGATAATCAAACAATAAAGATGTATATGCGATTTACTTTTATGAAGATGAGAGACGATAAATTAGCTCCCCCTGCATATATGTATTACATGGAGAAAGGATGACTAGACCCTAACTCACATAAAGAATAATATACAATGTATAAACGGAGATGTTAGGCTTCCCCTACACACGTCTACTATATAACGAAGAGGGGTCATGCTCTTCAATATGAAAAGTATACTCAACATGAATCCATATGTAGAGGAGATGTTAAGCTCCCCTTGCATATAGGCAATATATATCAACAAATTTTGAAACCACTTTTAAAATAAAATTTTGAAATTTCTTGAAGTCAACGAGATAAATTATGATACCAATGAAATCAAATAGTAGTTGACAAAAATAAATGTTGGTACCACTTGTAAAAAAAAAGTTTTAAGATACCAATAGTAGATTTTGATACCGATGGAAGGTGAAACATGAAGTATATTTTGATACCAAATAAATACCAATTGAAATCAATACATAAGTTTGTAAAGATACCAATTAACATTTAAAATAAAATAAAGCTTAACATAAACATAATTTGTGCTTTAAAAATGTAGAGACATTGTAAAACATGCATAAGTAAGATTATATATATGTATGTATGAAAAAAGAAATACCAATTGAAATTTGAAGCACACATATATAAGAAACACATATGAGTATATAAAAATAAAATAACATGAAGATCATGTGTATAACTCATACCTACCACCCATGCATAAGTTTAAAAGATATTCAATAAGGGTGTACAAGGCATGGTCGCCCATCCAACCTCCCTTGGGTTGGTAGGGTTTTCAAAAATAAGAGTTTGAAAATAATTTAACATGTTTGAGAACTCTAACAATTTAAGAATCAAGAAATTAGTTTAAAATAATATTTAAAAAACTAATTAAATATCTTTCAAGACATCAAACTAAATCATATATCCCATGAAGCATTTCTACGTGCATTAAAATTGTCACCAAAGATCTAAAAAAGGCTCAAACATGTGCTCATAAAATAAATACATGAGTAAACAAATGAAATGTGAGCACACAAGAATCATGTGAATAGCATATTCATGAAAATAATTAATAAGAACAAAATGAAATTCTTTTATCAAAAATATGAAAATCATCAAAACTAAAATTTTCATCAAAACTAAACAAGCATCAAGATATATGCATGTTTTGTTGAAATTAAAGGTATATATACATATCCAAATATAGACTAGCCCACAAAAGTATATTGCATGAAGGCAAGTGGCTCTAAGATATACATGTATATCTATTAGTTTTAGACAAAAATAACATATACATGAAGATAAACACATTTTTATGAAAATATGTACAAAAATAGGGAATACATGTAACAATGTAAGAATCATCAAAATAAGGTTATACAAGTACATCTAATGGATACAAGTGAGCAATAAAGCACAAACACATAATAATCAAATGTGGCTCACCAGTTGTACAAGTATAAACACAAGTTTTAACGAAAACTACATCTAAACAAGTAATCAAAAACATGAAGTGCAAAATCATAAACAATCATGATCATTAGGTAAATGCACGTGCTTTAGAGTTAGGATATACATAATAGCTAAACTATAGAGAGAAAAAAATAATAGTCCGTAAAAATATGAGTGTATCTTAGCGACTATACATGTAAATAACAAGTCTAATTAATATTACATTTAGCATAATAATCATAAAAAATATGAAAACCATTACATGCTAAAAACATTCATGTAAAAGTATGTAAACAAAATAAGATGTTAGAGGTAGTTACCAAGACCAATAGGGATAATCTTTAGGTCACCAAACCATGGTAGTCCTCCCACCAAATATAATTGAAGGTGATGCATCTAATGTAGTGTCCATCAAGCTCAAACGCATTCACCATCAAGGCACCAAGACCCTCACGTCAAGTGAGAGCCCACACCTACATTAAATACAATAGGGGTGAATTTTGATACCCACACTTTCTTGGGTTCATGAAGGTTAACACCTTTCCTAACCCAAATAAATTTATTTACAAAATTTGAAACATTTATTCTATCATAACAAAATTTTGTAAGGAGGCATGTACGTCTACAATGTGTACAAGTGTACATATGAGCATACATGGTGTCATATGTGTGATCAAGATGAGCATGTGTATGCCGTGATTTGTGTGCTGAATATGTGGAGTATGTTTCTTTAGAAATATAGATTCCAATTGTGTGTGGCTTATGACATATTGGCTCAAAGTGGAGCCCAAACAATCTACACTCTTCTTTAAAATACAAATATCATTTTTAATGATTGATGAAGAAGTGGAGCATGCAACATATTTATTAATAGAAGATGAATCTATAGTAGCATGACAAACGTGGGAATCAAAATCATTTTTCAAAAAATATTTTTCTTTGAAACTAAATCTAGTTCTTTTGAAATTAAAATAATTTTAGTTTTCAAAGAATCATTCTCTTTTAAAATAATTTCAAGTTTTGAAGACAAAACTTCATTTTTCTTCAAAACATTATCACAATTATTTTATTCTTTGAAATTTCATTTTCTTTTATAACAAGGTCAAGTTAAGTTTTCAAGGAGTCTTTTTCACTTGAAATCTCAACTCTCTCTTGTAAAACTATATTTACCTTTGAAAATTAATTTTCATTTTCTTCTTTTAATTTAAAACTCTTGCTTTTCAAAGTTCTGTACATTGAAAGCAAGTTTTCACAAAACAGAGATAGTTCTTCATTTAATGTATGTTCATCCATGTTATCATCGCAAGAAGAACTAGCACTATCATCTAGTTGTGTGTCCGAAATTACCTCAGGGGAGTCATTCCCTTAGACCATGAAGCAAGCTTGATCAGACTCTTCTCGACTAAATTCTTTCTCCACATTATTTGTCGTTTGTAGCTCGGGAGTGGTCAATGTATTCCATACTACAAAAGCGGAATCACAATGAGAAATTATAAAAAATTGATCTTTGCTAAGTGTGTGCCTAAGTGCCACTAAGGCTTCTGCATTGGCCTCTATATGCTTGTCATTACCAAGATAAGATTTCTTGATAATGGCAAGGAAACATGCAATCCTAGGGAGTTAATGTATGCACTCATCTTAAACTTTCACATATCGATGTAGGTAACATCATACATGAGAGGGGCAAGAAAATCCATATGCATGTGTAAACAAATATTGTTATTAGCTATAATGAGGATCTTTAACTCAAGATTGTTAGACTCAAATTAAGAGCACCAAACTCTGATACCAAATGAAATACACTTAGAGGGGGTGAATAGGTGTACTACCTAATCTAGGACAAATGATGTGGAATTTAAAACTCAATTGCAACACACTATGTGTAATTAAGAGTGAGCCCGATTCCCCATGAAGGGTTCTGAAACTACTCCTCGAGATTCCTCTAAATTAAGAGTTGAGGTGCTATATAAAGCTCTCTTAGTTCAACACAAGTGTGGGTACACATAAACTATATCTAGCATATGAATATGTGCAATATAAAGCAATGCAAGATATAAGAGAGATAGAGTTGATAGATACTGGATCAAACACAAACAACAAGATATATTTTGATGTTCGAGTCACTGCTCTATGTCCTCGCCTTCACACAGTAGGATTTCCATTATATCCACATGGGCCCTTCCACAAAGGGACCTCCACTAAGAAATTACAGCTCTACACTTATAGTACACTGCTCCTCTCTCAAACACAATCGCCTCTACACAAGAGGTATAAGCTTAAAGCTAAAGTAAAGAAAAGATTACAATCTTGGTGATCCAATGATCACAAACAACACTTGGTGATCACAATAGACCACAAATAATTTTTCTTACAAAAATAAGATCCTATAGATAGGATTAGAGATGATAGCTCAAGTGTAAGAAAACAAAGTGTTTGAAAAAGAGAATAATAAGAAAACACTTGGGAAAAACTCTAGATTGATAAGTAAATAATGATCAAAACCAATTTCCCAAAGACTTCCTTTTCTTTGATTTTTCTATCACTTTGAAAACAAATAAAAGATAAAGATTTTAGGCTCAAAAATTCTTTTAAACTTGCGGCAAACCACTGCAAAAGAAGGGAAGAATAGCTCTTAAAATCTTGGTTAAAATAGCTCAAGAGAACCTTTTTATATAAGCTCTCAAGAATATAGCCGTTGGGGTCTAGAAAAGGTCATTTTTGACCTGTCAGTTGACTCGCCGGTCGACCGACCAACGATTATATTTCTGATCGTTGAGCTATTGATTGACCGCCCGATTGACCGCCCCAAGTAAACTCGCCTACCGGTGACCGCTCAGTCGACCGAGCCTAAAGGCACTCAACCTTGTCGGTCGACCGCCTTGTCGACCGACACTACTCGAGAGTTTGGTAGATACAGTTGGTCGACCGCCCAGTCGACCAGCCTTACAGGCAAGGTCTTGTGCACATACTTGTGAAACATCGGTCGACCGATCGGTCGACCAAGCTTGGGTTTGGTCGACCGGTCGGTCGACCGCCAGCAGGCTCAGGCTAGGGTTATAGGGTTTGAAACTTGGTCTTTTTAACACCTATAAAATCTCATAAAATCTCATAAATTTCACAAAATAAGTTTTTATAAATATTTAAAGAACAAATATGTGTGAAACAAAACAACATATATTACAAATTATTTGAACTATTTTTGTGATATAGAAATTAAGCTTTAACATAAAATCTGTATTTTCCAAAAACTAAACTTTGAAATGGAAAACCGATTTCTCTCAAACTTGTATAAATATAAAAATAAGATATTTAAACTCTTTTGAATCATAGAGTGTATAGATAGAATCTAATACACATATAAAAGATATATCTATGTTTTTGACATTAAATTCAAAACAAGTTTTGTTAATTACAAAACTCTAAACACATGAAATAGAATCATCAAAATTAGTTTTTCTAAATATATGAAGCATAGATGTATATAGATGAAATCCAATATACATTAAACCCTGTAAACTTATTTTGATTCTATCTATTCATGAAAACCATATATATGTGTACTTGAAATCTAAAATCGATTAAACTGAAAACCAAACGTATTGAACTTTTATGTGTGTGTGTGTGTGAACATGAGCATATCAATATTAGTCTATCTTACACCAGATCTAAATACAAACTAAAAACTAAACAAACCGAAGTCCTCTTGTAAAACTCCTTCTCTAAGCCGACTCGACCAAAGACGATCCAAAGAGCTTGACTCCACTGAGTGTTAGATGTGATCTTGACGCACGAGCTCTTGAATTTACATGTATTAACTCCAAAACTCCTTTGTTAAAGCTAAACACCTGCAAAGATCGTGATAGAAAATCTAAAACAATATAAACACAAGATCATTAGTACTATAATTACATGAGTCAATCATCATCAAAACTAGAGTGATGGACCTCTTGACTAACAAATTATAGTTGATTGGAGCAATCACTTTGGTTCGGATCTGAGTTCGTCTGTATTTCTTTCAATCCTGATGAACGTTCAATATCTGACTCCTCAAAACTAAAGACAGGTTGCTTTCCTTTCAACTTTTTCGGTGGGTACTTGGCCCCACCATGTTGGAAGTCACCTCCGGGTATTCAGCATTAAAGAATGACTTCTTCTTGCAAGATTGTCGCCTCTTGGCAGAATTTGAGTTTGAAGTCTTTGACAATAGGCTAAAAACTGACGACTTAGCCATCTGAAAGTTATAGTGACAATTAGATAATACCGCCGAGATGAGCTGCTCGCAATGGCACTGAGGAGCGATTTGATGAGCATTTCTCTTTCTTGCTAAGCAGTCCCTCAGATCTGTTGCAGGGGTATCTAAAGAACTAGCCTTAAACTCATGGGAGTGAGGGCTTCCCAATTCACATTTGAACTTGGCCAATTGGGACTGGACGCGAGGTATGCGAACCTCGCGTTTCTGAAGTGAAATGAGAAGATCGCATTCTTGTGCAGCCTCCTGCTGAATGTGGGTCTCGCGCTTCTAAAAAGAAACGTGAAGGCCGTGTTAAGATAGTGTCCGCTGTTGAATGTGACTCTCACGTTTTAAAATTGAAAGGCGAAAGTTGTATTCTAACGCGGCCTTAGGCTGACGCAGGTATCGCATTCTTGAAGTGAAATGTAGATCTCGCGTTTTGGCACAGTTTATTACTCGACGCGAATTTAGCATTTTGGCACTGAAACGCGTAGCTCGTGAACGCAAGCATCGCATTTTGTTGCAGAAATGTGGAGTTGAACTTGAGGTTCACGTTTGGTGCCAACATCACTGTCTTCATCCTCTGTTTGCTAATGGTGAGCTTGACGTCTTCGTCGATGATCAGCTATCTGCTTGGCTCGAAGGAGTCATTGTGAACCCCTTTCAAACTGAGTTTGTTGATCCTTGAAGGAGTATGGTGGCGAGATTGGCTTCCGCCACTGTGTTGGCCATGAGCGAGACATTGGCTTTGCGGGTCTCTTGAGAGATGTTGTCGCAAGCCATGCTGGCCCTACGGGAGGTTGTCAAACCCTTAAGAGAGGTTGAACCACTTGTTTTGTCAAAAAGCGTATGAGCTTCTCTATGAGAAGTCTCCAAAGAGAAGCTTGAGGTCGGCTTGCACTACGTCCTTCTCATTGGTAGAGAAAACTATCTCTAGCGGAGTCGCCATCTTTTGTTTCTCAGAAAAGTTGAAAAGCGTGTAAAATCTTTATTTGATTGTCATGAAATTTATAATGGATTAATAATCCGATTACAAAAAAGGGAAGAATGGTTGGATCTCCCCTTTATTTAAAGTTGGGTCCTTCAAATAGCGATGAAGAGTAATTCTTGTTCTTTATTGATGAGCCGAACCGAAAGCTTGAATAGGTGTATAGCTAATCAAATAAAGATTCAATCAATATAAAATGAGATAATGCCACTGATCACTTAAAACAAGACTTGAAGTCGAATTACCCGCGAAGGGCTCTGAACTTCTCCTCGTGATTTCTCTAAATAAGAGTTGAGGTGCTTAGTTGTTATCTTATTGTGATGAGTATAGTTCGACAATAATGAATGAATAAAAAAGCAAATAAGTAGAAACAAGAAAGCAGTCGCAAACAAGAAGATTTATTTCGAGGTTCGAGCTACTGCTCTACGTCCCCGCCTTCACCACCGTGAAGGATTTCCCAATCCACTATAGGTGATTAGTCTCTAATTTTGCATAATTTTCTTCACATTCTCACATTTATTTGATAATAAATTCTGCTAATAATACCTTACTTGCTTGATCCTAGGTTCATGGTGTGCAAATGAAGAAGAAGATCTAAATCACCATTTAATTGGTAATTAAAAGCCTATTATCATAGCCATTGACCTAGAGGAGCTGATTCGGCAAAACCAGGGTGCAAAACCAGAAACCAGGCACCAACACTGACAGGAGACAGACTGGGCTGCACGCGGCTTGAGGCGCCGCGCGCACGGCCACCAAGGGGCCGCGGCGTGCGTGCCGCTTTAGGCCAGGGTCTGTCCCCTAGCCCCCCGTTCCCCTGATGCCTATAAATACCCTTGGGATTTTCAGAGTGAGAGATATGCAGAGTTTTAGGAGTAGTTTCATCTTAATGTTGTAGTTTAGGGTAGTTTAGTTCTTCTTCCTCCATTGTATTTTCTATTTTGTAGATCTTGTAATAGGGAGAGAGAGTGATACATGCTTGGAATGCAAGAGTGTTTGTAATAGAAGGTGACAATTTATGAAAGGTGCTCTCTTTACCTCTCTATGTTTTCTTCTCTCCAATCTCTTTTACATGTATAGCTAACTTTTCTCTCATGGTAACTAACTACTAACCACTAACTTGCTAACTTCTTTTATGATAATTCACATGAATCTAATAGCCTCGGTTTGGCCTTGCTCTTGCAAGAGCCATTGATGGCTCATGATGATGGATCTAACAATCTAACTTCCTAACCACAACAAGCTAACATTACTTTACTCCATGCTTACCTTTCTATAGTATTGATGATTTAAGTGTAACTTGCACTTTTTTGATGAGTTGGGTTGTGATGAGTTACATATGGGTCATGCTTTGAATCGCTCTTGAACCAAGGACTAGTGATGGCCAATGATACATGTGAGGCAACTATCACTAAGAGGTTAGCATGTTAGTGGAGTCATTAGTAGTTAGTGCCATGAGTTTTCTTTCTTTTTCACTTTGTTTTAGTCATACAAACAAAATCACAAAAATTATTCTTTTCTATGTTTCCCACTTCCTTGTTTTCACCGTACACTTCTCTTTTCATTCTTTGTTTCTTTTCTTTTCATTCTTTAAAACTTTGAAGAACTTTTTAACAAACACGTGAATCAACCGGTAAAGCTTCTATCGCCTCCCGTCCTTATGGATTCGACTCGTTTTAGCCTCTATGCTATAACGGAAGTATCGAGGAAGCTAAAGCACACACTTTAAATCTTCATTTCAAAACATACACTTTTAGTGCGCGGTTTTACCCCGATCAAATTTTGGCACCGTTACCGGGGATGGGAACGGTTTGATTTCACAAGTTTGCTAACTTTTCTTCTTTGTTTTTTGGTGTGCAGGTTAAAGTTTTAGCACTGCAGAAGTCCACACTTGCTCAAGTGTGGTTGGGTAATTCTTGTATATTTTTATATTCTGCTGCTAATTTTTTTTATATTGCCTGTGCACTGTAAATAATTGTAAGAACTAAAATACAGAAATTGGACGCTTTAAAACGGTTTAGACATTTGCATCTAGGCACGTGTCAATTTTTATTCCAATATACTGTATTTTATTCTTGTGTTATTGTGATACTTATAGGAGGTGTACATATTGCATTGCATATAGTTAGGACAAATACTTCAGTGATTTATTCGCTTTTTTGTGTTCATCTTATCTATATTGCACATTTGCACAAATTTAACTTAAGGGCAAAATCCAAAACAACATAAGGTGGGGAAGTCATTACCCTCTCTTAGCCCAAAAATCACCTCCCCACTCACACAACCCAAGCCTTAATAAAATTGCTAGACATTGGCCCCTAGGGATATCTCGGACTCATTTAGGAGATTGACCTAAGAGGAAAGTTGTTAGAATTTGACTCTTGCTAAATCGGTGTCTAAGGTTGGGGATTGAGAGGCGAAACCTCGAAGAACATTGGTTTGGCATAATTAGGCCCGTTGCTCTGGCACGGATACCTCCCACTGATCTTACCCCTACCTGGCCGATTAACTCGTGGTCAGCTTCCGACAATATACCCCCCGTGGACAGTCTAACCAGTTAGGACTCGTCTAGGTCTAAGTCAACCCTAGCATAGGCTTGTTTTCTTTTTCTTTTTCTTTGTTGTTTGATTGTTTTTCTTTTTGTAAATTGTGATATGGATTTTAATAACAACAATTCTTTCAATTATAATATGAATCCATATTTCACCCCGACCTCATTTGACTCAGATAACTCTGACCCGGCAATGTACAACATACAACAACCATATATGCCAGGTTGGGATTATCCGAATCAATATGAACCATATCCTCAATCTTATGACCATAATTTTCAAAATAATTTCAACTCTTCACAGAGTTCATGAGGATTCACCTACCCTGAGTCAAATTTTCAATCATCTTGTCCACAATTTCTACAATATTCATTCCCCAATTTTGATTCATATACTCCTTTTCCTGAACCACCAATTGAAGAAAAATCATCATTGGAAAGGAGTATAGAAGAGTCCCTACAATAAATGCAAAATTTGCTCAATTCACAATCCTTCCTACATCAAACTCCACATACTCCTTTTCTAGAGCATCCAATTGAAGAAGAATCTGAGTTAGAAAAACGTTTGGAAGTCTTTTGTGATAGAATGTAAAACATGTTGGACTCATCATCTCCACCAAAATTTCAAGAGTCATACTCATCTTTTCCAGTCTTACCAATTCGGAATGAACAAACTTCAATACTGGACTTGAGTATGGAACCCTTGCGTGAGTCCGAGCAACAACCGCAAAAACCGATGAACTCACAATTTCACCACAATTTCCAAAATCAACTTCCATACTCATCTTTTCAAGAAAAACCAATTACAAAAAGTATGGAAGACATGATTCCAAATCCGAATTCTGTTACCCAACCTATCAGTAGGTTAGACTCAATTATGAGCGATTTGATCAATGAGTGCGAGGATAATCTTTCTCGTCAACCGTTGACCAATCCTTATATTCCAAACTCTACCGATTGGACCCAAGAATCATGTTCTTTTGGAAACCAAGATTCAATTTCAGAACACACATTTGAACTTGACCAATCTCCAAGTTATGAAAGTCGTCTAGACATTTTGGCAAGTTATCCCTTCCCTGAAATTGAAATTGAACCTGAATGTGATCCTGAACTTCCTGTTGGGAACTCCATTTCACTTTTTGATTCAATAATGACCCCGGTATCCTTACCAGATTTTTTCTCTTTTTCGGAGTCAACATTGAATCCTGTACCCATACACCATGAAATAGAATCACCAATATCTTATGATCACACTTCATTAATGGGGACAGTGTGTGAACGTCAATTCTTTGATTTGAATTCTATTTTTGAACCAATTTCAACTCTCATTGTTGACTCTCGACTTGATCTGAGTCAACTTCTTGAGTCGGTATCGATTTTTGTTCCTGTTCCATTTGAGTCCAAATCACTCATCTCTCAAAATCACACTTCATTGTTAGACAAGAATATTGAAGAAAATGACTCAATAATTATTTTTGAAAATTGAAAATTAAATGGGGATAATTTTTTAAATAAGATCATTCATTCAATCAACATTTTATTGGGTTATATTAAAGAGGTCATTAGTGGGTTCCTGCACGATCCGCGCTATTTTGATTGGGCAGCAACGCTTGGCCCAATCAGACCCCCACCAGAGCCACCCCCTTGAGGTAATCTCCTTCCCTCTCCATTTGTTTCATGTATTTACACATTCACGATGTATTGGGGACCATGCATGAGATAAGTGTGGGGGAGGGTGTACTAACATAATTAGTTTTATATTTTCTTTCTTTTACACTTCTTTTTCTTAAACAAAACAAAAACAAAAAAAATTCTTTTATATAAAAACTTTTCTTTTCTTTTTTACAAAACTTTTTGAAACAAGAGAAATAGTTTTTGATTTGTTTTTAAGAAAATTAAGATTATCTTAGGAATTAGGAAGACCTAAAATTATGAAATTTTAAACCAAGTCAAAATAATAGATCTTGTCTAAATTATAGGATAAGAATGTAAGATTGAAAAGCTAATTTGATCTTGAATTTTTTGCCTTAGATTTATGCACTCCACACTTACACAATTTTTGGGATTGAAACAAAGACTGAAAATGCCATAAAAAATTATATATTAAAAAATTTATGTAAATAAAAATCACTTATTGAAGTTGGGTAATTATGCCTCAGGAAGCATGATTATTCATACCTAAAACGGCGGACAAAAACAAAATAATCTCCTTTAGTTTTGTGCCCTTGTTTACTCGAGTCCTTAACTCCGAGGGATGTTTTCTCATATGGTGCCCTAAAACCATCTGGTTTGGGAGTCACCGTCTAAAGGCTCACTACCCGGGTAAATAAGAAAGTCTAAGAAAACTAAGGGAAGGAAAAAAAGACAAAAAATGGAAAATAAATAATATATAAAAATCAATGGCATGAATGTTTGGGTCAATATCCCAAAAATTTTCACAGTTCACAAAGTGCATATTTTTCTAAGAGTTTTATGAAAGATCAGAAAGTCAATTCAATTTTAAATTCTTACATTTAATTTATAACAAGATTTTTTGCATTTTGACTTAGTTTAAGAAAGAACAATTTCTGGTTAACCTATGACCTTGGATCACTTATATTTTCGCAAAAATTATTTCAACATTTTTCTCTATTTCAAAATGTGTTTTCAACATATTAACATTTGATTTCTTTCTTTATGGATTTTGTGGGTGTAATCCGCTGAAAACCCTCAGGAGATAAAACTCCTCCTCTAGGGGAAACCTAGAGGTTTAACGGCTTGTTGCACATGCTCAGTGCAATCGCGTCACCTGCGAAAGTGGTGAAATAACTTCCTTAAGTTTTTTTGTTTTGCTCGGGACGAGCAAAAGATAAGTGTGGGGGTGCGATTAGTCTCTAATTTTGCATAATTTTCATCACATTCTCACATTTATTTGATAATAAATTCTGCTAATAATACCTTAATTGCTTGATTCTAGGTTCATGGTGTGCAAATGAAGAAGAAGATCTAAATCACCATTTAATTGGTGATTAAAAGCCTATTATCATAGCCATCGATCTAGAGGAGCTGATTCGGCAAAACCAGGGGTGCAAAACTAGAAACCAGGCACCAGAACTGACAGGAGACAGACTGGGCTGCGCGCGACTCGAGGCGCCGCGCGCACGGCCACCAAGGGGCCGCGGCGCGTGCGCTGCTTTGGGCCAGGGTCTGTCCCCTAGCCCCCGTTCGCCTGATGCCTATAAATACCCTTGGGGTTTTCCAGAGTGAGAGATATGCAGAGTTTTAGGAGTAGTTTCATCTTCATGTTGTAGTTTAGGGTAGTTTAGTTTAGGTTAGTTCTTCTTCCTCCATTGTATTTTCCATTTTGTAGATCTTGTAATAGGGAGAGAGAGTGATACATGCTTGGAATGCAAGAGTGCTTGTAATAGAAGGTGACAATCTATAAAAGGTGCTCTCTTTATCTCTCTATGTTTTCTTCTCTCCAATCTCTTTTACATGTGTAGCTAACTTTTCTCTCATGTTAACTAACTACTAACCACTAACTTACTAACTTCTTTTATGATAATCCATATGAATCTAATAGCCTCGGTTTAGCCTTGCTCTTGCAAGAGCCATTGATGGCTCATGATGATGGATCTAACACTCTAACTTCCTAACCACTAACAAGCTAACATTACTTTACTCCATGCTTACCTTTCTATAGTATTGATGGTTTAAGTGTAGCTTGCACTTATTTGATGAGTTGGGTTGTGATGAGTTACATATGGGTCATGCTTTGAATCGCTCTTGAACTAAGGACTAGTGATGGCCAATGATACATGTGAGGCAACTATCACTAAGAAGTTAGCATGTTAGTAGAGTCATTAGTAGTTAGTGCCATGAGTTTTCTTTCTTTTTCATTTTGTTTTAGATATACAAACAAAATCACAAAAACCATTCTTTTCTATGTTTCCCACTTCCTTGTTTTCACCGTACACTTCTCTTTTCATTCTTTGTTTCTTTTCTTTTCATTCTTTAAAACTTTGAAGAACTTTTTAACAAACACGTGAATCAACCGGTAAAGCTTCTATCGCCTCTCGTCCTTATGGATTCGACTCGTTTTAGCCTCTATGCTATAACGGAAGTATCGAGGAAGCCAAAGCACACACACTTTAAATCTTCATTTCAAAACATACACTTTTAGTGCGCGGTTTTACCCCGATCAATAGGATCTTCCACCAAGGGACCTTACATCAAGTAATTACAACCACTCAGAGTAAACAACTCTCTAATACACTCCTCTAGACCAGAGAAAGCCTAAAGACAATGAAACAATCTCTGGGTGATCAAAAGACCACAAACTCTCTTTTGAAAACTCTCTTACAAAATCGTATAGAATATAATATAAATTTAAAGCTCAAGAATTTATAAGTGAGAGTAAAATCAGAAAAGAGATTTTGAGAACAAAAAAACTTAAAGTAGATTTTTGAAAATAAAAGCATAACACTGAAATTTGAAAGCTCTTTCTCTTGAAAACCCAAAACTTGATTTTTCAAATAGAATTGTTGTTATGATTAACTCAACCCTAATGACCCCTTTATATAGGTTTTAGGAAGAATAAACATAGTATAGTTTTACCTGGATAAAAGAGTAAGAAATTGACCCTCAAAATCAATTTTTCGCGTTTTAAAATTAAACATGTTTTAAAAATTGTTTAGAGAAAAAACAGCCGTTACTGCCAATCTGGCACACTGGCGGTCAACCGGCCGATCGACCGGAAGATTCAAAAAATCTGACCGTTAGTCATCGGTCGACCGGTCGGTGGACTGTAACAAACAGAGGCTAAAACTGGTTACAGTCGGTCGACTGGTCGATTGACCGCAACCGGGGATCGGTCGACCGGCCGGTCGATCGGGAACGTGCACAATGTGCACACCCCCAATTGGCAGAAATTTGATCGACTGTGCGGTCGACCGTTCTGGCCTGTAATAGTCACGGTCGACCGACCTAGGCCAAAACAAATGATTAAACTCTTTTTGAAGATGCATAAAATTTTGAAATATTTTTGTTTGGATTTTGGAAGATAGGAAACATACATAGCTACAAGATATAAGTTTTAAACACTGATAAAAAATATTTTAGAAAATTGTAGAATAAGTATCAAAACCAAGACCATACTTTGAAAAACGTGCATTTTTTTGTGTGTGTGTATTTTTGAGCTTCAAAAATATATTCTACCCTTTACTAAACTAAGCTAAACAAACCGAAGTCTTCTTGTAGAATTTCTTCTCCAAACTGACTCGATCCGAACATGATCCAAAGAGCTTAACTCCCATTTGAGTGCTAGATACGATCTTGACGCGCGAGCTCTTGAATCTACATGTGTTCACTTCAAAACTCATTTGTTGAAGCTAAGCACCAACTAAGATCTTGATAGACAATCTGAAACTATATAAACACAAGATCATTTGTACTATAACTACATGAGTTAATCATCATCAAAACTAGAGTGATGGGCCTTTTGGCCAACAACTTGATCTTCGGATCTTCTTGCTTTCGTTCGAAGCGCACTGGTAAAGTATAAAACTTTAAACAGTGGCTAAAATCTCAAAAGAGATTATAGAACTTGAACTCTGTGAGTTTATAAAAGTATTTTCTTTCAGTAGTCTTGTACACAACCTTCAGCCTTCTGTAATTATCCAGCATGCCTTTTTGAGGATTCTGCTTTTGTGTCCTATGGCTTCTTGGGTTCCTCCTCCAAAACTTCTTCATTTTCCCTAACTATCCATAGCCATTTATAGAGAATTCTGCGGTGTAACCAAGCCCTTAAATCTCTCCATAATGGGAGGAGTGTAACCAGCCCCTTAGTTCACTCCATAGTGGGAAGTTATTCCACATTATGTGAAGAGAAAATGGGGTGTAACTGACTAAGTTCGTGGCTGTTAGTTACGGTAGATGCTGGTCCATGCTAGGCCTAGACCTCACTCTGATGTTGAGATGCGGAGCTTATAGGCTCGCATCTATGTTAGAACGCGGAGCTCACAGGCTTGCATTAAAGTTGAAACATGAAGCTTCTCAGGTTTGCATTTGTGCTTAAATGCGAAGCTACACAGGCTCGTGTTTTAATATTGAAACGTGACCCTGAGGTCTGCGTCTCAAAGAACAAACCGACCATCGAGTTTCGCAGAGAATGCAAGGTTCGAGTCTGAGATTAGAACGCAACCTTCACATTTGATAAAGGATGCAAGGTCCGCGTTAGGGTTGAGACGCGACCCTCGCGTTGTGCATGAAGTCTGCATCTGAGGCTGGAACGTGACCTCCGCGTCTGCGAGGTTCGCGTCTGAAGCTTTGTGTTAAGTAATTTATAGACAGCCTACATAAACATAAACATAAAATCTCAATAACGTATAACACAACTAACAGCCAACTCATGATATAATGCTTTAACTCTCCCTAAATTCTTGTGGTCAGGCCATGTCAGGGCCAGAGAGAACTCGTCAAAATGGAAGACATGCCAACTAATGCTAAACAGACAATCATCGCTGTCAATCTAGATTAGGCTAACCGGCCTATTTTTTCTCCTGGAGTGGCTTTCTTGCTGACTAGAGGATGATGCTGCTATTTTATCTGTGTTTTACAATTATAAACTTCAGATATAAAGACAGTTGTACAATAGATATATGTAAGTCAACACAGAAAATAAAGTGCACATCACTTATAGTTAAGTAGTCATACAATAATACAACTAGATCGTCTTCAGAAATAAAGTACATATATGCAACAAGGTCATCTCCAGACATAAAGTAAAACAGCCATACATTAATACTGTATTGCATTAAAAATTTAGTATATAATTAAAATTAAAGTGGAAAAAATCAGAATACATTTGTTACTTCTCAATAGGGTCAACACCATCAGTAGAAGTAGATGCCACATTAGGATCGGATGGACATTACCTCCAAGCATTCACCTTTAATATTCAAATTGAAGGCATCTCATGGTTTTGTGACAATGGGCACCACTCAAGACATATCGCATAGATCCAGCACAAAGAATGCTTGCAATAGCAGAGATGGTAGAATGAAGGGACAAGTTTCTTATTTAGTTTTGTAAAGTCAACAAGTGTGAAGCCATATTTGTCTGTATTATTCTTGTTATTAGCGGTCCAGTCATACTCAAATAGAACGATCTTCCTGAACCCATCATTGAACGAAAGTTCAATTATATCTTTGATCACCCCTTAATAAGTAATATGTCCTTCTCTCGGGTCACTATCATGCACATTTAAATAGTTTGTCGTTATCTCCATGACAATGACTCCACTATTCTGAGTATAGTTAGACTCTTCAAATTACTTCATGCAAAATTTCAAATCTTGTATATCAAAACTTTTTTTATGTTCTGACTTTAAATTCAAGAGATTGAGACAGGGTAAACAAATCTGCATCTATTCTGGACTCTTGCGCAGCCTATTTAGTTAAACAAGCTTATTTCACAAATCATTAGAATAGAACTATGCGAAAATATATTGTTGGTAATACTTACACGTTCTTAGAACCATCTTCAAAATTTCTTATCCTGTGCATTTTGAACAAGCCATTTATAATTAGAAACTCTCATTGAGAATATATCTTTAATGATTTCTCGGCGTTGTCTATAAGATATGAATGACATGTTAAGATAATTCATAATTCTTTAAATTTACAAATGCTTAAAATTTGTATATTGTAACGTACTCAATGTAAGTGTAACTTTTTTACAGTTAAACAAGCAATATTATGCCCGCTGTGCATTTCGGCATACATGAGCTGTACTGGGGTTGAAAGGCACTGTATTCACCAGGAACTGAGAAAATGAAAATTGAAGGCTTTCGCCCTCCACATCACGGTTGTTCTTGGACTCCACATTACCCTCCGTATACCACAAGCAGTAGCTTAGGCATTCCTCTATGATGTAGCATTCAAGTATTGGGCCGCCTCTTGTTTCATACATAGGATTTTAAATAATTCAAGTACCTAAAGTTACTAAAAGAATTCATGACATGTTAATTATATAGGATTGAAATTAATTACAGTGATCAGTTAGTGCAAACAAATATTTTACATTTACCAATTTTTCGACAGGATATATATATATATATATATATATATATATATATATATATATATATATATATATATATATATATATATATATATATATATATATCGATAGTGCATATATCCACCAACCCTTGCCTCTTGAGCTAAATTAACTGTCAGGTGAATCATCATGAAGAACACAAATGGATACTTCTCTTCAAGCTTGTGTAGAATTGGGCCAATGCAGTGTGCAACTTCTTAAAATCTTTCGCCATATTGGTTTTAGAGCATAATCGTCGAGAAGAATCACACAATTCTATTATTGTACTAGTCATCTGCTTTGGCAACCCCATATGTGAATTGCTACTGGAAGCAACTGCTGTATTAGTATGTGAAGTCATGGCTCTTTAGTCCCCCAATCTTATCTAAATTAACACAACATGCAATATTAGAAGAATAACCACCGAAACCTTCACGCCCCTAGAACAGCACACATCATCTTTCTCTGGATAGAGAATATCGGATGATACTTATGCAATTTTGGAACATATAAGGGATGTCGCTGACCTCTGGATGTTGATGTGCTTGAAACTTTAGGAGGGCGCTTTATTTTGTTAATGTCCCCCTTTGCATTATCATAAACCTCTTACTTTAGAGCGTCTAGCTACTAAAGCAATACCTTGCCAACATTCTTCTCGATATGCATTAAATCCAAATTATAGCGAATTAAATTACCTTTCCAATACGGCAATTCAAAAAAGATCCTTCTCTTCCAACACTGTGTATCTGCTGGGTTCTTGTAATTCATCCCAAATATGATATTGAAATTACCTACACTTGACAAGACATCATGCCCTGTGGGCGGAGTTGGCGGAGGATCCTCCCTAAATGTTTGTGCCCCATATAACATATTTTCTTTGATATGTAGATCCATTCAGATAGAGTGTTCTCTGCATAACTAGAACAAGTAAGATAGCCTGATGTGCTCCAACCGAACATGATAGAGTAAGCAGGAAAGTCATTGATCATCCACATAAGGTTTGCTCACATCTAAAAGTATTATTTCGAGGATGCATCCCAAGTTGATATCCATAGACCTCACAATATGTTCAACTCCTCTATTAATGGCTACAAGTAGACAATAATGTTGTGTTTTGAATCTATAGGACCCTTAATAATCAGTGACATCATCATATAAGACCATTGTATGCACAATCCCGAAGGAAGATTGTAAATCATTAAAATGATAGGCCATGTACTCTAATTAATATTCATGCTTTCAAATGGATTGAACCCGTCAGTAGCCAATCCTAGCCTAACATTACACGGCTCCAATGAGTACTCCACCTGTTTCTTGTTAAAATCTTTCCATACATCTGAATCAGCAGAGTGCCTTAGGATCCCATCATCACGATGCTCCTCCGCATGCCACCTCATGTCCTTTGAAGTGATCTCTATTACATAGAGTTCTTGGAACCTTGGAATCAATGGGAAATGCCTTAGAACTTTTTTAGATACTTTTTTCTTCATTTTTTCAGTGAAGAATCCTTGTTAGGTTTCCATCTAGTTTCATCGCATACCTTGCAAGCATCCAAGTTTTCATCTTATTTTCAGAACAACATGCAATCATTTTGGCATGCATCAATCTTCTTGTAATCACACCCCAACGTTCTAATAAGTTTCTTAGTCTTGTAGAATGAGTCTGGTATATTTATGTCAGGGAATGCTTTCTTCAAGAAATGTATCGTCACTCCAAATGTGACGTCGCTCATCTTACCCTTAATTTGATGAGGTACAACTCTAGTATGAATGACAGTTTTGAATAGTTCTTATAGCCTGAGTATAGTGGAGTATACAATTCTTTAACCTTCTTATGAAAACCATCCTTCTTCAAGGGAGGAGCATCAGTTGGGTCATTGTCGGTTGGATTGCTGGAGCCCTCGTCATGTAAAAGTGAACTTACAAGACCATGATAATCGACACAACCATAGTAGACACCATCACCAGGGCCCTTGTCATCACTATCATTTTTATTTGGTGAAAGATGTTATCTTGATTCATTATGCAAATGCTACCACTCAAGCGAGCGTAATCTTGATAGCACCCCTTAGTAAATGGAACGTCATGTTATCCTTGTCAAGAATTTTTTTTTTGTTCTTACAATCCCTACACAGATAACATGTTATTATTAATGACAGAATGACCAAAAGCCAATTCTACAAACTCTTCACATCTGCGTCTATATTTCACATTTATTTTCTCCAAGAATACCCAACTTCTGTCCCACTTCATTGTTTACTGTAGGATAGGTATTATTACACAACAAGTGTAATGCCTCGCTCCCGTGGATACGGGGACGCTACGATGATAGGGTGAGAATACCTTGACATTCGTACGCTAAGCCTCAGTACAGGAAAATAAATTCAATATACACAAAAATTCCAGCATAAATAAATACAAAAATACCTGCAAAATTGGTTAGTGACTATGATTGATATGAAAATAGAAAGAAAAATGGAAGTACTGACAAAATAATAAAAATACCTATAAATAATAAAGGTGCCAGGTCTTCTAACAGTATCCGAAGAAACACCAAGAACCGCGATACCTCGAATCTCCAACCTGGGCATACAAACCTAGGGTCGTCAGAAAATAACCTAGTTAGTAGTAAAATGAAGGAAGTAGTAACATATACTATAATGTAGTACAATCATGATAATATATAATAAACGTTTAAATATTAGTGATACAATATAATTATACTAACAATCGAGGCATATGCATAGATATAAATACATGGTATATTAACTATATAACATTATAAATTCCTAGCATGTACAACTGTATCAGTTCTACAATATTATTCAATTTTGTATCTTTAATATCAGTTAACATGTCTAGGCTATGTTACCAAATACAACTAAATATAGAAAATAAATAAAATAATAGGTAAGTTATTTTGAGAGATTATGTTATTATAATCAATAAGAGTTATATCATTTATTTATTATTTGTCCAAATCCAAACCCGAACCCACTAACCTAATAATCCAGCAACCCATTTCACTTAAGTCAATTGGTTTGGGTTTTGGATCCAAACTCTACCCGTTAACGGCCTAAACCCTCATCCAATATAGAGAAAGGTAAAATTGCATGAACCCTTGGTAATTTATAACATTTACATTTTTGAAATATTTATTGCATTTTTAACCTAGTTTATTGATTTTAGTGTTCGAGTTATATCTAGAGCATCCAGACTTCAAATTGGATAATTCTAGAGCCCTTGTGATCATAGAAAGACAAGATACATCAATGTAATAACTATGTGAGTGTTTTTTAATAAATTAAATTTTTATCATGTTGAATGAAATTGATTGTTTTATTTAAATAAACATGATTATCAGTAAATCACTGTAATTAGAATATGCATGACCGTTCTTTAGGTATAATCGATAAAATAATAACTTATTTTGTTCCTTGATTTACTATAAAATATAGATGAATTATCTAAATATTGAGTAAATATTAGATAGTGTATTAAAAAAAAGCTCGTGATTAATAAGTTAATAATTTTAATAAGTAAATTAATAAATAAATTAATAATTGAAACAGATAATCATATATAATAATTTTGTGATATTAATCATATTAATAATATTGTAGTCATTATTACAAATATGGATATCTAATACACGATTATACTGGTGATATTATAATGTATGGCCACCGTTACCTTACTCACACTGGACACTATTATTTATACATTTTGATATCACTTTACATGGATTATATTTATTTGGATATTCATGTAACCTGTTACACGGATACTCTGTTATGCTAAACATTATCATTCATGAACTAGTAGAACCGTGACATGGATATACTATCACATCGAACACTGTCATGTTATGTACATGTATTACCGTTACGAAGATACTGTTACACATAACACTATTATTTCATATTCATGTATCACTGATACACGGATACGCTATTCTACTAGATATTGTTATATTCATATATTTGTATCACAACTACATGAATACTCTGTGCACAGTTATTTTATGTTCTTATAACATTATTACATAAATTCACCTGTATATGCGTTGATTGTCTCTGTATTTCTGTTGTATGAATCACCGTTCCTATTTCATGAATATTCTTGCATTTCTGTTATATGACTATTTATTATTACTGATATCAATATGATACTCATATTATTGGACATGAGTATTGTAGATATACGATATATAAAACTAAGTGCCACGTGAATTTAAGTCGCGGGGGTCACCTCTAGAATCTCACATCTTTTGTTTTCTATTTCCCATTATTTTGTTTCATGATATCAACAAAGATCATATCATATTATCGTGTTACATGTACCACGCACTATTATTGTTCCTAATATATTGTGTAGTTAAATATAATAAATATAACATGAGTTAGGGAGACTTGACAGTCGATTAGATCTTATTGGCGTTGATGTCATGGATCTATATTAGTCCACTACTAGAGACATAGTAGTACTGGCTACCTTCTTATTTCTCGTTTCTCGTTACTTGTTTTTTCTTAGTGGGCCAACGCTGGTCTCAGCAGCCAGGGGTTTGTTTAAGGCCGTGATCTCAGGTATTCCCGGGTACACCACCTGATTAGAGTTCCTTGACCATTGAGTTTTCAATTAACATAATAAAACAGTATAAATAATGGTGACGACAGGAACGCTTGTTATTTGATCACTCTTTCGTTCAGATAATGGTACTCGTATGCCATATTCGGATGGGTTCAACTAGGGTACGGGCTTCGGTATGAACTGCCAGTGGTATGTGATACTGGAAGAGATTGATTAAAATTTTAAGTGGTACTGATATTATTATTGTATAAATCACATGACATGCTCAATACATGTATATTATTATTTATTTATACTTATTACACATCCTGCTATCTTATACACCACCATGTCACATGTATACTATACACTTCCTATATTATCCACAAACACACACACTATTCATGTACATATATACTCTATGTTTCATGTATTCTCTATAAACACATTTGTACTATACTGTGATTACTTTACGTATTTCGTGTGTATATTTTCATATTTGTCATTATTGTACCGTCATGTTACTATATTATTAGTATAAATAATAAATATAATAGAAGTAAGACTTGATACATGTTAATAACATAAAGTGACTTCATTATTCTATAATTAAATTATATATCTTAACTCATATTATATATATAGCACTTTTGGAGTAGATATAATTATTATTTTAATCGTGTTTGGTATAACATTGTAAAAGTAACCCCATGGTAACATGTTAGGCATTAGTAATGTTAAGTGTTAATATAACACTTGTTTATATCTATGCATATATCTTGATGGTTAGTATAATTATATTGTATCCCAGGAATTTAAACGTGTATTATATAGTATCGTGATTGTACTACTATTATATTATATATTATTGTTTCTTCATTTTACCACTCACTAGGTCGCTTTCTGACGATCCTTGGTTTGCATGCCCAGGTTAAAGACCCGAGATGTCGTAGTACCTGATATTTCATGGAATACAAATAGGAGACCCATCACCTTTATTATTCATAGGTATCTTAATTATTCTATTTTTATTTCCTATTTATCCTTATTTTTATATCTATTATGATCACTGACCCTTTCTGGAGGTATTCTTGTACTTATTTATACTGGAATTATTGTGTATACGGTATTTATTCTTTGTACTGAGACTTAGCGTACGTATGTGAGGGTGTATTTGCTCTGAGCATGTACATCACCATAGCGTCCCTGTGTCCATGGGAACGGGGTGTTACAACAAGCAATAAATACATTAATTAGTTGTATATTGTGATTATGGCTAGATTTAGGTTTAAATTATTGTTCATGATTATATCTATGTCCCATGTCTATGTCCGTATTCGTATCCATGTTTAGGATTTATGGAATGTCACAGTAAGGGTTCAATTAAGGGTGATAGGTCCTATCCCGTTCAGAATTACATTGTATAGTTGAATATATTCGTGTTTTGTGCATTCTAACTAAATTTTGATAGCACTTTCCTCGTATTCTTCAGGTCCACATAGGGTAGTTGTAGCCCAGAGAACAAATAAAGGTACTATCAAAATATTAGTCAAAATACGTACAACATGTATATGATGTCCAACTTGACAATGTATTCCCAAACTTGTCCAGACAGACAATCCAACAATCACCGTATATTACTTGTAATAATCACTAATAATACAAATTAACTATTGATATGAACAAAAGGTCTATGAAGACCACATGTTCAAGATCCACATGTTATTTGTACCAGAGAGAAGTTATAAGACAGGTAATGTACGTTGTTTGTTGAACGAGAATCTAGGGTTTATTGGATCGTGTCCGTGTTCGTGTCCGTGCTTCATAAACATGTATGTATTTGTGTCCTATGTCCCATGTCTGTGTTCGTGTCAATATTTGTACGTGTCAAAATCAGTGTTTGTGTTTATGGTGCATATTGGTGTGTTTTAATGTTAAATGAACAAAAGGTTTTCACTCTATAGAGATGTAGAATCTTTTGGTGGAAACTGAAGGAAATGAACATATTAAACAACAATCCACATGCTAATAAAATGCCTAATTATTTAATATTATAATCCATAAAAATTATAATCAAAATCCCTAATCAAAGATATCGTATAAACAAGTTTTAACCTAATCAATAGTATCGTATTAGCAAGTGGTTTTTCATAATGATTAATAATATATAATAAAGGGGGAGAGAGAAATTATCCAATCTGAGAGGGAGGAGGCAGGTGGTAGGAGGAAACCGTGGGAGGGGAGGCCAGGGAGGGAGTGGGCCAAGGGAGAGAGAATGCCAGGGAGAAGGGTGAGCTGGCATGGGAGGGGGAGGCTGGGAAGAGGGAGGAGGCAGGGGGAAGGAGTGGGTTGAGGGAGGGGGAGGCCGGGGGAGAGTGGGCCAGTAGGGGAGGGAGAGGCCGAGGGGAGGGAGGTTGGGGGAGGGAGTGAGCCAGCCAGGGGGAGGCCGGGGAGAGGGAGTCGGCCGAAGGAGGGAGTGGGTCGGGGAGGAGAGGCCGGGGAGAGGGAGCAGGCCGAGGGAGGGAGTGGGTCGGGGGAGGTGGAAGGCCAGGGAAGGGGAGGCCGAGGGGAGGGGAAGTCCAGAGGAGGGTGGCCGGGGGAAGAAGGAGGTCGGGAGGAGGTGAAGGCGGGGGAGGGCATGGGCCGGTTGGTGAAGGGAGGAGGCCGGGGGAGAGAGGACGGGGGTAAGGAAGGATATCGGGAAGGGAAATGGAGGGAAGATGTAATGATCCCAGATTTCATTATCTTAATCCTTCACAAATCCTCAATTAAAGAAAATAATTGTCCTTCTCATCATATAAAAGTTTAAAATTTCAGCAACTTCTTTCCTATATTTAATCACTTGCCTAAATACAGCAATAATAATATGAACTTAAACGGGTTATCTCAAATCCAAATATTTATATCTCAAACTCAACAATACCAACGCAATATAATAATATTTTGGCTTGACATCACCTACTTATCCATATGTAATATTCCAAAAATCACAACATAATGAGCTCATGAGCATATCTCTTGACTTTCATAGTATAATACAAGATTATCCAAAATTTCAACTCATCATGTTCATCATAATCTAACTCACCTTCACACAGATCTATCTTACAATCTAACATATACTATAAGTACATATTGAATAAGATTATGAATATACATAACAAGAGGCTTTATAAATAATAATACATAATTACATTAAATACTTCTCTTTTTAACAAAATTTTTCGACAGAACACCTAAAGCCTTAAACTGGCCTTCACCTCACCATGACCTAAAAAAGATTGAAACTGTGAGGGGTGAGCTCGACAGCTCAGTGAGTAGAGTCTAAATGAAATCAGAGAATAATATATATATATCAAATAAGAAGCATGATTTTCTTCAATAATAGAAGAAAGTATGGATAAACAAGAGAACGGGCAATCAACATGTCTTGAATATACAATCAAAGTAATTATCTTCATAGTCTGGATGATGGTCTTACTCCTTCAGTCATTAGTTCTCATTGACTTTCTTGCATATTACATATATTCTCAGTAACTTATAGTTTCTTATCAAATTCATCTTATGCGTACACAAACGTATCACACACATATCTCATATACTACACACAGTGATATACTAATTATAATAACTAAATCATAACATAGTTTATATATCCAAATAATATATCACAAAACATATTTGTATATCATATAATCATCTCACATATGAGTACTTCATAAATAAACCCTTACGTGTGCACACATCTTATCATATTTCTTTATATCCATAATAAAGTAAGGCTTCAAGTCATGCATCAAGGATAAGCATGCAACACTATTCATATTGAATAAATAATTTTTTACTTTGTATCATACATACGGTCTCATACCCCGTCTTCTACCCACCGGCTCCCGCCCGACCCTTTCCTTCATATTATAACACAATACATACCCCATCTTTGTACCCACCGGCTTCCGCCTGGCCCTTTCCTTCGTATTACAATACAAAATGTCATATCCCGTTTTCGTACCCATCAGCTCCTGTCTGGCCCCTTTCTTCATATCACAACACAAAATGTCATATTCATAGAAATAAATCAGCAATCATAGTCAACATTCCAAGCAAGTATAGACCAATACCATTCACATTCATATACATACCAATTGGTTAACAATATTAATATTAAATAATCAGATTTTATTCTTGCTTGACTCAGTAACATTAGTCACGTATTTAATAATTGCTGACTATACATGATATAACAATCATATCAAGCAATTAAATCATATCAACCGGTTATTTGTTATTCAATTTCTTAGCAATCAAGTACACTCACAAACAGTGTTTATCATTCATTTTTCTCAATTATCGGATAGATTTACAATATTCATATCACATGGGAATAATTGAGTTTCTCAATTAACAATTCACCTATTTAAACTCTTAAAATCTTAACCATCCATTTGTCAATAAGCTGTAATTTCTTAAGAACTCGAAACTTGTTCCTTCTCTCTTATGGATTCTACTCTAAATCTGTCTTCTTATTACCTATAAGGGACTCAGTGGTATTAGAAATCTTTATAACACTACATATTTTATTTGACATTTATATAAGAAACTTTTATACTTTTGGAACCTTACTAGTTCTAAATTATCTAGATTCATGGGTTATAACAATCAAATTCCTGTAGGATTAATATGGCTTACAATTTATATATATTACATGACCATAATGGTTTAAGTTAATCAATTATATCTGACTTGAAATGATTTAACAGTGAAAATTTTGCACTATACAGAATTATGGACCACCTATGATATTTTGACAATAATTTCTACCTCAACCTCTCAACTGAGACGCGACCAGAACCATTCAAATTTGACTGCTTTATCTTTTTAATTTATACATTATATGTTACAGTTAGTTTAGTATACACATAACTATTTTCACTGAATTAAAAAGAGATCTTACAACACGCTTCTATCGCAAGTCTCCAGCAACGGCACCTAAATTTTAATGAGATATAACCTGCACACAGAAAATGCAGAATTTTAGAAAAGTACTAGATTCTCAATTCTACCCTATAGCAAGTGGTTATGAAGGTCGTGATCACAAAGAGAGACTATAATAAATGTGTTTAAGTCCTTTTTCTTTTAATTTACAAAAACAAGTTAAGATGTTTAAACTATCAAGGCTATCTAAGCATAAAAAAAGAAAAATTATTGGGAAGTATTAGCAAATAATAGATTTAAGTATCGTCATGTGTCTTCAAGAGTATTAGCTATTTCTAGGGTTTAAGCATGCATAGGATCCAATTGGCTTATTCTAACATAGAACTAGAAGTAGTGGTTGGCAGAGATTAATAAGCCATGAAGAAGAATAGCTACTCATAGTGAAACTAAAGAAAGCATAGTAAAAGAGAAAGCAAGTAAATAAAGATAAATTAGAAAGAAAAACCTTATTATTGATACTTTCACTTTCAATTACAAGAGCCTTCTTCTTTACAAATCTTGAACTAGAGCTAAATCCTAAAAAATACAAAAGAAATTTGGAGAAGAGACTAAAAAAAAAATCCTAAGTTACATTAATAAAGTAAAATGAAACAAGTTAAAAGTTATTATCAAAATTTGATTGAGTTCAAATCTGCACACAAAAAATACATAATTTTAGATTTGATAATAGTTAGTGCTAGGTACTCAATACTAACGTAATAGCAAGTGGCTAGGCAGGTCATGATCCATAAGGTGGGACTAGCGATAGAAGCTTTTAGTAAGTTCTCTTTTAGTTCACTGAAGATGGTTAAAATTTCTTTTCTTATTCTTATAAAGAAAATGAAAAAAAATCTTTTGTTAAGTTAAGAAGAAAGTGATAGATAGAGAAGTTAGAGAAAATAGAAAATAATTTGTCCAAAGAAAGTGAAAACAGTGAATAGAGTTGAGAGTTGGTGATAATGATGATATAAATTAAAAATTAAAAGAAAAGAAAAAAATCCTAAAAGTACTTACTTACCTCTTCAAGTTGATGACTTACCTTGAATCCTTTGCAAAAACTTACCTCATCTTGAACGCGAGCAAATCATGGCAAATAGGATCTTCCTCATTTCAAGTCTTAAACTATGAACTTAAAAGAAATCAGAAAATAAATAGAAACGGCTATCCATCACCATAAGCTATCAAGGGCACTTGCAATAGCAAGGCATGTTCGATGCTATAGGTTTCATTTAGATTAGCATCAAAATTGATAGAAGAAGAGCAAGAGATGAAGAAGAAGATGAAAGCGTAACTTTGATTCGATTCAAATAACAATGAAAGAAAAGAAGAACTTATACCGGTGTCACTTTCAGTACAAGCTTCACTCTCATTGCTCCATAAAACTCTTCTCTAATATCAGTTACATAAATAAAATAAAAATTACATAAAAAATAAAAATCTAAGTTACAAACTACATAATAGCCTAGCCTATGCTCTCTGTTGAATCATCCTCTCTAGCCTAAGAATTTACAGGTATTTATAGCAAAATACAATGGGGGAGAGCGTCTGAAGATAGAGGAGCAAATACACCCCGTATCTGAACTTCTCAATTGAAATGCGGCGGATCCACAAGAAATGTGGTAGATTCGCGGCAATTTTGTGGCCAGATGGCCATCCGGGGGGTACAAGTCTCTGGTTTGATGTTTCATCCGTTTATCCATCTGGTTTCTCGATTTGAGTTACAGATTTGACAATATCAGTATTTATCTTTAGCTAACCGAAATGGATGCATAAAAATCTGAATTTAACTAGTTTTCATTTGGTGTTATCTCCTGATTTAATCTGATTTTCCACTGAATATTTGCTCTCATCTTTGATTTTGATTTAATCTGAATTTCAGTGAGCTTTTGGGCTCGTTTTCTCTCCTTTTTTCCTTTAGTAAAGGCCTTGCAAATAATTAGATAAAAAGATAATTAAATAGTAGAGTTTATTAAATAAAGTAATATGAGAATATAATGACATATATGCAATATTGGCTATTGATCAGACCCACACTCCTATCTTTGGCTCGTCCATGAGCAAAAGAAAACTAACTATCCAATTTCGTAGGAAACACGATTGCACTTAGCATGTGCAACAAGCTATTAAACCTCTAGGTTACTTCTAGAGGTTGAGTTTTGTCTCGTGAGGGTTTTCAGTGAATTTTACCTACAAAATCCATAAAGAAAGAGAAACAAAGTGTTAGTATTTTCGAAAAGCAATTTTAAAGAGAGAAAATATTTGAAGTATTATTGTAAGAGTTCAAGTAATCTATAAGTTATAGAAAAATTAAATTTTTTATTTCTAAACTTAGTTTGTATTCAAAAACTTATTATCAATCAAGGTAAGGAGTCAAACTGTATTTCTCATCTAGTCTATTAATCTAACCTATGTCATATGCACCTTCGTGACCGTGAAATTCTGACTAGGGATTCTTTAACTCTAACTTTTATTTTTTTATATTTTTAGTGGTATTTTCCCTTAATTCCATTAGGCTTTCTAATCTGCCCATGTAACGAGCCTTAGATCGGTGATTCCCAAATCGGATAGTCTTAGGGTACCGATGAGAAAACACCCCAAGGACTTAAAGACTCGAGCAAACAAGGTCACAAAACTAAGAGTTTTTTATTTATAAGATGGACCACTTTTAGTCGTGAATACTTATGCTTTATGAGGTACAAATACCCAGCTTAATCAGATAATTTTTTGATATATATATTTTTTTCTTTTCTTTTTCTTTTTCTTTTTTTATAAGACATAAGAATCTTTGTTTTTGAACCCTAAGTGTGTAAGTGTATAAAGTATGCATATTTCACTAAGGTAAAAATCAAGACAAAATTTCTTTTCCAATTTTTCTTTGTAACTCTAGAAATCAAACAAATAGTCTTATTTTGACCAAGTATAAGAAATTCTAATTATGATTTTCTTATTCCTTAAAATTAACTTAATTTGTTGCAAAAAATAGGTCAAAATGTTGTTTCTCTTTTCAAAAAGCTTTTAAAAGCAAAGAAAAAATGTTAATTTTTTAAATAAAAAGAAAACATATGTTATGTCAGAACCCTTCCCGACACCTATTTCATGCATTGTCCTCAATGTCTGAATGAATGCATAATACATGAAAAAGGAGAAAGGGAAGGAAAATGTTACCTCAAGGTGGTGGTTTCGGTGGTGGTCGAATTGGGCTAAGTGTTGCTACCCAATCAAGATAATATAGTGGTTCACGGAACCCACCTTTATTGACCTCTTTTCTATTTACATATTTATAATCTCCAACATGAATAGGATCATGAAAGATCCTGCTATGAAAATTATTTTATTTACATGACCAGTCTTGAAAAATCATCACAGAGTCATCAAGGTCAATACTTTGGTCCAACAAAAGAATGTGACTTGGTGGAATAGTTGACTTGGGTTCAAGAGTGATAGGTTCAGGAACCATTACTAACTCGGGAAAATCAACTTTGGGCTCGAGAGTTAGCTTTGGTTCAAGAGTTGAATCCAAATCAAAGAATTTAATTTCACATTCTTTTCCCATCAATGAAATATGACTATCCAAAAGAGGTGGTTCAATTTCAAAATCTATGGATAAAGAAATTAATGTTGGCTCAGGAAAAGGGTCTAAATTTGGTAATGATACTGGTGTCAATATAGATTCAAAATTTGGAATTGAATCATAGATTTATGGATCAGGGTCACATTCATATTCAAGTACAATTTCATTGAAATGAAAACTTGATAATTTTTGCCAGCTTTGAAATTGGTCAAGTTTAAATTTATGTGATGAAATTGACTTTTGGTTAAAGTCTCTAAGACATCAAGATTCTTCATTCCTATCAATATGGTTAGGACAATCAGAATGGTCGAACATGTGTTAGGTAGAGTTTTCTCATTCCTATCTTTCACTATGTTGATCAAATGACTCATTTGTACTTCTACCCTGTTGAGAGATTGGAAAAAATAATTTTCAGACTGAATCAGGTTTTCCAAACTCCTATTTAAGTCTGTAGGTTCTTCTTCTTGTTGTGGGACTTGAAAAATGGAGTAACGACCTTGGATTTGGAAGTTTTGTGAGAATTGTGAGTCCATCATTTTCAGTTTTTGTTCTTAGGACTCAATCATGGCTTTTATACTCTTAGTCACCTCAGATTTTTCTTCTATGGGTTGATCATGACTAGTAAAATTTGAAGCTGAATGTTAGAATGGTAGTTGACAATATGACTCAGGAAAATGTATTCCCATTGACTCTGTGAAGAGTAATGATGATTGTTTCAGTCTTGTTCATAATATTGAGATTGGGCATGTATTGATTCAGATAAGACCAATCCGACATGTTTGGTTTGTTAAAGTTATGATACGCCGGGTTGGTAATATCCGAGTCAAAAGAGGTTGGGGTAAAGTATGGATCACTATATGCATAAGAATAATTATGATTATAATTCATATCACCAAGATGTCAAAATTAAAACAAAAAAAGCAAGCAAACAAATAAAGAAAGAAAAATCTAACTTAAGTTAGGGTAGACCTTAGACCTAGACGACTCCTAACTGGTTAGACTATCCACTGGGAGTATATTGCAGAACCTGACCACAAATTAATTCGCCAAGTACGGGGCAAGACCAGTGGAAGGTATCCGTACTTTATCAACGAGCCTAATTATGCCAAATCACCAGCCTTTGAGGTTTTGCTTCTCAATCCCCAACCTTTGACACTGATTTAGTAATAGTCAAATTTTAATCAACTTCCCTTAGATCAGTCTCCTATTGAGTCCAAGATGCTCTAGGGCCAACACCTACTCAGTTTTAAGTTAGGCTTGGGTTAGTGAATGAGAAGACTGTTTGTGGGCTAAGGGAAGGTAATGACTTCCTACCTTATCTTGTTTAAGGATGTGCCCTTATTTCAGTTTAGTGCAGTGTACAAGTATATAACAAAAAAGTAACACTTAGGCAATATTTCATATAAGAATGAACCTTATACTAAATGTTATGCACACATACATTGCGTTCTTTAACAGTAAATAAAAAAATGTGACGAAATAGACATGTTCCTAAATGCAAGTCTAAACATTTCTTTGCATTTACAACAATAATTTATGTTGCAGCTAGAAAAGTAGGTACAGTGAGTTAAACAAAAAATAAATAGCTGCAGAAACTTAAACTTTTCAATTAACCAACTTGCAAAAAAATTTTAGTTGTTCACTCAGATTGCCACGGGAACGCGGCAAATCTGAGGGCTTCTAGGCTCTGCTTTCTTGAGCAGTCTAGGGCCACTTATATGTCTACTGTAGCAAAAAAAATTTTTGATGTCTCCTCCTGTACACAAGAACAGAGAAGAAAGTTAATCAAAATAGTAAATTAAAAAGAGTTACTTACCGTCCCTCCTCGGAAACGGCGCCAAAATTTGATTAAGTTCAAACCTGCACACAGAAAATACAGAATTTCAGTTTTGATAATAGTGAAAGTACACCTAGAGGGGGTGAATAGGTATACGGCTAATCTATGAAGAATAATGTGGAAATTAAAACTTAATTGCAACACACTTAGTGTAACCAAAGAGTGTAGCCAAATTCCCGGTGAAGGGCTCTGGACTAACTCCTCTTGATTCCTCTGAATAATAATTGAGGTGCTATATGAAGCTCTCTTGGTTAAACAACACAAGTGAGGCACACAAATAAACCAAGCATGTATAAGATTTGACAATATGAAGCAATGCACAATGTAAGAGAGAGTAAGAGAAAGTGGATCAAATGCAAACACCGAGATATGTTTTGAGGTTCGAGCACACAGCTCTACGTCCTCGCCTTCACACAGAAGGATCTCCACTAACTCGTCTACACAGGACTTCCCACACAGGGAACCTCCACTGAGGATTTGGGACAATTACAATTGGGAGTACACAACTCCTCTCTCAACCAATACAATCTCTACACTTAGAGGTAATGCACAAGCCACTCAAACACAATCCCAACACAATCTCCACCTCTCACTAGAGGGAGCCAAATAACACTTTCACTATCACCTCACACTTGGGGGATATGAACTTAATCACCTCTCACCAGAGGGATATCACAATCAATGGAAGGTTTACAACTTGGTGATCACAAAGACCACAAACCAATTTCTTTTCCCACAAGACAAAGATCCTAAATAGATAGGATAGAAGATAAGCTCAAGTGTGAGAATAAGGAGTTTGAAAATCAAAATCACAAAGAAAAACTTTTGGGAAATTTCTAGAATTGATATAAAAATGAAGATCAAAAACAATCCCAAAGACTTTCTTTTTCTTTGAATTTTCCAGCCCTTTAAAACAAATAAAGATGAATCCTTTTGGCTTAAAAACTCTTTAGAAAACTTGTATTAAAACACTTGTAAATGAGAGAAATTTTGCTCTTGAAAATCTTGTTGAAAAACTAACTCAAATGGGGTATTTATAACCCATTTGAAAATCTGCCCGTTGGCAGCTGAAAAGGGCCAGAATGCCCTTCCGGTCGACCGGCCTGTCGACCGGCCAACGGTCAAAAAGTCGACCATTGAGCCCTCCGGTCGATCGCCCGGTCGACCAGGCCAGATCTAGAGAGCAATTGCTCTCTGGTCGGTCGACCGCCCGGTCGACCAGGCCAAAGTGAACGGTCGACTGCCCGGTCGATCGGCCGCACCCGAGAGTGGGCTACTTCAGTCGGTCAACTGCTCGGTCGACCGGCCAAACCACTTGGCCTTTGTGCACGTCTTGTGAACATCGGTCGACCGGTCTGGTCGGCCGACCTCTGGTCCGGTCGACCGTCCCGGTCGACCGCCAGAGCCTGGCAGGGCAAATTCACGATTTAAAAACTCGATATTTTAACTTCAAATAAATCCCATAAAATCACATAAATTCCACAAAAATCAGTTCTTGTATTATCTTTGAAATACAAATATGTGTGACAAAAATTCAACACATATTTCAAACTTATTGAACTATTTTTGTGACTTGAAAAATTTGCCTTAAACTAAAAACCGTATTTTTCAAAACTTGGATTTTTGAAATGGAAATCCGATTTTTTTCAAACTCATGTAAATACAAAAACATGATATTTAAACAACTTTGAAGCATATTGTATATGGATAGAATCCAATATACATGAAAGGTATTATATCTATGTTATTGATATTAAATCCAAAAATAAGTTTTGTTAAAATACAAAACTCCAAACACATGAATAGTGTATCAAAATAAGTTTTTATAAATAGATAAAGCATATATGTATATAGATCAAATCTAATATTCATTAAACCATGTAAACTTGTTTTGATTCTATCTATTTATGAAAACCAAGATCGGTTAAACCGAAAATCAAAATCAAAACATGAAACGTGTGTGTGTTGTGAACTTGAGCATATCACACTATCTAATCTTTACAATGGATCTAAACTAAATCTTAACTAAACAAACCGAAGCCTTCTTGTAGAAAGCCGTCTCTAAGTCGACACGATCCAAACGCGATCCAATGAGCTTGACTCCAACCGAGTGCTAGATATGAACTTGACGCTCGAGCTCTTGAATCACCATTGAAAGCTCCAAAACACCTTTGTTGAAGCTAATCACCTACTAATATCTTGATTAAATATCTGAAATTAAATATCACAAGATTATTAGTAAATTATAACTACATGAGTTAATCATCATCAAAACTAGAGTGGAAGGCCTCTGGGCCAACAATCTCCCCCTTTTTGATGATGACAACTCATGGAGTTATATATGCATGGATTAAAGTTAAGCTTCAAAGAAGCTCCCCCTTAACTCATGCATAACAATAAACAATAAGATATGCAATGAATGTTAAAAATGAATATGCATAAACATGCATAAAACAATGAAATAAACATGCTCTTGATACCAAATTTTTAAAATAAATTACTTTTCCCTTTTTAAAATAGACATGTTCTTAAATATCAAATGAAAATATAAACTTAAAATAAACATGTTCTTTAAGTAATTGCTCTTGATACCAATAAAAATTTCAATTGAAAGATAATCAATAAAAGCTCTTGAAACCAATTGAAAGATAATCAATAAAAACTCTTGATACTAACAATAAAAATTTTAATAAAAGTTCATGATATCAATAAAACAAAACAACAAAATATGTTCTTGATACTAATATCCATGCTCTTGATACCAATATCAACAAAATATAAAATAAACTCTCTTAATACCAATATGAAACAAACTTTGATATAAACTTATAAATAAACATGCATATATAGTCAAATACTTCTCCCCATTTTTGTCAATCATCAACAAAGGGGTTAAAATAAATAATAAAATAATGTTCTCCCCCTTTTTGTCTGAAACAAAAAAATCAACAAGCAGTGAAATCAAATCAAAATATTATGATACCAATTGAAAAAATATATCAATTTAGTGCATCATGATACCAATTGAAAATAAACAAATAGGTAAACCAACCAAAAAATTTTGAAGAATACCAATTGAAAGTAAATAAAACATTTTGAAGAAACCAACCAAAAAATTTTGATATCAATTGAAAGATGTAAACATATTGGTAATCTTGATACCAATTGTAAAAATTAGTACCAACTGAAAATATTTTACACTTTTGATACCAATTTGAAAAACATAAACCAATCTTTTTGGTTAAGCACTAAACTCATTTTACAATAGAGATACCAAATAGAAAATAATATCAATTTAATATATTTGATACCAATATTGAAAATGAAACATGTACCAATTGAAAATAATGAAAACATATACCAATTGAAAATAATTTTCATTAGGAGCGTATGATACCAAAAAAAATTAATATCATTTTTCAATCATTTTTCAACATAAAGTGTGGGAGTAAAAAACCAAAGGTAAACAAAACCAATTAAAAGGTGAAATATGAATTTTCTCCCCCTTTATGAAATACTAAACAAAATGATGCATAAGCTTGTATAAGATACCAATTGAAAAATGATCAATTGAAATATAATTGTCATTTAAGGAATCAAGCTTAGCATAACCAAAATTTGTGCTCAACGATATAGAGATATAGTAAGCATTAATAAAAGTAAATACATATATATGTGTTTTAAGTAAATACCAATCGAATTTGATACTATTTGAACTTTAAGTTTTTATATATGTATGCTTAAACTTAAATTATATGAGTATACTAAAAGAATGTCAATAGTGATACCAATTGAAAAGATACAATGATATTAATTGAAAACACAATAAGATCAAGTGTATAACTCATACTTCCTACCACCCATTTCATGCACATGTTTAAATAGTTTTTCAATAATGAGCATACAAGGCATGGTCGCCCAACCAGCTGCCCTTGGAAGGGTAGGGGTTTTTAAAAATAAGTTTGAAAATAATATAACACGTTTGAAAACTCTACCAAATGAAGAAAACCGCAACTAGTTATATGAAAATTTGTAAGCTAGTACGAAATCCTTCAAGTAAGGAATAAAACAAAAATATATTTCATAAAAAATATGTAAATCACATGATCACCAAACACTCAAAATCTATATAGCACATATTGTACTCATGAAAATAAAATCTTGAGAAAACATTTAAGTTAAGTGAGTGTATAAGAGTTATGTGAACCACATTATCATGAAAATAGGCAATCAAGCTCAATGTGAAATTTCTTAAAACATGAAAATCATCAAAATAATTTAATCTTCAAGGTATATGTAAGTTTTATACAAACTAGAGTATACATACATATCCAAACATAAATGGGTCCACAAATGTATATGCATGAAGGCAAGTGGCTCAAGGATGTATATGTATAACTAATAGTTTAGGCAAAATAGACATATACATGAAGTTTAACAAAAACATGAATAACATGTCAAAAATATGGAATACAAGTCAAAATGTATGAATCATCAAAACTAGACTATACTAGTACATCTAATGGGTACAAATGAGCATTCAAGTACAAACATATAATAATTTATTTGTGGCTCACTAGTTATACAAGTATATATCCAAGTTTTAATGAAAACTAACATCTAAACAAGTAATCAAAACATGAAGCATAGAAATCAAAACAAAACTTATATGATCATTATGGTAAATGAACATGCATAGATCTATGATATACACAATAGCTAAAACAAATGTGAGAACACAAAAGTATAAGTTGATATTAAACATAGGTGATCTCAAATACTAATTATGCATATCACAAGTCTAATAATCATGACATTTAACAAACTAATCATGGAACACCAAAACATACTAAAAATGAATAATATGAAAGCATGTAAACATAAATGAGGAGTAAGAAATCGTTACCAAAACCGATAGGGCACATCTCCATATATCCAAACCAAGGTGGTCCTCCCACCAAACTCCCATTGAAAGTGATGCATCAAAATAGTCCTCTTTAAGCTCGGAACGCATCCACCTCAAGGCACCATCACTCTCACGTCATGTGAGAGCTCACACCTATATCAAGTAAAATAGGAGTGGTCTTTTGTACCCATACTCTTTTGGGTCCATGAGGGTTAGCTCCTTTCCTAACCCAAATAAATTTATTTGCTAAATTTACATCATGTATCTTATCAAAACAAAATTTAGTAAGGTGGCCCTTACGTCCACAATGTGTACATGTGTACACATGAGCATACATAGTGTGATGAGTGTGAACGTGAGGAGTATGTGTATGCCGTGGTTTGTGTGCATGCATAGGAGGAACTTGTTTCTTTCAAAACATGAATTCCAAATGTGTATGGTTCAAAGCACAATGGCTCAAAGTGGAGCCCAAACAATCAACACTTTTCTTAAACAAAGATATATCATTTTCAATTATGAAAAAAGAAGAGGTGCATGCAATAGGTGAGCTAGAATGTGAAGCTATACTAGCATGACAAACATGAGAGTCCATATCATTTTTCAAAGCAATATTATTCTTAAAAACCAAATCTAATTCTTTTGAAATCAAATCAATTTTGTTTTTCAAAGAATTATTTTCTTTTACAACAAAATCAAGTTTTGAAGTTAAAGTTTCATTTTTCTTTTGAGCTTTTTCACAATCATTTTTATTTTTCAAAATCTTGTTTTCATTAAGGGCAAGATCAAGCTTAGGTTTTAATAAATCTCTTTCATTAGAAATCTCATCTCTTTCTTGTAAAATAATATCAAATTTTGAAGACAAGTCCTTATTTTCTTTAGTTAATTTACAAGTTTTCTTTTTCAAAATTTTGTATTTTTCAAGGAGGTTCTCACAAACAATAGATAGTTCTTTATTCAAGGCATCAGGATCAACATAATCATCACAAGAAGAACTAGCACTATCTAGTTGATTGTCCGAATATACCTCAAGGGAGTCATTCACTTGGATCATGAAGCAACGTTGTTCAGATCCATCCTCACTAGATTCCTTCTCCACTTGGATTGGCAATTGAAGCTTTGGAGAAGTCAAGATGTTCCACCCTACAAAGGCGGAATCACAATGAGAAACCATATTTAAATATTCTTTACTAAGAGATGCTCTAAGTGCCTTTAGGGCCAGTGCATTGGCCTCTATATGTAAGCTATTACTAAGGTAGGATTTCTTGGTAATGGCAAGGTAAACTTTATAACTTATGGCTTTTAAATGGCAACTCATCATAACCTTTCATATATCAATTTTAGAGATATCAAACATGAGAGGGATATCCATGACCGCAAACAATATGTGTGCAAATGCAAATGATAGATTAGCAAACCAAGATCACACTCCTAGGTGGTTAAACCTAATATTAGGAGCATAGGCTCTGATACCATTGAAAGTACACCTAGAGGGGGGTGAATAGGTGTACGGCTAATCTATGAACAATAATGCGAAATTAAAACTTAATTGCAATGCACTTAGTGTAACCAAAGAGTGTAGCTGAATTCCCGGTGAAGAGCTCTGGACTAACTCCTCTTGATTCCTCTGAATAAGCTCTCTTGGTTCAACACAAGTGAAGCGCACAAACAAACCAAGCATTTATATGATATGACAATATAAAGCAATGCACAATGTAAGAGAGAGAGAGAGAGTAAGAGAAAGTGGATCAAGCGCAAACACCAAGATATGTTTTAAGGTTCGAGCACACAGCTCTACGTCCCCACCTTCACACAGAAGGATTTCCACTAACTCGTCTGCACAGGACTTCCCACACAGGGAACCTGCACTGAGGATTTGGGATAATTACAATTGGGAGTACACAACTCCTCTCTCAACCAATACAACCTCTACACTTAGAGGTAAGGCACAAAGCCACTCAAACACAATCACCTCACACTTGAGGGATTCCAACACAATCTCCACCTCTCACTAGAGAGAGCCAAATAACACTTCCACTATCACCTCACACTTGAGGGATATTAACTCAATCACCTCTCACTAGAGGGGTATCACAATCAATGGAAGGTTTACAACTTGGTGATCACAAAAACCACAAACCAATTTTTTTCCCACAAAACAAAGATCCTAAATAGATAGGATAGAAGATAAGCTCAAGTATGAGAAATAAAGAGTTTGGAAATCAAAATCACAAAGAAAAACTCTTGAAAAAACTTCTAGAATTGATATAAAAATGAAGATAAAAAACAATCTCAAAGACTTTCTATTTCTTTGAATTTTTCAACCCTTTAAAACAAATAAAGATAAATCCTTTTAGCTTAAAAACTCTTTTGAAAACTTGTATTAAAATACTTGTAAATGAGAGAAATTTTGCTCTTGAAAATCTTGTTGAAAACCAACTCAAATGGGGTATTTGTAACCCAGTTGAAAGTCTGCCCGTTGGCAGCTAAAAAGGGCAAGAATGCCTTTCTGGTCGACCGGCCGGTCGACCGGCCAACGGTCAAAAAATCAACCGTTGAGCCCTTCGGTCAACCGCCCGGTCGACCATGCCAGATCCAGAGAGCAATTGCTCTCTGGACGGTCGACCGCCCGGTCAACCGGCCTCACCCGAGAGTGGACTGACTTTAGTCGGTCGACCGCCCGATCGACCAGCCAAATCACTTGGCCTTTGCGCACGTCTTGTGCACATCGGTCGACCGGTCCGGTCGACCGCCAGAGCCTGGCAGGGCAAATTCAGGATTTAAAAACTCGATATTTTAACTTCAAATAAATCCCATAAAATCACATAAATTTCACAAAAATCAGTTCTTGTATTATTTTTAAAATACAAGTATGTGTGACAATAATTCAACACATATTTCAAACTTTTTGAACCATTTTGGTGAATTAAAAAATTTGCCTTAATCCAAAAACCGTATTTTCCAAAACTTGAATTTTGAAATGGAAATCCAATTTTTTCAAAACTCATGTAAATACAAAAACATGATATTTAAGCAACTTTAAAGCATATTGTATATGGATACAATCCAATATACATGAAAGGTATTATATATATGTTTTTGACATTAAATCCAAAAATAAGTTTTGTTAAAATACAAAACTCCAAACACATGAATAGTGTATCAAAATAAGTTTTTATAAATAGATAAAGCATATATGTATATAGATCAAATCTAATATACATTAAACCATGTAAACTTGTTTTGATTCTATCTATTCATGAAAATCAAGATCGGTTAAACCGAAAACCAAAACATGAAACGTGTGTGTATTATGAACTTGAGCATATCACACTATCTAATCTTTACAATGGATCTAAATTAAATCTTAACTAAACAAACCAAAGCCTTCTTGTAGAACGCCGTCTCCAAGTCGACTCGATCCAAACGAGATCTAACGAGCTTGACTCTAACCGAGTGCTAGATATGAACTTGACGCTCGAGCTCTTGAATCACCATGTGAAAGCTCCAAAACACCTTTGTTGAAGCTAATCACCTACTAATATCTTGGTTAAATATCTGAAACTAAATATCACAAGATTATTAGTAAACTATAACTACATGAGTTAATCATCATCGTAACTAGAGTGGAAGGCCTCTGGGCCAACAAATAGATAGTACTAGGTACTCAATACTATCATGATAGCAAGTGGCTAGTCCATAAGGAGGGACTATCGAAGAAAACTTTTAGTAAGTTTTCTTTTAGTTTATTAAAGATGGTTAAAATTTCTTCTCTTATTCTTGTAAAGAAAATGAAAAAGAATCTTTTGTTAAATTAAGAAGAAAGTGGTAGATTGAGAAACTGGAGAAAATAAAAAATAATTTTGTGCAAAGTGAAAATAGTGAATAGAGTTGAGAGTTGGTTATGATGGTGATCTGAACTAAAAATAAAAAAAAGAAAAAAACCATAAAAGTACTTACTTACTGTTAGCTCAAAGACCCATCACTCTAGTTTTGATGACGATTAACTCATATAGTTATAGTACTAATGAGCTTGTGTTTATTAAGTTTCAGATATGGGTCAAGATCATTATTGGTGTTTAACTTCAACAAATGACTTGAAGTCAAGATTCAAAGCATCACATGTTGATTCAAAATCTCGTGCCTCAAGATCGCATCAAGTACTCGAGATGGAGTCAAGCTCTTTGGATAGTGTTTGGATCGAGTCGTCTTAGAGAAGGTGTACAAGAAGACTTGTATCTAAGTTTATATAGATATTTGTTTAAATCTTATGTAAGGATAGAATAGTTTTGAATTGCTCAAGTTCACACACATAATTTTATCGACTTCATGATAAATAATTTTTGGTTGTTGGTTTAACGGTTTTAATTTCAAAATTTATATTTACATAGTTTATATCTCAATAGAATAAGTTTCATGGTTTATATATGTGTTGAATTCTAAGCCTTATTGTTTGAAAAAAAACTTATTTTGATGTATCTAGCTCATGTGTTTAAGTTTATTTTTTTCAATACTTATTTTGTTATTTATTGTCAAAAATAAGTATATATTATTTACTATGTGTATTAGAATATATCCATACACATCATGCTTCAAAAATGTGTTTTAATAACTTGTTTTTGTATTTATACAAGTTTGAGGAAAATTGAATTTTCATTTCAAAGTTTGGTTTTTGAAAAATATGATTTTCGTTTTTAGTTTTAATTTCTATACCTCAAAATAGTTCGCATGTTTGTAATATGTGTTGATTTTTGATCACACATATTTGACTTCAATTTGTTTACATGAACTTATTTTTGTGAAATTTTTTGGAATTTAATTGAGTTTTTATGGATTTAACAAGTTATTTTTAAACCCTATGAATCGGGTGTTTGGGCTGCTTACGGCCGATCGACCAGTCGATCGAAGCATAGCTCGGTCGACTGGGCAGTCAACCAATATGCACAGATATGTGCACATGCCCGAGCCTTGGCACGGTCGACCGATCGGTCAACAGTACTAAGGACCGGTCGACCGACTTGCTCACCCAACTCTTGGGTAAAGGGCCGGTCGACTGAGTGGTCGATCGGTAGAGAGTTAAAACTCTTTGTGCCTTGGGGGCGGTCGACAGACGGTCAAAAATCTGACCGTTGACCAGTCGACCGGGTGGTCAACCGACAGGCCAATTCGGCTTGTGTTCAGTCCCTAACGGCTAGTTTTCTGAACCTCTATATAAAAGGTGCATTTGGCCAGTTTTTGGAAAGATTTCAAGAGCTAATTTTTTTTCACTTCAATTGAGTTGTCAGTAAGTTTTTTTTAAACTAGTTTTTGAGCTTCAAAATTAATATCTTTATTTAGTTTCAAAGTTTTAAAAAATCAAAGAAAAATAAGTTTTGGGAATCTAGTTTCGTGTTCTACATTTTATATCATTTCAAGAGTTTTCCTAAGTTTTTTCCTTTGTGCTTACTTTTCCAAAAACTTTTTGCACTCACATACTTGAGTTTTTCATTGCAAATCTATACTCTAGGATCTTGCATTGTGAGAGGTATTTTGTTTGTGGTCTTTTGAGATCAACAAGTGTTGTTTGTGATTTATGTGATCCCCAAGTTGTAATTTTTTCTTTGCTTTGTGCTTGCTTAGTGCCTTCTCTCTTGTGTAGAGGTGTGAGAGAGTTGGAGTTGTGTACTCTAGATTGTAAGTTGAAATTCCTCGGTGGAGGTCCCTTTATGGAAGGTCCTTGGTGGACATAGTGAAATCCTTGTGTGAAGGTGAGGACGTAGAGCAGTAGCTCGAACCTCGAAATATATCCTTGTGTTTGCGTTTAGATTTCTCTATCTCTTAACTCTTTACTCTTTTTATATCTTGCATTGCTATTCTTGCTCATTTTTATACATACTTGATGTGTTCACACTTGTATTGAACTAAGAGAGCTATTGAAGCACCTCAACTCATAATTTAGAGGAATTGTGAGGAGAAGTTCCAGAGTCTTCACGGGAAATTCAGACTCACTTTTGGTTATACATTGTGTGTTAGGGTAAAAGTTTTAATTTTGCATTATTTGTCATTAGATTAGCACTACACCTATTCACCCCCCTCTAGGTGTATTTTTCAATTTGTATTAGAGCTAAGCGCTCCTGATATTCGATTTAACCACCAGGAGTGTGATCCTCTTTTGCTAATTTATATATTTACTTTGCACACATATTAGTTTGCATTTATGGATTATCTTTCTCTATCCATGTATAATGTTTCCAACATTGATATGTGAAAATTTAAAATGAGTGCCTGCCGTAAAGCCTTAGGATTGTATGTTTATCTTACCACTACCAAGAAATCATATGTTGGTAATGATAAGTACTTAGAGGCTAATGCACAAGGCATGAATGCACTAATAGTTAGCAAAGATTATTTATTTATGGTTTCTCATTGTGATTCCGTTTTGCAGTGTGGAACACTTTAGCTCTCTAAAGAACAAGTTTCAAATAGTGTGGAGAGAGAACCCATAGTAGATGAGTCCGATGAGACATACTACATGGTCTAAGAGAATAACTTCCTTGAGGTAATTTTGGATATTCATCTAGATGATTATGCTAGCTCTTCTAATGATCATGATAGTATGAATGCGCATGCTTTGAATGAAAAGCTCTCAATGTTTTGTGAAAAAGTACTTTCAAAATATAAAGGTTTAAAAAATAAGAGTTTGATTTAAAGAAGAATGAGACTATATTTTGAAAACTTGATTTGGTTTTAAAAGAAAAGTTTGAGATTTCAAGTGAAAGGGATTCATTGAAAACTCAACTTGATCTTGTTTTGAAAGAGAATGAGTTTTTGAAAAATAAAAATGAATTGAATGTTATTTTGAAGAAAAATGATGTTTTATCTTCAAAACTTGATTTTGTTTTAAAAGAGAATGATTCGTTAAAAAACAAAATTGTTTTGATTTCTAAAGAATTAGAATGCATTTCTTTAGAAAAAGATTCTTTGAAAAATATTTTGCTTCCTATTCTTGTCATGCTTCTATTGATTCATCTTCTTTTGATAAGAATTTAGATTCTATTGATTGCTCCACCGCTTCTTTTATTGATGATGATATTTGTATGTTGAAGAAGAGTGTAGAATATTTAGGCTCTACTTTGAGCCAATGTGCCATGGATCACAAGAGGTTGGAATCCATGTTCCGTAAGAAACATGCTCCAGTTATGCATGCACACCATTCACAGCATATACATGCTTCTCATGTTCATACACATAACTTTTTTGTATGCTAGAATGTACACTTGCACACATTGTGGTCGTAATGACACCTTGCAAAATTTTGTTATGATAGGTTAAATGTTTTAAATTTTGCAAGTTAAAATATTTGGGTTAGGAGAGGTACTAACCCCCATAGCAAGAATGTTTGGGTATCAAAATTCATTGTATTTCATTTGATGTAGGTATGGGCTCTCATAAGACATGAGAATATTAGTGCCTTAGTGGTGTATGCGTTTGATCTCAATGGACACTATATTGGATGCATCACTATCAAGAAAGTTTTGGTGGGAAGACTAACATATTTTTGGAGATATAGAGACTAGTTCGTCAGTTTGATAACTATCTTTATTCTTCATATCATGTTTATGTTTATGTTTATATGCTTGTTTGATTGAATGTTTTTAGCATATTATGGTTTTGATGCTCATTAGGTTTAAATGCAATGCCTATTAGAGTTGTGATATACATATATAGTTTTTGAGATACACCTATGCATACATGGATTCATATCTTTGTGTTCTCACTATATTTAATTATGTATGCATATCCTTATTGTAATAACACTTACATTTAGACTAATGATTACATTTGTTTCACAATCATATTTTGGTGTTTTATGCTTCATACTTTGATTACTTGGCTAGATGTAATTTTTATTAAAACTCGTGTTTATACTTATACAATTAGTAAGCTACACTTAATTCTAATATTTTACATGTTTTATTGCTCATGAGTACTCATTACATGTACTTGTATGACCTAGTTTTAATGATTCTTACATTTATACTTATACTTGTTTATTTGTTTTTACATCACTCATGTACATGTTTTCATGAAAATATTTTAGCTTCATGTATATATAAATATTAGCCAAAACTACTTGTTATACATGTTGTATCCTTGAGTCACTTGCATTATATGCCTTGTAATCTTTTGTGAACTCAAATTCATGTTTGAATAAATGTGTATGCTTTAGTTTTGACAAAACATACATATACCTTAAAGTTCATGTTTCTTGAATAGTTTTAATGAAAATAGAATTTTTTTCGTGATTTATGGTTTCATATTTATGAAAAAGGAATTTCATATGTTTTGATGAGATTAAGCTTCATTGACTTATCTCCATGATTATATTTCTTACATGATTTTTGTACACTCGATATACTTTTGTTTACTCACAGTACTGATTCATGAGTCTATATGCGTTTCATAGATTTTTGAATGTCAATTATTATGCATTTAGCATATTTTTATGAGATATATATATGTTTTTTCCTTACTTGAAGGATTTCGTACTAGTTTTCAAAATTACTTTGAAACTGATTCTTTATTCTTTAATTGGTAGAGTTTTCAAGCAATACAATATTATTTTCGAAACTTTTTTTTAAACTTCTACCCTATAAGGGCAGTTGGTTAGGCGATCATGCCTTGTATACTCACATTACATATCTTTGTAAACATGTGCATGATAAGATGGATGTTATGAGTTATACATGATTCTTAATGATATTTCATTTTTGTATACTTATGTTTTCTTATATATGTATGCACCATATTTCAATAACTCTGATCATACATATATATGATTTCTTGTGCTAGATTAAAAATGTTTACACACATATATATAGCACAAATTATTTTATGCTAAGCTTGATTTAGTTTCAAATGTTAATTGGTATCTTTTACAAGCTTTGGTTTTGTTGGATTTCAAAAAGGGGAGAAATATTCTTAATTTAATTTTCAATTGGTATCTTACTCTCACTCTTTTGAGAAAAATATTTTGTTTTAGAAAATGCTTATATTTTTCTTATTGGTATCAATTGTTTACAATTGGTATCTATATTGCAAAATAGTTTAGAATTAAAGAGATTAATTTCATTAATTATTTATTTTCAATTGGTATAATTTTTTTCCATGTTGTTAATTGGTATATTTTTTTGCTATCAAAATTTTTATTTTAAATTGCTGTATTTTCAATTGATATTTGTTTTTATTTTCAATTGGTATATATTTTCAATTGGTATTTTGCCCCTTTGTTGATGATTGATAAAAAGGGAGAGAATAATTTAGTTTAAATATGCATGTTTATTTGTGTTTATGAAAATATATGTTTTATGGTTTTGATATCTTGAATTCTTATTGCATATATCCATTCTATTGGTATCTGAGTTTATTGGCATCTGAACTTCATTGAAATATCTATATATTTATGTTTGTTTTAATGCTATGCATGAGTTAAGGGGGAGGCTTCTATGAAGCTTATCTTTACCATGCATATATAATTCATGAGTTTTGTCATCATCAAAAAGGGGAGATTGTTGGCCCAAAGGCCCATCACTCTAGTTTTGATGATGATTAACTCAAGTAGTTATAGTACTAATAATATTGTATTTATTAAGTTTCCGATATAGCTCAAGATCATTATTGGTGTTTAGCTTCAACAAGACTCGAAGTCAAGATTCGAAACTACCGCGTGTTGATTCAAGAGCTCGCGCTTCAAGATCGCATCAAGTACTCGAGATGGGGTTAAGCTCTTTGGATCGTATTTCGATCAAGTAGTCTTAGAGAAGGCCTACAAGAAGACTTGTATTTAGGTTTGTTAGATGTTTGTTTAGATCTTATGTAAGGATAGAATGGTTTTAAATTGCTCAAGTTCACACACAAGTTTATCGACTTCATGATAAATAGTTTTTGATTTCAGTTTAACCGTTTTAGTTTCAAAATTTTATATTTACATGGTTTATATCTCAATAGAATAAGTTTCATTGTTTATATATGTGTTGGATTCTATCAACTCATATAAGAGCTTTATTGTTTGGGAAAAAAACTTATTTTGATGTATCTAGCTCATATGTTTGTTTTACCAACTTATTTTGTTATTTATTGTCAAAAACAAGTATATATATCATTTATGATGTGTATTGAATTATATCCATACACATCATACTTCAAATGTGTTTCAATAACTTTTGTATTTATACATGTTTGATGAAAATCAGATTTTCATTTCAAAGTTTGATTTTTGAAAAATACAGTTTTCGGTATAAGCTTTAATTTCTAAACCTCATAAATAGTTCACATATTTGTAATATGTGTTATTTTTTTATCATACATATTTGGACTTCAATTTGTTTACATGAACTTATTTTTGTGGAATTTATTGGAATTTATTGAGTTTTTATGGATTTAACAAGTTAGTTTTGAAACCCTATGAATTGGGTATTTGGGTTGCTTACGGCAGACTGACCGGTCTGGGTCGTCGACCGATGTTCACAGATATGTGCATATACCCAGAGCCTTAGCTCGGTCGACCGTCGGTCGTAGCAAGGAGCAATCGACCGACCGGTCGACCGACTGGCTCACCCAACTCTCGGGTAAGGGTCAGTCGACCGACAGAGAGTTAAAACTCTTTGTGCCTTGGGAGCGGTCGACCGGGCGGTCGACCGGTAGGCAAGGTTGGCCTGTGTTTAGCCCCTAATAGCTAGTTTTCTGAACCTCTATATAAAGGGTTCATTTGGCCAATTTTTGGCAAGATTTTCAAGAGCTAATTTTTTCCCATTTCAACTGACTTTTTAGCAAGTTTTTTTAAACAAGTTTTTGAGCTTCAAAATCAATATCTTTATTTAGTTTCAAAGTTTTGAAAAATCAAAGAAATATAAGCTTTTGGACTCTAGTTTATTATTCTACATTTCTATATCATTTCAAGAGTTTTTCCAAGTGTTTTCCTTTGTGTTTTCTTTTCCAAAAACTTTATGCACTCACATGCTGGAGCTTTTCATTACAAATCTATCCCATAAGATCTTATATTGTGAGAGGTGTTTGTTTGTGGTCTTTTGAGTTCACCAAGTCTTATTTGTGGTCTAAGTGATCACCAAGTTGTAATTTTTTTTGCTTTGTGCTTAGCTTAGTGTCTTCCCTCTTGTGTAGAGGTGCGAGAGAGTGGGAGTTGTGTACTCCAGATTGTAAGTTGTAATTTCTCAGTGGAGGTCCCTTTGTGGAAGATCTTAGTGGACATAGTGGAAATCCTTTTGTGCGAAGGCGAGGACGTAGAGCCTGGCTCGAACCTCAAAACATATCCTTGTGTTTACATTTAGATCTCTCTATCTCTTAACTCTTTACTCTCTTTATATCTTGCATTACTATTCTTGCTCATTTTGATACATGCTTGATATAGTTTGTGTGCTCACACTTGTATTGAACCAAGAGAGCTATTGAACCACTTCAACTCATAATTTAGAGAAATTGTAAGGAGATGTTCCAGAACCCTTCACGGGAAATTCGGACTCACTCTTGCTTATACATTGCGTGTTAGGGTAAAATTTTAATTCCGCATTATTTGTCATTAGATTAGCACTACACCTATTCATTTTCTCTCTAGGTGTATTTTTCACTTACTTCTTCTGCTTGATGACTTACCTTGAATCCTTGACGAAAACTTACCTCGTCTTGAAGGCGAGCAAAGCATGGCAAATAGGATCTTTCTTGTTCCCAGATTTAAACTATGAACTTAACAAAAGCAGATAATAATTAGAAACAGTTATTCATTACCATAAACCATCAAGGGCACTTACAATGGCAAGACATGTTCTCGATGCTATAGGTTTCATTTGGATTATCATCAAAAGTCTGTAGAAGAAAAGTTAGAGAGAAGAAGAATATGAAACGTAACTTTGATTCGATTCAAATAACAATGAAAGAAGAAGAAGAATTTACACCGGTGTCACCCTCGGTTCAAGCTTCACTCTCATTCCTCCATGAAACTCTTCTCTAATCTCAGTTACATAAATAAAATGAAAGTTACAAAAAAGAAAGCTAAAAACCTAAGTTACAAACTATGGAATAGCCTAGCCTATGTTCTCTGCTGAATCATCCTCTCTCGCCTTAGAATTTGCAGGTATTTATAGCAAAACCATAACAGGGGAGAGCGTCTGAAGATAGAGGAGCAAACGTCCCCGAATCTCAACTAAAATGCAGCGGATCAGCGGCAGTTTTGTGGCTAGTTGGCCAGATCCGGGGGGTGCAGGTCCCTGGTTTAATGTTCCATCCGTTTATCTATCTGGTTTCTCGATTTGAGTTACAGATTTGACGATATCAGTGTTGAACTTCAACTAACCAAAATGGATTCATAAAAATTCAATTTAATCGGTTTCCATTTGGTATTATCTCCATTATTTGTTCTAATTTCAGCTGAACATTTGCCCTCATCTTTAATTTGATTTAATCTGAATTTTAGTTGGCTTTGGATCGTTTTCTCTCCTCTTTTATTTAGTAAAGGTCCTGCAAATACAAAAAGATAATTAAATAGCAGCGTTTATTAAACAAAATAATATGAGAATGTGATGATAAATATGCTGATAAATAATATAAGAAGGAGATGGAAGAAAGGGGAGATTTGGGGAAATTTTGACCTAAAATGATCTACATTTTGCGTCAAATATTCGTTGCAAAATGTTTTACATCAAATATTCGACGCAAACTATACAAATTGCGTCAAATATTCGATGACATATTCCCATGAACATTTTTGCCATGCAGGAATTATTTAGCGTGTGTCAAATTTTTGATGCAACGTGTACAAAATGCATCGAATATTTGACGCAAATATTTATAATTTATTTTTATTATCAGCAAATATGTGTTGATTTCTTTTACATATTGCGTCGAATTTGCGATATTTTGATGCAAATTATGCGTTGAAATGTTTTTCGATGCAATATTTTCACATTCAGATCTGGAGACAAGAAAATGTTCGCATTAAAGCGACCATTATACACGTGTAGCTATTGAATGTGGGACCATTGAGCCTATAAATATACCCCTCATTCCATAGCTGAAAGCACAACAATTCAAAGATTCTCTCTTCTAATGTTTTCTCTTCTCCATTCTTGAGCTCTCTGCTGCAATCTATTGTTGGCAAATGGAGTCCATTCTGTTGTTTAATTTAAACTTTATTTCTTGTGTGACACCCGCTTCTAATTAATCCAAGATTTCAATCTAATTAGAAATAATTTAGAATAATTAGGATAATTAACTCATATAACCAAAAAAAAAAACCTTAGTAATTTAAATTTAGAGAAATACGGCGTGAAAATATAATGATACACAGATATTTGTGTGCGCGCGCGCGCTTCACCTTAATTGTGTATGTGAAGGGGAATAGTCATTTTTGTGTACATTCATAAGAGTATCTTCATACATAGAATTCTGAGGGTAAATACAAATACCAAGTATTCCTAACCCCGCATACTTATACTAGTATTATGAATCAAGAATACATAAAATTATGTATTTTTATAAATAAAACAAATTAAAAAAATATGTGGTAATGTGCTGGAGAAGAGTGAGGAATGGTAAAGGATGAGGTTGATAAAAATGGGAGAACTTGGATTAAAGGAAAGCTGAGGTGGCACGACAAGGAAAATGGGGAAGAAAGAAAAGAAAATGAAAAATGAAAATACGTGTTTCCCCAAATATATACACTATCTCTTCTCTCTTTTCGTCCATCCTTGAAAATCTCCAACTCTTCACCTTCTCCTACGTCAACCCCAACTCTCTCTTCCTCTCTCTTGATCCTGCAGGTTGGCTATCTCTCTCTTTCTCTCTACTAATGAATAAAATTTTGATTCGGGAGAAGACTTTGACAAATTACTCACTGGATAACTCATCAGAGACTAGTGAGTAAAATAGTAATCCATTTGAAAAAAATTATGAAATTGATTTTTACTGGTTGGACAATTGTTGGATAATTTGAGTATTGGAATAAGTTCATGAACAATTTACGTATATATCAAATTAAAAAGAAAACTGTATTATGAATTAGCATGTATTTTCTAAAATGTACGGGTTAGGGAGATTAGTCGTGTATTAAACATAATCGAAACGATGATTTCTTTGGATTATGTAAACCGGTTCATTTTTTTTAAATGTATTTAGATTCAATTAAATAACATATCGGTAAAATACGATAGAAGACCCAATACATGTGGATTATATTAAATTCTTAATATAATGTGATAATTCTATATATATCGGGGATCATGTATACCAAATATATTGAGTCGGATATATATATATATATATATATATATATATATATATATATATATATATATATATAGGGTTACTGTACCTCAGCCGACAGCTGAGAGAGTTTCTCAGCCCGCGGTGACGTGGCTAAATATATGCCACAGATCGGCCGCGCCAAAAAAAACAAAAAAAATCCCGCCTAAACATTCGTGAATCAAAATGACAAAATACCCCATAAATCTGCCTAAACATTCGTGAATCAAAATGACAAAAAACTCATCCACAAACAAAAATTAGCTAAAATAATTTTCAGTTGAATATATTTACAGTTATAAAATTCGTAATTCTACTACGGGCCTGTACATCGAAAATATAATAGAGAAAAATTGGATTAACATAATGTGAAATAAACAGAAGAATGCCTTCTGTAACAGAATTCTCACCGTTTTTACAAATTCCGCGATCATAGTCGCAGTCATAGTATAACAAAACTTTTTTATATCACGTCTGCGACCCTAGTCGCATTCCTTTATATCACGTCTGCGACCCTAGTCGCATTCCTTTTTTATATCACGTCTGCGACCTCGTTCAGAACAGCGACCAAAGTCGCAATCTTTTTTCAGCACTGCGACCAAAGTCGCAATCTTTTTTCGCATGTCTTATGTAAAAGATTTTTTATAATTTTACAAGGTAGTTTAGCCATGCGACCCTGAGATCAGTTCGCGTATATCACATCTTATAAAAATACTATATTAATTACACTGAATTTAATGAAGTAATTAATAATCTATCTACCGTGATACAACAACAGTCTAGAAAAAAGAGATGCACTAATGCTAATCATGATAAAGGAAAGATGTGCACCATACGTAATCTAAAGATATAGGCAAAAAATTTTATAACAAGTTTATTTGTACTTCACATAGTAAACCTCTGGAAAAAAGGAACTCTTCGGATTCTCCAGCCATAACTCTTCAACCTATAACAATTATTATTACTATTCATGTTCTTTCACATTATTGACCTTTATATAGTGCTTGTAACTAATATATTATCCCATATCTAAAAATTATATTTTTGCTCCTTTTCAATTTGATTTCAAAAACTTCCAGAAAAACAATTCATTCTTGAATCATGTCTTCCCCATCTTCTTCCTCTGAACACTCAGAATTCAACTTCAATCAATCCCCCACTGGTCCTCTTTCTTCAGGGTATTCTAGTGAATCTGATACTAGTCTGAAATCTGATACCAGTCTGGACTTCACTCCTTTTGACTATCTCACTACATCAAATAATATTTTAACTGATCCTCCTATTCATGATGATGATAAAGTTTTCATGTGAGTTAGTGAGGAGGACATTATTCCTCTGCCACTTGACGGAGGCATGCTTGATGAAAGCATATCCTCTGATGCTATAGGCTCGCTTTCTCGCAACGGATCGGACGAAGAGCTTGATAGAGACGATCCATTCTGAGAGTTTATCGATGAACCAAAAAAACCTCAAAAATAGGAAGATGATGAGGAAATAAGTGATGAACAGGAAGACCAGGAGAATGAAGAAGACAAATCTGCTTATCATGGTGATGATGACGAGGATTAGGATTTCCTGATCTTCTGATATTCAACGTTATTTTGTCTTCTCTTAAAAGCTTTTAATGCTCTTTTTTTGTAAGGTCTCTTTCTCGCCATATTATGTTATAAATCAAATTTACTTCTATCTGCAAAATAATCTTTCACATTTTTAAAATACATACAAAGTATACCGTATAGGTATTAATTCTGCATCTTATCTGAAATAGTGGTCGCAGTACTCATATTATAATTACATATGAAACTGCGACCACGGTCGCTGTCCAGTCATAAACAGTTTGATAGTTTTGCATTCAATAAAGTTATAAACAGTTCCCATGGCCGCAGTCCAAAAAAAAATTATATGAACAGATAATACTGCAAACATCATCGCAATCCTCTCAAATCAGTATATTTCACTGTATATTTCACTGTATATCGCAAATTAGAAAATTGCCACTGTTCTCCTTAAACACTGCGACCATGGTCGCAGTCCTACGATTGCCACTGTTGTTCTTAAACACTGCGCCTGTTCTCCTTAAACACTGCGACCATAGTCGCAGTCCTACGATTGCCACTGTTGTTCTTAAACACTGCGACCATAGTCGCAGTCCTACTTCGCATGCAATAAGTTACAGTGAAGATCAAACATATAAAACCATACATAAACTGTGACTATAGTATCAGTCCTTAGACACCGTTATTACATATAACTTAGCAAAAAAACTCACCCAAAAAAAATGTTGTCTTGAGTACTGCGACCATAGTCGCAGTACCACGACTTGCTCTCGTTAAGCACTGCAATCATAGTCGCAGTCCTTGTCCGAATTCAATGTGTAAAAAAAATAATAATTTATACATTGCATGCGAAAAAAAGTAAAACTGCGACTATATTAAAAATCATTAAATTTCAAATCATATAACAAAAAAAATAATAAAAGAAGGATTCAAATTAGTTTCGTGATTTTATAAAAAAATGTTTGCAGTTTGGCCGCAGTTATAAAAGATAATTGTGACAAAATTGAGTAACGTCAGAAAATATAAAATTATAATAAACTATACAAATCTATTGTCTTTTACAGCAGGGCTATTTAGTAATTTTAACTATTTCGGTAAGCGGGCCGTCCTTTCTAGTGTGGCTAATAATGTGCCACGACACCGCAGGCTGAGAGGGTCTCTCAGCCGTCAGCTGATATACATCTCTCTCTCTCTCTCTCTCTCTCTCTCTCTCTCTCTCTATATATATATATATATATATATATATATATTATATATATATATATATATATATATATATATATATAACTCCTTAGATTACATTCTAAGGAGACGGCTTAAAACTCTAACATCCTGATTTTTTTTTTCACGATCCGACCACACATTATCATATTCATGTTATAAGATACACTTTTTTTTCACGATCCGACCATACATTATCATATTCATGTTATAAGATACACGCATATAAAAAATCACATGATTTGAAGTTCATTTACTCATTGATCTAACCGTTCCATTTTGTTCTACTGTTTAAAAAACGTTAATGTTTGAACCCAAAGAAATAGAGTAAACAAATTTTAAATCACGTGATTTTTTATATGCATACATCTTATAACATGAATATTATAATGTGTGGTCAGATCGTAAAAAAAAAATCGAGATGTTGGAGTTTTAAGCTGTCTCCTTAGATTACAATCTAAGGAGACCTACTAGGAACACTTTTTTCATATATATATATATATATATATATATATATATATATATATATATATATAGAAATATATATATAGGGAGCTGATCCCCTAAGAACGGTTCTCACGGATTTCTGTGAGAACTTTCACGTGGGTCGTCGGATCTGATAGATCAAATCAAATAAAACTAGATCTCTATCAGATCCGACGGCCCACGTGAAAGTTCTCACATGAATTCATGAGAACCGTTCTTAAGGGATCAACTCACTATATATATATATATATATATATATATATATATATATATATATATATATAGGGAAAAGTGTTCCTAGTAGGTCTCCTTAGATTGTAACCTAAGGAGACGGCCTAAAATTCTAACATCCCGATTTTTTTTTCACGATCCGACCGCACATTATCATATCCATGTTATAAGATGCACGCATATAAAAATTCACGTGATTTGAAGTTTGTTTACTCTATTTTCTTTGGGTTCAAACATTAACGGTTTTTTAAACAGTAGAACAAAATGGAACGATTAGATCAATGAGTAAATGAATTTCAAATCACGTGATATTTTATATGCATACATCTTATAACATGAATATGATAATGTGCGGTCGGATCGTGAAAAAAAAATTGAGATGTTGGAGTTTTAAGCCGTCTCCTTAGATTACAATCTAAGGAGACCTACTAGGTGCACTTGACCCATATATATATATATATATATATATATATAATATATATATATATATATATATATATATATATATATATATATATATATATATATATAGAGAGAGAGAGAGAGAGAGACTTGTGCAGTTCCGGAAGGATTCGAGCCTGAATCATTTCCACTTAAATACCAACCATCCGACATTCAAATACAAGATTCACTCAGTTGAAGTTGATCTATATTATTTAAAGTAACTAAAATTCAAAAATCAAATGTTTTGAATACTTTTTGGCCATCCATCAAGCAGCGCAAAATAGACGGCCGAAAGTAGTGAGTTGGTTAGATCTATGTCCTTAGACATACAAATTCTCGATCCGGCTATTTAATCATGATTTAAAGATTACCCTAGAAACAAATTTCTGTTAGATTTCAAATGTTCTGCACCGTTAAATTAATCAACTCGGCATAAAAGGTTGGTTCATGTTGTACATAGCCAGGTCGGAGTTATCCGAATCAAATGAGGTCGGAGTGAAATATGGATTCATATTAGGATTGAAAGAATTATTGTGGTTAAAATCCATATCACAATTTACAAAAAAGAAGAAAACAAACAAACAAACAAACAACAAAGAAAGAAAAAGAAAACAAGCCTATGTTAGGGTTGACTTAGACCTTGATGACTCCTAACTGCTTAGACTGTCCATGGGGGGTCTATTGTTGGAAGCTGACCACGAGTTAATCGGTCAGGTAGGGGCTAGATCGGTGGGAGATATCCGTGCCGGAGCAACGGGCCTAATTATGCCAAACCACCATTCTTCGAGGTTTTGCCTCTCAACCCCCAACCTTAAACACCGATTTAGCAAGAGTCAAATTCTAACAACTTCTCCCTTAGGTCAATCTCCTAAATGAGTCCGAGATGTCCCTAGGGGCCAATGTCTAGCAATTTTTATTCGGCTTGGGTTGTGTGAGTGGGGAAGTGATTTTTAGGTTAAGGAAGAGTAATGACTTTCCCACCTTATGTGATTTTAGGTTTTGCCCTTAAGTTTAATTCGTGCAAGTGTGCAGTATAGATAAGAATGAACACAAAAAAGTGAGTAAATCACTGAAGTGTTTGTTCTAACTATATGCAATGTAATATATACACCTCCGTCAAGATCACAACAACATAAGAACAAAATACAGTATATTGGAATGAAAATTGACACGTGCCTAGATGCAAATGTCTACACCATTTTAAAGCATCCAATTTCTGTATTTTAGTTCTTAAAATTATTCACAGTATACAGGTAATAATAAAAAAAATTTAGCAGTAGAGTATATGAATGTACAAGAATTACCCAACCACACTTGAGCAAGTGTGGACTTCTGCAATACTAAAATTTAACCTGAACACTAAAAAATAAAGAAGAATAAGTTAACAAACTTATGAAATTAAACCGTACCCATCCCGACAACGGCGCCAAAATTTGATCGGGGGAAAACCGCGCACAAAAAGTGTATGTTTTGAAGTTAAGATTTAAAGTGTATGTGCTTTGGCTTCCTCGATACTTCCGTTATAGCATAGAGGCTAAAACGAGTCGAATCTATAAGGACGGGAGGCGATAGAAGCTTTACCGATTGATTCACGTGTTTGTTAAAAAGTTCTTCAAAGTTTTAAAGAATGAAAAGAAAAGAAACAAAGAATGAAAAGAGAAGTGTAAGGTGAAAACAAAGGAGTGGGAAACATAGAAAAGAATGATTTTTGTGATTTTGTTTATATTTCTAAAACAAGTGAAAGAGAAAGAAAACTCACAGCTACTAACTACTAATGACTCCACTAACACGCTAACCTCTTAGTGATAGTTGCCTCACATGTATCATTGGCCATCACTAGTCCTTAGTTCAAGAGCGATTCAAAGTATGACCCATATGTAACTCATCACAACCCAACTCAACAAACAAGTGCAAGCTACACTTAAATCTTCAAAACCCGATAAGAGCAAGTATGAAGTAAAGTAATGTTAGCTTATTAGTGGTTAGAAAGTTAGAGTGTTAGATCCATCATCATGAGCCATCAATGGCTCTTGCAAGAGCAAGGCCAAAACGAGGCTATTAGATTCATGTGGATTATCATAAAGAAAGTTAGCAAGTTGGTGGTTAGTAGTTAGTTGTCATGAGAGAAAAGACTAACTACACATGTAAAAGAGATTAGAGAGAAGAAAACAAAGACAAGGTAAGAGAGCACCTTTTATAAATTGTCACCTTCTATTACATGCACTCTTGCTTCCCAACATGTATCACTCTCTCTTCTAATACAAGATCTACAAGAAATGGACATACAAGGGAGGAAGAAGAAGAAAAACTACACTACACTACCCTAAACTACAAAATGGAAATGAAACTACTCCTAAAACTCTGCATATCTCCAACTCTGAAACCCCAAGGGGGTATTTATAGGCACCAAGGAAACAGGGACAGGGGAAGAACCCTGGCCCGAAGCGGCGTGCGCGCCGCGGCCGTATGGCCATGGAAACGCGGCCGAGGCCGCGTTTCCACGGCCATTCAATGGCCGTGCGTGTTGCGCTTCAAGCCGCGCGCGGTTCTTTCTGTCCCCTGTCAGGCCCTGTGCCCGGTTTCTGGTTTACAGCCCCTGGTTTTGACAGAATCAGCTCTCTAGGTTAATGGCTATCTTTAATAGCCCTTTAATTACCAATTAAATGGTGATTTAGAGTCTTCTTCTTCATTGCACACCATGGACCTAAAATCAAGCAAGCAAAGCTTTATTAGCAGAATTTAATATGAAATCAATGTGAAGATGTGATATAAATTATGCAAAATTAGAGACTAATCACTTCTCTTCGAACACTCATTAGACTTGTGTTTCGGTTTGCTACACTTGTAACACTTGCCAACCCCAGGCTTGATGTAGGACTGTCTTTGCTCTTTGCGATCGCAAAGGTTGTTGTTGGTGTCGGTGAAGAAGCTTTAGCCAGTGGCTGTACTATTGATTGACCTGTCATCGTGGAGCTCGATGGGACTCCGTCGTCTCTTATGGGCTCTTCGATTGATATAGGACTCCTAAAAGGTGGGCTCTACTTCGTACCTCTCTATCTTCATGGCCTTATTTTGGCTTTATCGACAGAGAACACGTCCTAGATGGCAATACATTCCTTGATGAGGTAGTTTAACCTGTAGATGTGCTCGCAGCCTACTGCTCCTCAGTCAGAGATAAAATACACCGCAATGCGAGGTGATAAAACTCCTCTATGTATGTCGATACTATAATGTCTCGATCCCGCAGGTACGGGGACGCTACGGTGACGTACATACACAGGGCGAAAATATCCTGACATATGTACACTAAGCCTCAGTACAGGGAATAACCACCATATACACAATAGTTCATGCATTAAATGAGTGCAAGAATACCTACAAAAGGGGTCAGTAATCATAATAGATATAAAAACAAGGATAAATATGAAAAGAGAAATAAACATTAAAGATATCTATGATAGTATAGGTGACAGGTCTCCTAGGTGTATCCCATGAAATGTCTGATATTACGGTATCTCAGATTTTCAAACCTGGGCACGCAAACCCAGGGTCGTCAGAAAGCGACCTAGTGAGCGATAAAATGAAGGAAACAGTAATATATATTATAGTAATACAATCATGATAATAATATATAATAATGTTCAATTACTGGTGATATAATATAATGATAATAACAATCGGAAGTAATATACAAATGTCATATTTTAACATCATCAATACCTAGCATGCTATAATCGGTTCATTACCACAATAGTATCCAATTTTATATACTTAATATCTACTCATATGTCTGGACTATACTACCACTAATAATAGGTAAGTCATTTTGAGGAATTATGTTACTACAGTTAATAGAGTTATACCATTTATATTATTCTCAATATGTGTGATGTGATTGATTAGACGGGAAAGGTGTTGTATTGTGGAGTTAATTTGCACACAAATATAGATATTCAAATGAAAGAGTTAAGGTTTAGAAATAACCTCGAGTGCTCCACAAATGTATGAAAGATGATTATTGATGTACCCTTTCCTATCATCGTTATAGCATAGAGCTATACCGAGTCGATTCTCAGGGAGAGCTAGCGATGGAAGCGTTACGGTCCGTAGTGAAGAAAGTAAACGAGAATTCTTCTATGCTTATAAGAATAAAAACAAATGGGAAAATGAAACGAAAGAATGGATGGATATATTCATGGTGGAAAATGTAAAAAGAAATTAAGATCAAGATTGGTTTTGGACTAACAACTAAAAAGAAAGTAAACTTGAAGAAGCAAACCATGACTAGCTTACCTTACTACCTTACCAACACTTACTAAACTCCGTGATAGTGAAGGCGTGCCTCATGTTGATTTCATCGGCGTAGGTTTGTCTTGCGTGTTGATCTAATTACTTTCTCATGTAGATGAAGGGTGGTTTAACCCATCGGAGAAGAGAAGACCATCCAACTTGCAAGATGAACTAAAGCAATCACCCATGAGTTAGTGAAGATGGCAAGGCTAGTGGTTAGCTAGTACATGGTAGAAAAATTAGCTACAAGCCATTAATGAAGAAAAGCAAAGCATGAAGTAAATTGCAAGAAAGTAAAGAAAGCAATTAAACTAGAAAATGCAAGAGTAGAGAGAAGAGAATGGATGAATCCTTGCTTCACAAGTTGTCACTCCTTGATGTACACAAGCTTTCTCTCTCTTACAAACTCTCTCTTTACAAAATTTCTAGGGAAGAAGAAGAGGGATCTAATGTAACACCCTGATCCCCGGTGTTCGTATCACCGTATCTGTACGCGATACGACGTACAAATTTGATTTGACCTCTGTAGTAATCCGATTGACCTGATTTCAGTTTCAAAAATCATTTCCTAATATTGTAGATTTTTCAGGATTTTCTGGAAATTTTTTGGATTATTTTGGAAAATCTCCGTTGTCGGTGTCGACCGATACCGATAACCGGCCTTCTGATTTTTCTTTCACAAACGGAGTAGAATTTTGAGAATCGGCCTTCACCGTATGTCTTAGAATCACGGGAGCTACGTTTGGGTATTTTTGGGGATTTTTCAGAATTTATCGAAAATCCGGTCAAACCGGTGTCGCCCGTATCAGCGAGACACTCCGGGATTTTTAATTTGCAAACCAGATCGAGTTTCTCCGAACCGTCTTCATATTACGCCTCCAGCTAATATTCTCTATTTTCAGTAATTTTTGGTCACCGTTCGGAGCTGGTCGAATATCGGGCCAATTTAATAATAATAAAATATTAATTCTTAATCTTTCTTTTTCCTTTCTTTTCTTTCTTTCTCTTCTTCTTTCCAGCGACTTCACCCCCACCGCCCTACTGTTCCCAACCGCCTTTGCCACCGCCTCTCTCCCTTTTAAATCCCCCCCTCTCTCTCTCACTCTTCCAAACTCACTCTCTCTCTCTCTAACCTCTCTCCTCTCTCTCTCTCTATCTCTCTCTCTCAGCCCAAATACCCACCCCTGTTCCTCTTTCTCTCTCTCTGGGGCAGACCGGCGGCGCCGTGGTGGCGCCGGAGCGGCGCCGTGGTGGCGCCAGAACGGCGCTGGAGTAGCGCCGGCGCCGGCAGAGCGGCGCCGGCGGCGGGCGCGCACGGCCGGCGGCTGGCGCCCCCCTCTCCCGTTCTCTCCCTCTCTCTCAGGTGGCGCCGGAGCGGCGCCGTGGTGGCGCCGGACCAGAGGCCACGCCGGCGGGGTGGCCGGTGCCGGCGAGGTGGCCGCGCGGCCGCCCGGGCAGCCGGGCGGCGGGCGTGCAAGAGAGCGCAGCAGCAGCCCATGGCTGCTGCTGCTGCGTCTCAATTGGAGGAGAAGCCCAATCGGGTTTTGGGTTTGGGTTTGGTCCAAACCCGACCCGATTGCACCCAAACCCGACCCGCTAAAGGTACATTTTCATTTTAGCCCCTGTAAGATTTTTAATTACGTTTAGGCCCCTGAAAAATTACAAATAGCCCCCTGGATAATTTCTATTATTACATATTTAACCCTATTTTATTACTTTCAGTATTCGGGCGATATCGGGAACATCCGGACTCCGATTCGGGCGATTCTGGATCCGTTGCGATCGTGGGAACGAGAGCTACAGTCCTGTAGCCAGTTTGTGAGTGTTTTCTTTTTCTAAATTTTAATTATTTATTCATGTTTATTAAAGTCGTGAATGATTGCTATAGTTACGAAACCGTAATTATGGGTTAACTACTAGAACTGTTAAATTCTTAACTTAACCCGAGAAATGGCATGTGTTATAAACCTAGACATTTATCAGGATGATCAATTAAAGAGTCACTAGACACGTCACTGCATGGATAACTAGCATGGTTCTACACTAATGCTACATGGACACGAAGACACGCGTACTTCATTATGCGGGATCTGGTCACTACTGTAATGTCACCCTGACCGACCCACTGGTACACTAAACACCGTAGGGCATGTAGACATCGGTTACACCTCTCACCCTTACCTAGATACTGAGATTCACGATACTGAGATTCATGTACACGGATACGCATATATATTACACTGGTACACGGCTAGACCAATGCACGGACTACCACATTTCATATTATGTCATGTTTACATATTATTGTTATACCTGCATATCATGTTTACATATTACTATTACACCTACATGTCATGTTTACATATCACTGTTACGCATGTATGATTTCTTTATTCTTGTCATATGGATCCCCATTTCAATTACCTGTATTATTGTTCCATGTTATCGGATACATGTTATATGCTTGTTTCCCTTTATTGATATTGTTAATCCCATTACTGGATACATGTTCCCGTTACTGATATGGATATTCCCGATACTGGACATGATATGGATATTCCCGTTACTGGACATGACTGCTGTTGATATGCGATGTGTGGAACTAAGTGCCACGTGGATCCAAGCCACGGGGGCCACCTCTAGAATCCCACATCTATTGTTCCCGTTTCCCGGTATATTGTTCATGATATCTTGTTCATGTTATATTGTTCCTGATTCTCGTGATATTGTTCTATGCTATCAACAGAGCTCAGGTCCAGTAATCATGTTACCCGTACCATGTACTGTAATTATTCTTGTTACATTGTATACTTGACATATCACATATCAGATCATAAAGATAACTTGGGTATGGGAGAGACTTGACGGTTGACTAGATCTTATCGGGTGGATGTACTGGATCCATATTGAGGTCCCACTGCAGGGGACCGGGTAGTGCTGGCTACCATCTGTTACTCATGTTACATGTTACAGCTCTAGCGGGCTGGCCCTGGTCTCAGCAGCCAGGGATCTGTTTAAGGCCGTTGTCCCGGGTATGCACGGGATACACTCACCCGATAAGAACTCCTCGACCATGAGTTTCCAATTAACATAATAAAACAGTATACATAGTAGTGACATCGGGAACACTTGTTATTTGGTTACTCTCTCGTTTGGATAATGGTACCCGTAGGCCATGTCCGGATGGGTTCGACTGGAGTGCGGGCTCCAGTATGAACTGCCAGTGGTATGGGACACTGGAAGAGAGTGATTAAAATATCAGGTGGTACTGATTGCTACTATTGTATCAATCACATGACTTACCTCAGACATGTATGCTATTATTGTACATGACTTTGACATGACTTACCTAATACATGTTACTGTTCCTGTTATTTTATCTGCTATCCTGTTCACTGTGATCTTGCTTACTTGTTACTGTTCCTGTTCACGTTATTGTATCGCTATCATGTTACTTATAGACTTTGCTACAATACTTGATACCACAATACTTGATACCTATGGTGGAATACTATTTATGCATCTGTACATATATTCTATTTTCTGTATCTCACTGTTATGCACCACACCGTACTGTAGTTATATTATATTGGCCATCTGCATGTTCATATTGCATATGTCCACCTGCATATTCATTTACATCACTACCATGTTCACTGCTATTACGTCACCGTAGATAACATTATTTATTATATAAACTAGATATGATTAGAGTCATAACCTGATGATAACCGGCTAGGTAGTGATGATACTAAAAGATGACATGCTTTTATATCTCTACTGCTTCCTATATGCTTATGAGAGAATATCACTTGTCCACATCATGTATTATATATTAGTATCGTGCCTGTATTACTATTATATATTATTGCCTCCTTCAGTTTTACCACTCACTAGGTCGCTTTCTGACGACCCTGGGTTTGCATGCCCAGATTGGAGATTCGAGTTACCATAGCTTCAGAGAGTGCTTTGGAGTCACATGGGAGATTCCGCATCAGGACTATTCATAGGTATTTTAGTGCTTTATTTCTGTTATCTTATTTATCCTTGTTTTCATATCTGTTATGATCGCTGACCTCTTTCTGCAGGTATTCTTGTATTGCTTTCATGCTGGACCTCATATCTATATGGAGGTATTGTACTGTATTGAGGCTTAACGTACGCGTGAGCGTGTTTACACCTCGCGTATGTACGTCGCCATAACGTCCCCGTATCTTTAGGATCGGGGCGTTACATAGTGGTATCAGAGCTTAAGTTCACACCTGGTGTGGGTAACTACCTGGGTCAATACTCGGGCTCTTACCAACAGTACAATCAGGTTCAGATTAACTGATCTGTATCTGAATTTGGGGTTCCAGCAACGAGTACAAAAATACCATGACCTTGACAAGTCATTCCTTGACTCTTTTGTATACCTTCTGTACAATTGTCAACCAGAATATCCGATTCCCTTCTCGTTTTCTTTGTCTCTTGTTGCTTCCAATCCGTTCACTATCATACTTCTCCGTCCCGAGTACCTTATAGATATCAGAGTGCGCAGCAGAAGTGTCGTAGACACGTAATATTTCAGTTTTGGAGTTGAAAATCTTATTCTCACACCTGATTAAAATTGCGAGGACGCAATTTTTTGTAAGGTGGGGAGAAATGTAACACCCTGATCCCCGGTGTTCGTATCACCGTATCTGTACGCGATACGACGTACAAATTTGATTTGACCTCTGTAGTATTCCGATTGACCTGATTTCAGTTTCAAAAATCATTTCCTAATATTGTAGATTTTTCAGGATTTTCTGGAAATTTTCTGGATTATTTTGGAAAATCTCCGTTGTCGGTGTCGACCGATACCGATAACCGGCCTTCTGATTTTTCTTTCACAAACGGAGTAGAATTTTGAGAATCGGCCTTCACCGTATGTCTTAGAATCACGGGAGCTACGTTTGGGTATTTTTGGGGATTTTTCAGAATTTATCGAAAATCCGGTCAAACCGGTGTCGCCCGTATCAGCGAGACACTCCGGATTTTTAATTTGCAAACCAGATCGAGTTTCTCCGAACCGTCTTCATATTACGCCTCCAGCTAATATTCTCTATTTTCAGTAATTTTTGGTCACCGTTCGGAGCTGGTCGAATATCGGGCCAATTTAATAATAATAAAATATTAATTCTTAATCTTTCTTTTTCCTTTCTTTTCTTTCTTTCTCTTCTTCTTTCCAGCGACTTCACCCCCACCGCCCTACTGTTCCCAACCGCCTTTGCCACCGCCTCTCTCCCTTTTAAATCCCCCCCTCTCTCTCTCACTCTTCCAAACTCACTCTCTCTCTCTCTAACCTCTCTCCTCTCTCTCTCTCTATCTCTCTCTCTCAGCCCAAATACCCACCCCTGTTCCTCTTTCTCTCTCTCTGGGGCAGACCGGCGGCGCCGTGGTGGCGCCGTGGTGGCGCCGTGGTGGCGCCAGAACGGCGCTGGAGTAGCGCCGGCGCCGGCAGAGCGGCGCCGGCGGCGGGCGCGCACGGCCGGCGGCTGGCGCCCCCCTCTCCCGTTCTCTCCCTCTCTCTCAGGTGGCGCCGGAGCGGCGCCGTGGTGGCGCCGGACCAGAGGCCACGCCGGCGGGGTGGCCGGTGCCGGCGAGGTGGCCGCGCGGCCGCCCGGGCAGCCGGGCGGCGGGCGTGCAAGAGAGCGCAGCAGCAGCCCATGGCTGCTGCTGCTGCGTCTCAATTGGAGGAGAAGCCCAATCGGGTTTTGGGTTTGGGTTTGGTCCAAACCCGACCCGATTGCACCCAAACCCGACCCGCTAAAGGTACATTTTCATTTTAGCCCCTGTAAGATTTTTAATTACGTTTAGGCCCCTGAAAATTACAAATAGCCCCTGGATAATTTCTATTATTACATATTTAACCCTATTTTATTACTTTCAGTATTCGGGCGATATCGGGAACATCCGGACTCCGATTCGGGCGATTCTGGATCCGTTGCGATCGTGGGAACGAGAGCTACAGTCCTGTAGCCAGTTTGTGAGTGTTTTCTTTTTCTAAATTTTAATTATTTATTCATGTTTATTAAAGTCGTGAATGATTGCTATAGTTACGAAACCGTAATTATGGGTTAACTACTAGAACTGTTAAATTCTTAACTTAACCCGAGAAATGGCATGTGTTATAAACCTAGACATTTATCAGGATGATCAATTAAAGAGTCACTAGACACGTCACTGCATGGATAACTAGCATGGTTCTACACTAATGCTACATGGACACGAAGACACGCGTACTTCATTATGCGGGATCTGGTCACTACTGTAATGTCACCCTGACCGACCCACTGGTACACTAAACACCGTAGGGCATGTAGACATCGGTTACACCTCTCACCCTTACCTAGATACTGAGATTCACGATACTGAGATTCATGTACACGGATACGCATATATATTACACTGGTACACGGCTAGACCAATGCACGGACTACCACATTTCATATTATGTCATGTTTACATATTATTGTTATACCTGCATATCATGTTTACATATTACTATTACACCTACATGTCATGTTTACATATCACTGTTACGCATGTATGATTTCTTTATTCTTGTCATATGGATCCCCATTTCAATTACCTGTATTATTGTTCCATGTTATCGGATACATGTTATATGCTTGTTTCCCTTTATTGATATTGTTAATCCCATTACTGGATACATGTTCCCGTTACTGATATGGATATTCCCGATACTGGACATGATATGGATATTCCCGTTACTGGACATGACTGCTGTTGATATGCGATGTGTGGAACTAAGTGCCACGTGGATCCAAGCCACGGGGGCCACCTCTAGAATCCCACATCTATTGTTCCCGTTTCCCGGTATATTGTTCATGATATCTTGTTCATGTTATATTGTTCCTGATTCTCGTGATATTGTTCTATGCTATCAACAGAGCTCAGGTCCAGTAATCATGTTACCCGTACCATGTACTGTAATTATTCTTGTTACATTGTATACTTGACATATCACATATCAGATCATAAAGATAACTTGGGTATGGGAGAGACTTGACGGTTGACTAGATCTTATCGGGTGGATGTACTGGATCCATATTGAGGTCCCACTGCAGGGGACCGGGTAGTGCTGGCTACCATCTGTTACTCATGTTACATGTTACAGCTCTAGCGGGCTGGCCCTGGTCTCAGCAGCCAGGGATCTGTTTAAGGCCGTTGTCCCGGGTATGCACGGGATACACTCACCCGATAAGAACTCCTCGACCATGAGTTTCCAATTAACATAATAAAACAGTATACATAGTAGTGACATCGGGAACACTTGTTATTTGGTTACTCTCTCGTTTGGATAATGGTACCCGTAGGCCATGTCCGGATGGGTTCGACTGGAGTGCGGGCTCCAGTATGAACTGCCAGTGGTATGGGACACTGGAAGAGAGTGATTAAAATATCAGGTGGTACTGATTGCTACTATTGTATCAATCACATGACTTACCTCAGACATGTATGCTATTATTGTACATGACTTTGACATGACTTACCTAATACATGTTACTGTTCCTGTTATTTTATCTGCTATCCTGTTCACTGTGATCTTGCTTACTTGTTACTGTTCCTGTTCACGTTATTGTATCGCTATCATGTTACTTATAGACTTTGCTACAATACTTGATACCACAATACTTGATACCTATGGTGGAATACTATTTATGCATCTGTACATATATTCTATTTTCTGTATCTCACTGTTATGCACCACACCGTACTGTAGTTATATTATATTGGCCATCTGCATGTTCATATTGCATATGTCCACCTGCATATTCATTTACATCACTACCATGTTCACTGCTATTACGTCACCGTAGATAACATTATTTATTATATAAACTAGATATGATTAGAGTCATAACCTGATGATAACCGGCTAGGTAGTGATGATACTAAAAGATGACATGCTTTTATATCTCTACTGCTTCCTATATGCTTATGAGAGAATATCACTTGTCCACATCATGTATTATATATTAGTATCGTGCCTGTATTACTATTATATATTATTGCCTCCTTCAGTTTTACCACTCACTAGGTCGCTTTCTGACGACCCTGGGTTTGCATGCCCAGATTGGAGATTCGAGTTACCATAGCTTCAGAGAGTGCTTTGGAGTCACATGGGAGATTCCGCATCAGGACTATTCATAGGTATTTTAGTGCTTTATTTCTGTTATCTTATTTATCCTTGTTTTCATATCTGTTATGATCGCTGACCTCTTTCTGCAGGTATTCTTGTATTGCTTTCATGCTGGACCTCATATCTATATGGAGGTATTGTACTGTATTGAGGCTTAACGTACGCGTGAGCGTGTTTACACCTCGCGTATGTACGTCGCCATAACGTCCCCGTATCTTTAGGATCGGGGCGTTACATAGTGGTATCAGAGCTTAAGTTCACACCTGGTGTGGGTAACTACCTGGGTCAATACTCGGGCTCTTACCAACAGTACAATCAGGTTCAGATTAACTGATCTGTATCTGAATTTGGGGTTCCAGCAACGAGTACAAAAATACCATGACCTTGACAAGTCATTCCTTGACTCTTTTGTATACCTTCTGTACAATTGTCAACCAGAATATCCGATTCCCTTCTCGTTTTCTTTGTCTCTTGTTGCTTCCAATCCGTTCACTATCATACTTCTCCGTCCCGAGTACCTTATAGATATCAGAGTGCGCAGCAGAAGTGTCGTAGACACGTAATATTTCAGTTTTGGAGTTGAAAATCTTATTCTCACACCTGATTAAAATTGCGAGGACGCAATTTTTTGTAAGGTGGGGAGAAATGTAACACCCTGATCCCCGGTGTTCGTATCACCGTATCTGTACGCGATACGACGTACAAATTTGATTTGACCTCTGTAGTATTCCGATTGACCTGATTTCAGTTTCAAAAATCATTTCCTAATATTGTAGATTTTTCAGGATTTTCTGGAAATTTTCTGGATTATTTTGGAAAATCTCCGTTGTCGGTGTCGACCGATACCGATAACCGGCCTTCTGATTTTTCTTTCACAAACGGAGTAGAATTTTGAGAATCGGCCTTCACCGTATGTCTTAGAATCACGGGAGCTACGTTTGGGTATTTTTGGGGATTTTTCAGAATTTATCGAAAATCCGGTCAAACCGGTGTCGCCCGTATCAGCGAGACACTCCGGGATTTTTAATTTGCAAACCAGATCGAGTTTCTCCGAACCGTCTTCATATTACGCCTCCAGCTAATATTCTCTATTTTCAGTAATTTTTGGTCACCGTTCGGAGCTGGTCGAATATCGGGCCAATTTAATAATAATAAAATATTAATTCTTAATCTTTCTTTTTCCTTTCTTTTCTTTCTTTCTCTTCTTCTTTCCAGCGACTTCACCCCCACCGCCCTACTGTTCCCAACCGCCTTTGCCACCGCCTCTCTCCCTTTTAAATCCCCCCCTCTCTCTCTCACTCTTCCAAACTCACTCTCTCTCTCTCTAACCTCTCTCCTCTCTCTCTCTCTCTATCTCTCTCTCTCAGCCCAAATACCCACCCCTGTTCCTCTTTCTCTCTCTCTGGGGCAGACCGGCGGCGCCGTGGTGGCGCCGTGGTGGCGCCGTGGTGGCGCCAGAACGGCGCTGGAGTAGCGCCGGCGCCGGCAGAGCGGCGCCGGCGGCGGGCGCGCACGGCCGGCGGCTGGCGCCCCCCTCTCCCGTTCTCTCCCTCTCTCTCAGGTGGCGCCGGAGCGGCGCCGTGGTGGCGCCGGACCAGAGGCCACGCCGGCGGGGTGGCCGGTGCCGGCGAGGTGGCCGCGCGGCCGCCCGGGCAGCCGGGCGGCGGGCGTGCAAGAGAGCGCAGCAGCAGCCCATGGCTGCTGCTGCTGCGTCTCAATTGGAGGAGAAGCCCAATCGGGTTTTGGGTTTGGGTTTGGTCCAAACCCGACCCGATTGCACCCAAACCCGACCCGCTAAAGGTACATTTTCATTTTAGCCCCTGTAAGATTTTTAATTACGTTTAGGCCCCTGAAAAATTACAAATAGCCCCCTGGATAATTTCTATTATTACATATTTAACCCTATTTTATTACTTTCAGTATTCGGGCGATATCGGGAACATCCGGACTCCGATTCGGGCGATTCTGGATCCGTTGCGATCGTGGGAACGAGAGCTACAGTCCTGTAGCCAGTTTGTGAGTGTTTTCTTTTTCTAAATTTTAATTATTTATTCATGTTTATTAAAGTCGTGAATGATTGCTATAGTTACGAAACCGTAATTATGGGTTAACTACTAGAACTGTTAAATTCTTAACTTAACCCGAGAAATGGCATGTGTTATAAACCTAGACATTTATCAGGATGATCAATTAAAGAGTCACTAGACACGTCACTGCATGGATAACTAGCATGGTTCTACACTAATGCTACATGGACACGAAGACACGCGTACTTCATTATGCGGGATCTGGTCACTACTGTAATGTCACCCTGACCGACCCACTGGTACACTAAACACCGTAGGGCATGTAGACATCGGTTACACCTCTCACCCTTACCTAGATACTGAGATTCACGATACTGAGATTCATGTACACGGATACGCATATATATTACACTGGTACACGGCTAGACCAATGCACGGACTACCACATTTCATATTATGTCATGTTTACATATTATTGTTATACCTGCATATCATGTTTACATATTACTATTACACCTACATGTCATGTTTACATATCACTGTTACGCATGTATGATTTCTTTATTCTTGTCATATGGATCCCCATTTCAATTACCTGTATTATTGTTCCATGTTATCGGATACATGTTATATGCTTGTTTCCCTTTATTGATATTGTTAATCCCATTACTGGATACATGTTCCCGTTACTGATATGGATATTCCCGATACTGGACATGATATGGATATTCCCGTTACTGGACATGACTGCTGTTGATATGCGATGTGTGGAACTAAGTGCCACGTGGATCCAAGCCACGGGGGCCACCTCTAGAATCCCACATCTATTGTTCCCGTTTCCCGTATATTGTTCATGATATCTTGTTCATGTTATATTGTTCCTGATTCTCGTGATATTGTTCTATGCTATCAACAGAGCTCAGGTCCAGTAATCATGTTACCCGTACCATGTACTGTAATTATTCTTGTTACATTGTATACTTGACATATCACATATCAGATCATAAAGATAACTTGGGTATGGGAGAGACTTGACGGTTGACTAGATCTTATCGGGTGGATGTACTGGATCCATATTGAGGTCCCACTGCAGGGGACCGGGTAGTGCTGGCTACCATCTGTTACTCATGTTACATGTTACAGCTCTAGCGGGCTGGCCCTGGTCTCAGCAGCCAGGGATCTGTTTAAGGCCGTTGTCCCGGGTATGCACGGATACACTCACCCGATAAGAACTCCTCGACCATGAGTTTCCAATTAACATAATAAAACAGTATACATAGTAGTGACATCGGGAACACTTGTTATTTGGTTACTCTCTCGTTTGGATAATGGTACCCGTAGGCCATGTCCGGATGGGTTCGACTGGAGTGCGGGCTCCAGTATGAACTGCCAGTGGTATGGGACACTGGAAGAGAGTGATTAAAATATCAGGTGGTACTGATTGCTACTATTGTATCAATCACATGACTTACCTCAGACATGTATGCTATTATTGTACATGACTTTGACATGACTTACCTAATACATGTTACTGTTCCTGTTATTTTATCTGCTATCCTGTTCACTGTGATCTTGCTTACTTGTTACTGTTCCTGTTCACGTTATTGTATCGCTATCATGTTACTTATAGACTTTGCTACAATACTTGATACCACAATACTTGATACCTATGGTGGAATACTATTTATGCATCTGTACATATATTCTATTTTCTGTATCTCACTGTTATGCACCACACCGTACTGTAGTTATATTATATTGGCCATCTGCATGTTCATATTGCATATGTCCACCTGCATATTCATTTACATCACTACCATGTTCACTGCTATTACGTCACCGTAGATAACATTATTTATTATATAAACTAGATATGATTAGAGTCATAACCTGATGATAACCGGCTAGGTAGTGATGATACTAAAAGATGACATGCTTTTATATCTCTACTGCTTCCTATATGCTTATGAGAGAATATCACTTGTCCACATCATGTATTATATATTAGTATCGTGCCTGTATTACTATTATATATTATTGCCTCCTTCAGTTTTATCACTCACTAGGTCGCTTTCTGACGACCCTGGGTTTGCATGCCCAGATTGGAGATTCGAGTTACCATAGCTTCAGAGAGTGCTTTGGAGTCACATGGGAGATTCCGCATCAGGACTATTCATAGGTATTTTAGTGCTTTATTTCTGTTATCTTATTTATCCTTGTTTTCATATCTGTTATGATCGCTGACCTCTTTCTGCAGGTATTCTTGTACTGCTTTCATGCTGGACCTCATATCTATATGGAGGTATTGTACTGTATTGAGGCTTAACGTACGCGTGTGAGCGTGTTTACACCTCGCGTATGTACGTCGCCATAACGTCCCCGTATCTTTAGGATCGGGGCGTTACATCTAAAGAACTAAAACCTAGAGAGAAACCTATGAAAAATTACAACATCTAACAATTTCTCCTCTCTTTTCCATTCAGTCTTTTCTCGCAGGTCAGGTGCAGATATTTATAGGATCAGAGAGAAACTTCGAGAGCCCTTTCTGTTGGCGCAAAATCCGAGATCCAACAACCTCCAAACTGCCGCGAGCGCGCGGCAAGGGCGCGGCAAAACGGATTCTGTTGGGAAACAGAATTCTGTTGTAGGTTGGTTGAGAGGTTGTTATCCACGTGGCCTTCTAGAATCTTCAATTGGCGCGCGGATCTCTCTGGATTCTGATTTCAAATCTTGGGCTTTATTTTAATCTTGGATTTAATCCCTTTAATTATTGCTAATTAAAGTGATCATTGGGCTTTCTCCCATTTCAGTTGTGGACCTGTAAAAATACAGAGAAGATGAGTGAAAATCATATATTTATTTGCTAAAATGCATGGGAATGATATGGTAAAATATGCACATTTGTGTACTAATCACACCCCCACACTTATTCTTTTGCTCGTCCGAGCAAAACAAAGAAAAGAAAAACTATACTACCAATTTTATTACACCACTTTCGCAGGTGACGCGATTGCACTGAGCGTGTGCAACAAGCCGTTAAACCTCTAGGTTACCCTAAAGGAGGAGTGTTGTCTCCTGAGGGTTTTCAGCGGATTACACCCACAAAATCCATAAAGAAAGAAAACAAATGTTAGTGTTTTGAAAACGCATTTTGAAAAGGGAAACAAGTTTACGAACTATTTTTGCAAAAATGTAAGTGATCTTAGGTCATAAGTCCACCTATAATTATTCTTTCTTAAACTTAGTCTCTATGCAAGATCTTGTCTTCAATTAAGGTAAGAATTCAAAATTGGATTGAATACTTTATCCTTCATAAAACCTAGATAGTTTGCACACCGTGACAGTGAAGATTTCTGGGATTTCAACTCTAACCATAAAGCCATTTATTTATATATATATTTTTCTTTTTCTCTTTTTTTTCTTCCCTTAGTTTAGGCTTTCTAGTTCACCCTTGTAACGAGCCTATAACCGATGACTCCCAAACCAAAAGGTCTTAGGGCACCAGATGAGAAAACATCCCTCGGGTTTAAGGACTCGAGTGAAAAAGGCTACGAAACTAAGGGGGATTATTCTTTTTGATCACCGTTAGGCGTGAATAATTATGCTTCTTGAGGCATAATTCTCCAGCTTAATGAGTGATGTTTTTCACGTTAGGCGTGAATAATCATGCTTCTTGAGGCACAATGATCCAGCTTAATAGGTGATGTTTTATTTATATATATTTTTTCTTTTTTTATATTTTTTTTATATATTGCATTTTAGGTCTTTGTTTCCATCCCAAAAATGTGTAAATGTGAAGTGCATACTTTCTAAGGCAAAAAATTCAAGATAAAAATATCTCCCCAATTTTACTTACTTAGCCTATAATTTCAAACAAGATCTATTATTTCAACTAGGTTTAAGATGTCATAATTAAGGCTTTCTTAATTTCTAAGATACATCTTAATTTTCTTAAAAATAGATCAAAACTTTGTTTCTTATTTCAAAAAGTTTTTTTTTATTTATTTTTATTTCTAAAAAGAAGTGTAAAAGAAAGAAGATCTAAAACTCTATGTTAGTAAACCCTCCCCCACACTTATTTCATGCATTGTCCTCAATGCATCAAGATATATGTATGCATGAAACAAAAATGAAGAGGGAAGGAAAAAATTACCTTAAGGTGGTGGTTCCGGTGGTGGTCTGATTGGTCCACGAAACATGGCCCAATCAACTTTTCTTTGGGTTTTGAGGAACCCACCAGAAATATAATGAATATGACCCACAAGAATGATGTATGCATGTATGAGTTTTATTAGGAATTTGACCCCATCCAATTTCCAAATTTTCAAAATAATTTCAGAGTCAAGTTTATCAAGATCCTTGTCCCAGAATGGAGTATGAAATGATAGAATGGTTGACTTGGACTCAGGAAGGAATACTGACTCAGGATTGTGACTTAAGTCAAGTGATGGTTCAGGAGTCGGAATGAGTTCAGGGATTTGGTCCAAGTCAAGAAAATGAAGTTCAAGTCCACAATCATTTTCCAATGGGATGTGACTTAATATGGGTGATATCTCTTTACTTCCAAGATTAAGGAATTCAAGCTCATCGCCATACAATTCTTCAAAACTAAGGTCAGCATCTTCTGTCAGAATTGTACAATCAGTTTCAGAAGTAAAGAGATTGAGAAAATCAAGGTCACATTTCTCATTGAGTTTAATTCCACAAAAATGGAGAACTGGCCAATTTGTCAATAGGATCATCAAAAGTGTATAATTGGTCAAGTTCAATGTGATCCTTAAAGATGGGTGATTCAACTTCATTATGAATTGGGACAGGATCCAATGTCGACTCTGGAAAAAGATTGCAGTCAGGTAAAGATACCGGAGTCATTATTGAATCAGGAAAAAGGATTGAATCACGAAGTTGGGGTTCAAGATCACATTCCTCATGTAGTTCAATTCCACAAAAATGTGAACTTGCCAATTTATCAATGGGACTTTCAAAAGTATGGAATTGGTCAAGTTCAATATGATCATCATAAATGATTGGTGATTCAATTTCACAATGGACAGGTACTGGATCCAATACTGACTTGGGAAATGAAATGAAATCATGGGAAGACACTAGAGTCATAATTGAATCAGGAAGTAGAATTGAATCATCAAGTGGAAGTTCAGGATCATATTCACACTCAAGTTCAATTTCAGGAAAAGGAAAACTTGTCAAAATGTCAATGGGATCTGAATTTTGGACAAGTTCAGGTGATTGTGCTGAAATTAAACCTGGATTTCCAAGACTACATGACTCTTTGGTTTTAACAGAGTGGCTAGTGACATTAGAAATAGGATGAGAATGAAGAGTTTGGATCATCAAATCTATGTCACGATTTCTAGCATTTTGAGCATGAGTCATGTCTTCAAGCATCTTTCCATAATTGATGATTTCATTATTTTGATGAAAAGATGAAGTGTTGTCTTGGAAGTGATGGTAAAATTGTGAGTCCATCAGATTTTGTGAGTGTTGTTTGGACTCAAGCAAGAATTCCTTACTCGTTCCCCAAGCAGATGGTTGTTCATTATAATAAGGTGGAACTGAGTAAGACTCTTGAAAATACTGTGGAATTGGAGGGGCAAATGTTTCTTGAAGTTGTTGCTCGACCTTTTGAAGATTGGCTTCTAAACTCCTTAGTAACTCAGATTTTTCTTCAATTGGAGATTCAGAAAAAGGAGTATATGAAGCGGAATCAGGAAATGAATACTGTGGACAAGGTGAATATGGTGGACAAGGAATTTGAGAATTTGACTCGGGGTACGTAAATCCCAATTACTCGGTGAAGAGTTGAAATTATTATGGAAATTATAATTATTAGATGGGGGGTATGGGTCATATTGATTCGGATAAGGCCAACCCGGTGTATTTGGTTGGTGCGTATTGTAAAACACCGGGTTGGAATTATCCGAATAAAATGGAGTCTGTGTGAAATATGGATTCATGTTCGGATGGAAAGAATTATTATTGTTGAATGCCATATCACAAACAATCACAAACAAAAAAGAAAAATCAAACAACAAACAAAAAGAAGAGAAAAAATCAAAACCAAGCCAAAAGAAGGGTTGACCTAGACCTAGACGACTCCTAACTGATTAGACTGTCCACGGGAGGTTTAGTGTAGACTTTGACCACAGGCTAATCAGCCAGGTAAGGGCAAGGTTGTTGGGAGGTTTTCCGTCAGAGACGTTCCTTAATTAAGTAACCACCAACCTTCGGGCTTTCGGTCCTCAATCCCTTTCCTAGACACTGATTTTACAAGAGTCAATTTCCAACACTTTTCCCCCTTAGGATAATCTCCTAAATGAGTCCGAGATGTCCCTAGGGCCAACGTCTATTTTTTTATTAAATTAGGCTTGGGTTAGTGAGTGCTCGGATTGTGGTTTTCGGGCTAAGGAAAGGGTAATGAACTCCCCACCTTATCTTATTTACGGGTTATGCCCTTAAAATTGAATTGTGCAAGTGTACAAGAAATATAACTAGGACACACTCAAAGCATGAAAATCAAGCAAGAGATGATTCCTAGTCTACATGTAATGCAAAACGTACCTTGCCTCCAGCACTCTTCAACAGTAAAAGTAAATGAATTGAAAAGACACGTGCCTAGAAATGCAAATGTCTAATCAATTTTTAACTTTTCAACCAAATTTTTACTGTTGATTAAATTAGCAGGTATATGGTGAAAATACAGGAATTCAAGTATAGCAGAAGCTGTATTTTGCAGAGCTGGAGACCCTACAGAAATTTTGTGAGTAGTCAACTCAGGATTGCCGCAGATCCGCGGCAAAAACCAGGATTCCGCGGCAAAACTGAGGGATCCTGGTCTCTGCTTTCGAGAGCAGAGGCCCAGATCCACTTATATGTCACTGCAATTAAAATTTTCCTGTTCTTCAACCTATAACCTGCAACAGAGAAGAAGATTCGTTTAGTTCTTCACTTTAAAGAAAATCCGTTGCTCTCCCCAGCAACGGCGCCATTTTGATTAGACGGAAAGGTGTTGTATTGTGGAGTTAATTTGCACACAAATATAGATATTCAAATGAAAGAGTTAAGGTTTAGAAACAACCTCGAGTGATCCACAAATGTATGAAAGATGATTATTGATGTACCCTTTCCTATCTCCGTTATAGCACAGAGCTATACCGAGTCGATTCTCAGGGAGAGCTAGCGATGGAAGCGTTACGGTCCGTAGTGAAGAAAGTAAACGAGAATTCTTCTATGCTTATAAGAATAAAAACAAATGGGAAAATGAAACGAAAGAATGGATGGATATATTCATGGTGAAAAATGTAAAAAGAAATTAAGATCAAGATTGGTTTTGGACTAACAACTAAAAAGAAAGTAAACTTGAAGAAGCAAACCATGACTAGCTTACCTTACTACCTTACCAACACTTACTAAACTCCGTGATAGTGAAGGCGTGCCTCATGTTGATTTCATCGGCGTAGGTTTGTCTTGCGTGTTGATCTAATTACTTTCTCATGTAGATGAAGGGTGGTTTAACCCATCGGAGAAGAGAAGACCATCCAACTTGCAAGATGAACTAAAGCAATCACCCATGAGTTAGTGTGAAGATGGCAAGGCTAGTGGTTAGCTAGTACATGGTAGAAAAATTAGCTACAAGCCATTAATGAAGAAAAGCAAAGCATGAAGTAAATTGCAAGAAAGTAAAGAAAGCAATTAAACTAGAAAATGCAAGAGTAGAGAGAAGAGAATGGATGAATCCTTGGTTCACAAGTTGTCACTCCTTGATGTACACAAGCTTTCTCTCTCTTACAAACTCTCTCTTTACAAAATTTCTAGGGAAGAAGAAGAGGGATCTAAAGAACTAAAACCTAGAGAGAAACCTATGAAAAATTACAACATCTAACAATTTCTCCTCTCTTCTCCGTTCAGTCTTTTCTCGCAGGTCAGGTGCAGATATTTATAGGATCAGAGAGAAGCTTCGAGAGCCCTTTCTGTTGGCGCAAAATCCGAGATCCAACAACCTCCAAACTGCCGCGAGCGCGCGGCAAGGGCGCGGCAAAACGGATTCTGTTGGGAAACAGAATTCTGTTGTAGGTTGGTTGAGAGGTTGTTATCCACGTGGCCTTCTAGAATCTTCAATGGCGCGCGGATCTCTCTGGATTCTGATTTCAAATCTTGGCTTTATTTTAATCTTGGATTTAATCCCTTTAATTATTGCTAATTAAAGTGATTATTGGGCTTTCTCCCATTTCAGTTGTGGACCTGTAAAAATACAGAGAAGATGAGTGAAAATCATATATTTATTTGCTAAAATGCATGGGAATGATATGGTAAAATATGCACATTTGTGTACTAATCAGTGATACATTATTAAGTGTTCCTAATACATCAGTGTACATAAGTAACATGTAATAAGTTTAGTTACTTTATATTTCTTGTTTATCTAATAAATACAATAGCATAATGGTGACGGATAATATGAACATGCAGATATGAAGTATGCAGAATAATCATATTACAGTGCTGTGATTATGCGGTAATAGTGTCTACAGAGTAAACATGAAACAAAATATATGGAATGCAGAATATACGTGTATAAGAATAGTGTGTTACCACGTGAAGTGTAACAACTATCAGGAAGTGTAACAAGTTGTGCAGGTGAAATGATAGTAGATAAAATATTAGGAATAATAATAAGTACAAGTGAACAGTAATATACATGTATCAGGAAAATCATATTATCTATACAATAATAGCAATTAGTATTGTCTTGTATTTTAATCAATCTCTCTCAGTATCCCATACCACTGGCAGCTCATACCAGAGCTTGCACTCGGGCCAAATCCATTCAAACATGACATACGAGTAACATAATCCGAATGAGATAGTGACCAACTAACAAGCATTCCTGATGTCACTATTGTTTTTACTATTTTATTAAGTTAATTGGAAACACACTGGTCAAGGAGCTTTTATCAAGTAGGTGTATCCCGTGCATACCAGAAATCACGGCCTTACCAATACTCCTAGTTGCTGAGTCCAGGGACAACCTGCTAGGGTGAAACAAGTAAAGGAAAATAAGAGCTTATCGAGATATAACAGACGGTAGTCAGCACTACCACGTCCCTGCAGTGGGACAATAATATGAAGGACAAGTTTAGCAATAAATGAGGTGTCTTATGTGATAATTAATTAAAGTAGTAATGTATAATGATTCGCGGTTGAAACGTAATGATGTGAATCGATAATAGAAAATTGAAATATGATGGTAAATCATAACGAGCGTTCCATTGAAAATTGAACATTTAGACAGAAAAAATTATATAATATCATGAAGGACATACGTGGTCAATTCATACGAATTGAAATTGTTCTGAATTTAATCTACGGTAATTAATACTACGATAAGATTTGTGATCTAAATGATACACATAGTTTATTAATAATTGTGAATGTTGAGTCATATGATAAATATGAGCATATGTATAGACAAAGGGACTCATGTAACTAACTCGACATATTTTTGATAAAACTTTTACCTTGTCGTTGTAAATTTTAGTAGTTTCTTAACTTTCTGAAACTTAATTGAATTTTTGACTAAAATGGTCAAGAGTAATTTGTTCAAACTGGACTTTGCAAAGATCTATGGCATGTTGGATCGACATGTTGTTTTGGAAGTCTCGAGAACGGGGGTAGAATAGATGCAGGAGATCTTATTTGAGAAGAGAAAATGAGATTTAGTCCCAAATTACATACATGATAAAATATTTTTTTGAGAAGAATCATTAAATAGTCTAAGTCTTCTAATTTATTCCAGAATCAAAGCACATGTTGAGAAGGGTGTTACTTTTAACCGGATAAATGGTGTTCAGTTAGAGGTAGATCGTCCGTGGAAACTAATACATAGGAATCAGTAATTTTAGAGATTGATATATAATATATAGAAATTAAGAAGTCTCCCTGAAACTAAAGAAGTTGGCAACAAATCTGTGGATAAATGTTCTCACGCTAGAATTAAACAATTTAACATAAATCTTAAAACCAGATCAGTTTAATGCTCTTAACGAATTAATCGAAATTAGATTTACTTTACATTAAAATTTCAGTGCAAGACAATAGCGATGACAATTTTGACTCTTCACCACAAATCAGTTCAATATAATAACTTCTAGAAATCTGACCAAATTTCTAATCTTTTCAAGACATCAAGATAAGATGAGAAATAAAGATCTCTCAAGTAATGACTTTCATGATACCATATCTAATTGAATTTAGAGTCTCAGAAGAATAATCTTGATTAGTTTGCCTGAGTTTCATGAAAACACTTATGGGATTATTTTAATGGGTAAATGAGGGATAGTTCATCACTTGCACTTTTGATAATCTAATATCCTATGTATGACTATCAATAAAGTTAAAAACTCTTCAGACCTTCTTTTATTTAATTTAATCATTTTAAAGTTCTTTCTTCTGGGTTATTATTTGAGCTTCTCTCAATGTACTTTCTATTATTGTACCACTATTCTTATATTAATATATTCTTGCCTCCATGTAACGCCCCGATCCCGGCGATACGGGGACGTCACTGCGACGTATATACGTAGGTCAGAACTACCCTCCCGTATATACGCTAAGCATCAGTACAGACAAGAATCAGAGTACGGAAGCATATGGTGCATTATACATTCCAACACATATATACATACAATTACAGAGCTATCACCAGAGGTGATGAATATTACAATAATAATACATCACAGATATGCGCAAATGCGAGAGTACAAGAGATATACATATATGAACAGCATAAAAGGGCGCTCACATACAGGTATACAAGGAAAAGTACAAGTATGAATAGAAAAAGGGCACTCACGAGTTTGCTAAGGGAAATCTCGAGAGGCATACAGGGGGTCTGGAAGGATGGAGCTCTGAAAGGTCGGCTGGGGATCCGCGCCACCGCTGCGCTACTCTGAGCAGCAAAGGGGGAGATCCTCACGCTCCGGGCTCCAGGACCTGGACATGAGAATCCAGGGGAGTCAGTGAACTCCCCAGGCGAGTAGGATGCAAAAGCCAGGTGGCGAACCAAGGGTGAGTACAAGAGTCGAGTACAGAAGACAGGAGGGTTAGAACACAAGTGAAATATATATGAACAAGTATAACATAATATCCATAAAACAGGAAATCCAAGGTAAAGCTGATCATAAGCAAAAGTGATTGTATACGCTTAAGTCACGGTCCCATGAGACTAATACATCGAAGGAATAATCCAAACAAGGAAACCCTCATCTATATACCTTTATCTCATGCCACCGAAAATCCAAGCGTATAGAATCAGAGTTGCAAAGTAGTCATAACAAGAATACATAACAGATGTGACAAGAGTGCATAACAGGTATCAAAACAGGAATCATAACAGTAATCATAACTGGGGTCACAGGAAACACCTATTATTATTATTACTCGTCTGACCCATATATCTCGGTATGTGACCTGGTGTACGGCCAACCCACATACATCCATATATAAGCAAGTCGAGGGTTGTTAACGGAAGTAGATGGAGAACTGATAGAACTTCTTATAGTGGTTTCCATACACCTGGAACCGGCTTTGGAGGCCCAAAGTCCCCCTATTCAGTAATTCAGATTCACTACCGCCAGTACATATATATATATGTATATACATACTTTTATACCCCACCACTATAAGCAAGATATCATTCCGGCATCCATCACTTCCTCCCATACCCATACAAGTTGTCCTTTTTATAGCTTATGAACATAATTATCAGATTTCGGGAATGAGCAATATCATAACAAGAATACATAACAGTGATCAGTACATAACAGTAATCAGGTACTACATTCCCTTTATCGTGATAATTATAAGAATCGGTATATCATGCTTGGTGTCAAGAGATAGCATGATAAATGGTGATGTATATCAAGTAACATGCATAACAATGGATTGATAATAAGTCTGGGTAAGTCATGTCATAACAAGATGGTCTTGCCAGATAGTGGCATGTCAGGTGGTCAAGTGATAACACGCTAGAGGTCAGGTGATATACATGTGTTAAAAGGGAGCATACAACTGACAGGTCTGAAATAATAGCAAGTAGTAACATGGAAGTGACTCCAAGTCCAACGACCACGAAGGGTCGGCCACGCATGGTATATGATGAAGAAACAAGCATATCATAAGCAAGGCACAAGTACAAGATGAAGCTACCATAATATAAGCAATGTAGTGCAATACATGAATATGGAAATAAGAAGCGAAATACTTATCAACCGATGAACGGGAAACTCAAATAGAGGCGAGACTACTCGCATACAAGAAAGTAGCGAGTGAGAATACTCGCCTAAACCTCAAAGCGCCGAAAGATCCGAAATCCACGAAATCCGGGGCACGCCATAAACTATGATATATATATATGTAGAGTGAAGAGGAGAGAGAAAGAGAGAAGTGAAGATGATGTTAGTCAAGATACAAGTCAAGAAGTATAATATACAACATATAAACCAAGTATAAGATCCAAGTTTGAGAAGGTAAATAACTGTAACAAACAGACAGAATTAG
>JAVJIF010002668.1:300000-306265 GCA_038442645.1 Agave tequilana
TAATAACTCACTATTTAGATCGTCGGTTTTTTCCCTACTTGATGCATGGGCAAAAAGTATTTAAAATACTTGATTTTTAGTGTATAAATACTAGAAATAATATAGATCAACTTCAACGGAGTGGGGCTTGTATTCGAATGTCGGATGTTGTATTTGAGTGGGAAGGATTCCGCCTCAAATCCTTTTGGAAGGACACAAGTCTATCTCATATATATATATATATATATATATATATATATATATATATTATAATATATATATATATATATATATAGAGAGAGAGAGAGAGAGAGAGAGAGAGATAGAGAGAAATGTAAATCACTGACATAGGAGGCAACTCCCTCCTATGTCGCACTCAAAAATCAATTTCCCGAGTAAATTTCAAGATCCGACCGCACATTATCATCTTCATATTCTAAGATATACACATATAAAAAATCAAGTGATTTGAAGTTTGTTTACTCCATTTTCTTTGGGTTCAAACATTAACGGTTTTTTAACAATAGAACAAAATGGAATGATTAGATCAATGAGTAAACGTACTTCAAATCACTTGATTTTTTTATATGTGTATATCTTAGAATATGAAGATGATAATGTGCGGTCGGATCTTGAAATTCACTCGAAAAATATGATTTTTGAGTGCGACATAGGAGGGAGTTGCCTCCTGTGTCAGCTGATTTACATTTCTCTCATATATATATATATATATATTATATATATATATATATATATATATATATATATATATATATATATATATATATATATTATTGGGAGCTCCATAATGATGTTACATAAGTAGGTCGTATGGGCCAAAAGTATTATATGAATAAGTAAGCTGAGTGGGCTGAAATTTATCATGTATGTATCAGGGCATACTCATATTTTGAGAGAAAATGCTGCCGAAATTTTAAGAATTTGAGAAGATTATGATTAAGTTGGAAGTTATTAGAATAATCTCATGATTAGAATCTGAGACTGTTACACCTTGCAAAGATTTCATTCTTTGTTTTGTAATTCAAACTTTACTTTATAGTGGGCAAGAAAGCAATCGTTCTTCATTGAGCAAGAGACTCGGGCACATGCTCACATCGAGTGTTGGTTATTCTAGGGGATCTTTTATCGCTAGTTGATGATACCGACTCAACGTCCAAGCGATAGAGCGAGTATTTATCTTCTAGGGTGGTGAAATGACACGACTGTTCTCTTATAGGCAAGCTTTGTTTTCAATTGTTTATTTATTCTTTCATGATTTATATTGCAATTTATTTGCATGTTTAAGCGTTAAAATTTGTATGCTAGAAAAATATCTTTATTTCATTTCTTGTTATCACATGTTATGTTTTTAGAATTTGTAAAGTTAAAATTATTAAAACAGAAAAGATAGCATTAAGAACAACATTTCTTTCTCCCAAATCGGGATCTTTTACCCAAAAAAAAGTTCTTTAACCCAGAAAAAAGGTTCTTATACAAAAAATATTAATCTAGTAAAAAATTAATCTAAGAATAAAAAAATTACAAATGAGTTTCCAAGTGGGCTTGGCAAGAAAATTACAAATGGGTATGCAAATGTAAGTGGGTTTACAAGTGGGCCACAAAATTACAAATGACTTTGAAACTACAAGTTTGTCTACAAGTTAGCCACAAAATTACAATGAGTCTGCAAATGTAAGTGGACACAAAATTACAAGTGAGCCACAAAATTAACTATTTAATCTATAAGTGATTTTACAATTCAAATATCAACCAAACAAGTGCAAAAAAAAAAATTTGTTGCAAGTGTGCTTGCATCTGAACCACTTGCAGCAAACCAAACAAGCTCTAGGCTGATGACAAACAGGAAGGTAGGGGAGGAGAATGGACTTGAAACTAAATAAATTTAATAGAGGAAACCCTCAATAGGGATGGCTAACGGGACGAATCGGGTTGATTCGTCCCGTTAGCTAACAAATCCGTTAAAAGACGGGTTAAACCCCTCTCGAAACGAATTCAAACGAGACGAATCAAGTATTCGGGGAGACCGATTCGTTCACCGGATTCGTAGAGACAGGTGGACCCGTCTCGGATTTTATTATTATTTTATTTTTAAAAATTTCAAATTTACCACAATAAGCAATTTTTTGAGCTATTGAGAGCTAAAAATTAAAAAAAATAAAATGGGGGTGTGAAACTATTTTTTCCCGCCTCACATATATAATGATATAAGACTTTTTAAAAAAAAAAACAAAGAAAGATGAGGGGTCGGGGAAAATTTTACCCGACCCGATTCGTCCCGTCACGAGACGAATCTGACCCGTCCCGTTTAAAACGGGACGGGTCAATTCGGGTGGACTCGCCCTAAACGGGAGGGGGGTCCAGGTTGACCCGCAACCCACCCCGTGACTCAAACGGGTCGCATAGGACAGGACGGGACTAATCGAAGCGGGACGACCCGCTCAATTAGCCATCCCTACCGCGCAACGTAATCCTTCCCTAGACGAGAAATTTTCTGTGAGAGTTGCTAAATTGGCCGATAAAAGGGAAGTCTATACAACAACAAGGAGAGGATGGAGGGAGGCGAGCTGGGGAAGAAGAGGAGAGAGGTCGGTGAGTCCCACGTTCAAGAGTTTTATTTGGAGACGCCCCTTTTTTGTCGTCTCCACTGCCTCTCTCTCTTTCTCTCTCCTCAGTTGACTCTCTCTTCCCCCCCCACTTCTTCTCTCCATCTAAATCCCGTGCTCTCTCGCTCCTCCTTTTATCCCTCGGACCCTCTCTCCTCTCTCTCTCTCTCTCTCTCTTCTCTTATTCCTTGGCTTGCTTCATTCTCTCAACAAACAAAACGGGGGGGGAAGGAGGTCTTTGGTGAAGGAACGAGCTGCAAATCTTCGAGTCTCTAACAAATTGCGAGCAGAGGAGTTTTAGGGAGAAGGGTTCCATTGATTCGTGCTTCTGAGCGAAACTATGAGAAAAAGGAGGAATTTTTCTGGGGTTTGCAGGTGAAGATTGTTGCTAGCATTGTGTGTGGAGCCTCTCTGTCTCCCTCGCTCGCTCGCCATGGCTGGAAGCAACGAGGTTAGCGCTAATGGAACCCACTTTTCTCTTGTTAGGGTTTCGTAAAAGCCCGTTATACTCCGCATATTTTGTAATCTCCTTGCTGTAAATTCCCGGTGGTACAATCAAATTGAGTGGAGAAACGAGCATCCATCAACTGATGAAAAGTTTTGATTTTGATATTACTTGTTTCCCTAATTTAAGACCCATTTGATTTCAGTTTCTGATGTTTTTTTTTTTTTTTTGGTTCTGACGCAGATGGTGGTTCCTCTGAACACTCGGGTCCTGATCTCCAACTTCAAAGTGTCATACAACATGCTCCGGCGGCCTGACGGCACATTTGACCGGCATCTGGCGGAATTCCTGGACCGCAAGGTGCCGGCGAAGGCGTCCCCTGTAAACGGGGTGATCTCCTCGATCTCCTCATCGACCGCCCACGAACCTCCTTGCCGTATCTACCGCCCAACCCCGGAGTCCACCTCCTTCGCCGATCTCCACCTCCCACTTCAACCACCCCTTCCCCGTCATCATCTTCTTCCACGGTGGCAGCTTCGCCCACTCCTCCGCCAACAGCGCCATCTACGACCCCTCTGCCGGCGCCTTGTGACCCTGGCCGGCCCTTCTGTGGTCGTCTCTGTCAACTATCGCCGCTCCCCTGAGCACCGCTACCAGCGGCCTATGACGATGGCTGGGCAGCGTTGAAATGGGTTTCCACTGAAACCTGGCTCCGATGTGCCAAGGACTCCAAACCGATCATTTTCCTCGCCGGCGAAGCTCAGGCGGGAACATTGCCCATAATGTTGCATTGAGGGCCGCTGACACGGAGATTGAAATCTCCGGAAACATCTCTAATCCAATGTTCGGTGGGAATGAAAGGATGGAATCGGAGAAGAGGTTGGATGGCAAGTACTTTGTGACCATTCAGGACGGGATTGTACTGGAAGGCATTTTGCCCGAAGGGCAGATAGGATCACCGGCTTGCAACCCGTTTGGTCCCAATGGGGTCAAGCTCCAAGGGCTGAAGTTCCCAAAGAGTCTGGTGGTGGTGGCTGGTCTGGATTTGATTCAAGACCGGCAATTGGCTTACGCAGAGGGGTTGAAGGAGGCCGGTCAGGACGTGAAGCTTGTCTATCGAGACCAGGCCACAGTCGGTTCTACTTCTTGCCCAACACGAGCATTTTTAGAAGTCATGGAGGAGATCAAAGCTTTGGACTTCCGTTGCTAGCGCATACTGAATTAACAGCTACGAAATATATATACATATAGGTATATATCTATATATCTATATATGCATCGAAAGAAAAGGTTGACGATTTGCTCAGAGTTGTTTTAGTCCTCACAACTCTGAGAACGGTTGCAGTCCGTGGAAAGGAATTCGATGAGCAATGAAGCTTTATAGGTGACTTGGTTTGTGGAAGAATTGATGTCCTTTTCATTCTACTGACTGCTCTTCGGTTGATGTCCAATGCACATTCTTCTGCTACCGAAAAGGTGACTTGCTCGTGGAACAAGTACAGCTCTTCTCTTCTACTGAATGTTTCTCCAGTAATGTAGCGCGGATGTGGAAAGAAGGGCAGAGTACCAAAAATGTTGGTGACGTTTCTTGTTGGGGGATGAATTTGGGTCTGTTTGTAGCTAATGTTGTCATAGTTCTAATCATAGCACCGCGTAAAAACATCCATTCCACTGTATGTTGTGAAGCTATATATATGTGTAATACTCTCGGGATTTCTAGCAATATAAAGTTGTCCCCTCTGCTTCATTTTTCCTGTTATTTATTAACGCGTTTTCGCGATATGTATATATAGAAATCAGATTTTATCTGGTTTTTATTGTGACAGATTGATCTTGGCAATGGAGAATCCCTTTCATGGCTCTCTTTCTGTCCTCTCTGTGGTTTGCTCTGTAGTCATGATCAGTTTGAAGAGGTGATAGCTTTGAGTTTTTTTTCACACTTAGATTGCTTGTGTTTGAAGAAAAGCATGGAGAGTGGTGTAATAGGATGAAAACAGGATGATGATCATTTTGCATGAAGAAAACAATCAGAAAGAAATCCATAGCTCGCTCCTCAAATCATAATGAGCTCTAAAGGGAAAATCCAGAACAGATAACAAAGTTATGAGCAAAGGGACAAAGAGCACTAGAAGTGGTTGTGTCCCAAATGTTGGAGAGCTCCAAAGAGTGATGAGAGAGAGAGAGAGAGAGAGAGAGAGCCAACTTAGAAGAAGATACAAGTGAGAGTTGTCTTTCAAGGACAGCTCCATGCCAGTCCACACCAAGCTCAGTTTCTCAAAGCATTGAAGACACAAGATACCAAACAAAGTGAAGCCGACCCCTTGGATTTTTCTCTCTTTTCAAGCGAGCCTTGAAACAAACCAAGATAATAGTAAAAAAAAAAAAAAAAAAAGTTCACTTTTTTAGATCTCGGATAAATAACATTTGTTTATATGATAATAGACAATTATGTTTAAACTAATCGGTGTAAAATACTTGCAAGGAAAAGCTCCTCATTCAGTCCTTGTCATGTTGTAATCAAGATATTCCCTTTGAGAAAATTGCTAGAGTACTTTGTATTGTAATGCCTTGCCTATGTTCCATGTAACACCAACCTAACTCACATAAATACAAAAGCCAACTTAAAAGACAAAGACTTAGTGATGATCAGAGTCAAGAGAGAGAGAGAGAGAGAGAGTTATCACATTCACACAATCAAATGGGCTTCACATTATTTTATTTGGTGAGGGGGGCACATGGAACCTTTCCAATCAGCACCAGATGGAGCAGTTGGTCTCATGTGTGATGCTTCAAACCACACATGGCTTTGTTCCATTCTGATGAGGAATCACCTACCCTTTGGAATTTATTGGACGAGAGAGAGAAAGAGAGAGATTTTTGAGAGCTTATCTGGAACAAAAGAATTTTTAATTGACCAAAAATAAACTAGGATAAATGAAACACCAAAGCAACAGCAGGCAGCTGAGGACTGAAGGGGGACGTGGAGAACTGCCCTCAATGCCTTTCATTTTGCTCTGTGGCCACTTCAAAAATCTGAATAAATAAAAACAATTTTATATGGTTACTTGTCACCCACGCTTCACAAAATTAGTTAATCTCTAACTCTGCCCTTAATTAAACTAATCAATGCTAATTTGTCTTTTGCACCGGATTTCTCTTAGTCCTCTCCAAAAGTTTTGAAGCTGGCCTTGAATTTGGTAGCTGTCATTTTTTTTTT
>JAVJIF010002669.1:0-186564 GCA_038442645.1 Agave tequilana
AAATAACCTAAGTCGACTAAAACTGTGGCTCCAGAAAGGTTACGTTTCAGCTAGGGTTTTCTAGTCGACTAATCTATAGGTCTAGTCGACTAATCGACTGGAAACAGCAAACAGAACAGATTTCTATGGTTGTGTGTTTGAAAATCAAATGGCATGATTGAAGACCTAAGTATACATGATATGAAAATACAAGTATCCTAAGAATTAATCAAGCCTTGGTGAAGAAGAACACTTACCTAAAAGAAGTACAATGTTGGAGTGATGGTGGTGGTGATGGAAGTTGATGATGAAGAAGAAGGTGAGGTCTTGTTGGAGTTGATGACCTTGTGGTGGCTTCCATGGAGATGAAGGAGGAAGAAGATGACCTTGGTGGTGTTTCCCATGGAGATGAAGGAGGAGGAAGATGAAGGGAAGAGGTTGGAGTAGTTGTGGTGGTGGAGATGAAGGAGATGGAGGTGGCTAGGGTTTGGCTCTTGGTGAAGAGAGAATGAAAAAAGGAAATGAAATGTAAAGGAAGGATATTTATAGGGTTTTGGATTTGTGAAGGAGATGCAAATAAGATAGAAGAGAGGGGGGTTTTTGCAAAGTGGAGGAGGGGATGAGTGTCCTTCTCTTGGCCACTTGGCCGGCCAAGGAGGAGAGAGAAAAAGAGGGCATTTAATGAGGAAGTTGGTGGAAGTGTGTGGAAGTGAGTGGAAGTTGTAAAGGATTGGAATTTTGGAAAATTGGAAAGGCTTTGGCTGGGAAGGAAGAAGAGAATTAAAGAAAAAGGAAAAAGGAAAAGAAATTAGAAAAGAGAAGATATTTTTGGGAAAGAAGATGAAAATAATGGAAGTGGCGGATTCCCGGGATTCAGTTGCGGATGCGGAAATCTTTCGGGAAAATACCGGAATCGTCCGAAATTCAAGTATCTCGGAACGACCCGAAATAATTACCAAAAATCAAGAATATTAAACTAAGAATTATAGTGAAATCCGTTTTAAGAAATACTGTATAGTTTTAAAACTAAAAATCCCGGAACCAATTATCTACCGACTCCGGTGGAATTTCGTAAATTCATAAAATCCTCAGAAAAAGAATATAGATAGAAAATATGATTCTAAGGAATAATGCCTAAAGGACCTTCTAGAAATTCCTAGCTGATTGTGAAATAAAAATCCGGGAATCGGTCAACGGAACTGGCCGACACCGGTTTTGAAGACTTTCATTTTAATTCCAGAAAAATCTAGAAAATCATAGAAAATATATATATTGGAAAATGATATTTAAAACTAAAATCGGTCAATTCTAATTATCAGAATGTCGAAATCGAGTAATACTCTAGGATCGGGCCTTCGGTTCAGACTAGGGCTGACTCCAAGACCACAAATCCAAATCCAAGACAAAACAACCATATAAGGAATTCATAATACAGAATGAATACAGAAAACAAATCGAAAAATACGATCGAAAAATCTGAATACGCAACTAAGTACGTATTCCGGGAACGGGGTATTACAATTATGCACTGAAATGTTCAGCTTATGATTGCATGAACGTATATTATAAAATATTTTAGTAACTATTTATTAATTCTTAGAAAGTTATATTGATGCATTGTTTGTTCAGAAAAATATTTATGAAATAATAATAATAGGGCAAAACCCAGGTAAGTGTTTTATCCTTTTTAACAATTAAATAACAATGTGAGTTTTTTCTTTATTAATTTAAATTAGTGAGTGTTATGTTATTTGTTTATACTTTTTGTTCGTTTATTGTATCATTTCATGTGAGTATTTTTATAAATTTATTATGTTAACTGACTATTTAATATGCATTATTCATGTTGTGTAATTGAATTTATCATATTTAGAAATTGTAAAATTTATGGATTAATTGACAAAATGATATTTCGCTCTATAATGTTCATGTGCAACTTCTTTTACCTATTTTTATATGTTCTTGATAAATAAACGTAATTGCCGAAATCAGTGAATACTGAATTATTGCTCTATGGAATAATAAGTTTATTGGATCTTAAGTTCTAATTAATGCAAATAGATTATCTTAGTAGATTATTATTCTAAGTGAGAGTTAAACATATTATGGCCAATGAATCAGATATACATTTGATGATTACGTATATTTGAACTTGTTGAATCTTTTGATACTTGAATCGATGGACTCGATTGGACTATGGTTTGACTTAGGGATTGGGAAGTGGATCAGATTAGTTGAATAATGTATTTTATAGGCTTACAATAGATTATTAATCACAAAATATTATATTATGGGAAAATTTAAATATATTGGTGGAATGGATTAGATATACACTTGAGGTTTAAACATATATAAACTATGTTTTTTATCACTGGGACATTAGCATTTTCCTCATTTCATGTGTAGTTGATTACAATTTTAGATTCGGATCTAGTTGTGATAATCTTAGAATGCAATTCAATTTGCATTGAGATTGAATTAGTTTGTGTTTGTGGTTAAATGGTAGATTCCATGTGAATTACTCGTACTATTTGATTTTCTTATTTGATGATGATTCAGACGAGAAATTAACTGGATATTAAGGATTGATTAAAAGGAGATCCTTTAATAAAAGACTGGATCTTAGACTTGGGTCTATCAGTGGGTATATTGAATTTGGAGTAAATTGATGATATTGGTCAGATTGCATAATGAGAATTTGATTAGATATACCTGACTGTATATGTTGAGACTCGGGTATATTAGTGACTTAGAGGATGGATATACTGATGAATATAGAGGATTAGAGTAGATTAGTAGAATAGATAGAACTGTATTATTGGTCATTGAGCTCGTGATTTTCTGTATCGAATTACTTTGACGACGTATTCAATATATAATATTCATAGTGATTGTATTGAGATTATAGATTTATGGTTACTGTTATATTCTAGAGCATTTGATGAGTTTTAGATTAGTTCTAGATGAGATTATATATAAACAAATTATTACATGTCATCTTTCTGAAAATTACTGAAAAAATATTGTTAGACTGTAACACCATGTATTGTATTACTGTTTTACCATTTACACGGTTACTGTTTTATTATTCAACGTGTATATGATTATTGTTACTGTTTACCATGTACATGGTCATTGTCACTGTTCACTGTTATTTGTTACTGTTATTGTATCATCAGTAATCTAGGTAACATGGATATTGATTGATTGAATAATATTATAATTAGACAACTTACACTGAGATTGAGAAAATTGATAGAGGAGATAACGTCTGTATTTAGGTGGACCTAGGATACAACTTGCGTAGCCGAGATACGGTTCTACTGTAGGGTTTAGGAGGATGACTCACATCCTATCTGTTATTGTTCCACTGTTACAGGGTGAGTTACTGTTTACTGTTATTGACTACCTAGCGGTAGGGCCTGGTTCAGCACTAGGCATCTGGGTCATGGTTTTGAGTATGTAAGAAACCACCTAAAACATGGACAATGTCTTCACCGATCAGTTTCAATAACGTAGGAGTCCAATTGGCATGTGTAGTAGGCGTAGTATGAGATGCGTTTACTACATGTGACAATTGGTGTTCGTTGACATAATTAATAAAAATAGCAATTGACATGTGATCACTTGTGATATAGGTTAATGATAGATACTTTTTATTTATATATATATTTATATGTATGTATATATTATGATAGACACCTGACTGTACACATGACCTGACTTGGTATATGATCCTACTAGAGTCTGTTATTCCTTACCGTTCATCTATACAATATTTACTATTTTATACTTTCGTAATAGTATAGTGACATGCATACACGTATATGCATGTGAACATTCCCTCATTTCATACACTCATTGGGAGTTTTCTGACACTCTTGGATTTGCACATTCAGGTTTATTGCAGTTACATTCTTTTAATTAGGTATTTGGAGAGGATGGTACGCATTGTGAGGAGCTCAGAGTTTCTCTCTACTTGATTGTCGGTATCCTTGCTTCTTTTTATTCTTGTTGTTCCTTTGATTTCCTATATATTGGACTCAGTATTTGTTCTATTACTTTATCATGTGTTATCATGTGTGGATATTTGTATGTATTATTGTAGCGATTTTGATTTATCATAGTGATTATATAGCTTGCTCAGGTTACTTTAGGTTTAGCGTGTATACATGGGATATTTTTCTCACGTATATACATCGCCAACTCTCGTCGCACTCTGTTCTAGCATATTTTGGGAAGCAGGGCGTGATAGGATTTTCTTGGTATCAAAGCATGGTTTACTTACAGAGGACCTAGTTCTTACCGGTGACCTGAGACAAGTTATATTTACATTGTAATATATATTATTTACACAATGATATTGAGTCCACCTGGGAATTGATCGTCCCTCCTTTAAAAATTGATCTGTTTATTTTGTTGATGTTCCTGATTCCAACTTTTCTTCCAAGGTGATCTTGAATTTACTTGATTTCTATTTTTCACTTCGATTCTATTTTTCAATTTTTGACTCTTGGAATTAGTCACTCCATTTTAAGCTGGCGATAGTGTGCAGCAGAATCATGGTGCTATAGAGAAGTGATATGAGAGCAAGAAGACGCCATTCACGATCGATCTTTCCTCTTTTGAGTCCTATCATGTATATTCTTGATTCATGACTATTTGTTATTGACTTTGATCTTTAATCGTTTGCTCGCCTTTCTGAAATTTTGAGGACGGAAATTTCTTATTAGGTGGATAGAGTGTAATTTCCTCATTAGATAATACTCAAATTAAAAATAATAATGATAATAATAATATTAATATTAATAAAAGTGAAAAACAACATGTGTTTAAATTATACATGCTATGCTTTGAAATCAAGTTCTCTTATATCAAATCCTAATCCCAACCAGTATGCCACAATGGCGTGTGGCTTAGATTGGATTAGAATATATTTAAAGTGAATTAAAAGTCAATTTTAAATTTCAAATTTTCAACTGAAAATCTCATAAGATCCTACCTTACAGATTTTCTAAACAACTTAATCTACTATTTGTAACCTACAAACAAAAAGATCTGAACCCTAGTCCTTACCTAATAAATTAGCACTATCTCATTTGTCTATCATTCCTAAAGAAAGAAAAAGAAAAAAAGAAAGAAAAATCAAAACCCCTTTCATATAAATCTCTCCTTCCTCTCACCTGTCTCATTTCTCTTCTTAAATCCAATCTAAGCAAGGCTCAGACTTGCTGGACGTGAGAAGAAGCAATTCAGACTGAAGGGAAGTGATTCTGGTGAGTGTATTTTGATTATATAATTTTTGTTTCATTCGGGCATTTCACTAAACACCTTGAGCATAGGATATTTTTTAACAAATTTTATCATGTAATACTTATTCTAAAACCTCACAAAATATGTAGGAACACTTAAGAAGTGCCTCCTAATTATCATTATTTTTATTTGATTTTTACAAATTTTTATCATAAAAAAGAAATGAAAAAAAAAAAACTAAATTCAATAGAAACTAGAAAAGGTTACTATAGCATTACTGTAGCAGACATTGACCCGACACTGTAGCAATTTAGACCCATCACTGTAGCAAACAGACCCGTTAATAATCTTCAATGTTTTTAAACTTATTTAAATTCAGAAAAATTAGAGAAATAAATTCAAAAATTCCAGAAATATTGTGTAAAATCACAAACTGAATTTTAACTCTGTAAAATTACTTTTGCAGTGAAATAAATTAAAATAATATAAATTTATGATAATTTTATAATAATTATCTGAACTGAATTAAATTAATTATACATTTTCAAACATGACAATATAATTGATCGACATCATTTTACATTATTTTTATACTCCTCTTTATCTAATTTTGTATATTAATAATTGTTGTTTAGGTATGTTTTAGTGTTTTCTTGCAGCGCATAACCATAAACAAACATGATCATTAAGATAAATGCACGTGCTTTAAAGTTAAGATATACAAAATAGCTAAACAATTGTGAGAACACAAAATATGAATCCATACGAACATGGGTGTATCTCAAATACTACATATGTATATCACAAGTCTAATTAACATGACATTTAATATAATGAACATGAAAAATCAAAACATGCTAAAAATTAATATATGAAAATATGTAAACAAAATGGGAGTTAGAAATAGTTACCAAAACCATTAGGGTTAGTCTCTAGATCTCCAAATCATGGTGGTACTCCCACCAAACTTTTCTTAAAAGTAATGCATCCAAAAGTGTCATCATTAGCTTGGAATGCATCCACCATCAAGGCACCAATACCTCACGTCAAGTGAGAGCCCACATCTACATCAAATAAAATAGGGGTGGATTTTGATACCCATACTCTATTGAATCCATGGGGGTTAACACCTTTCCTACCCAAACATGATTATTTGAAGCATTTATACTATCAAAATAAATTTTCTAAGTGACTCTTTCGACCACAATAAGTACATATAAAAATTTTACCATACATGAATGTGTTGGTCCGAAGGCCCATCACTCTAGTTTTGATGATGATCAACTCATGTAGTTATAGTACTAATGATCTTGTGTTTAATTAGTGACAGATTCATGATCAAGATCTTAGTAGGTGTGGAGCTTCAACAAAGGATTTAAAGTCATGTTTTGGAGCTAGCACCGTTTGATTCACGAGCTAATGCATCAAGATCACATCAAGTACTCAAGAGAAGTCGAGCTCGTTGGATCGTATTTGGACCAAGTCAAGAAGATGAGAAGACTTCAAGTGAAGACCTTCATGATCAAGACTTGTGTCTAGATTTGTTTTTGTAAGATTTTGTTTTTAGATAAAATGTAAAGAATAAAATAGTTGGTGGATTGCTCAAGTATATCATATACACACACACACACACACACACACTCTTGATAGTTTTATTTTTACAAAAGATTTTCTTTTTAGAAAATACCGTTTGGTTTTTGGGTTTCAAGTTTACATGTTTTATCCAAAACCAAGTTTAGAGCTTAATGTCAAAAACATAAATATTTCACCATGCTTGTGTAGTGGATCATATCCATGCACCATATGCTTTAATAGTGTTTAGAATATCTTGTTTTTGTATTTGGTGAAGTTTTTAGAAAAACAAGTTTTGGTAAATACTGTTTTCTTTTAAGCCAATATTTTCCAAGTTACAAAAATAGTCCAAATAATTTGTAACATGCCTTGATTTTGTGCAAGCATGTTTGTTTATCAAAGTATATTGGTAACCTATTTTGTAGATTTTTCAGTATTTTATGGGATTTTATTTCAATTGGTATCAGAGCTTGGTACTCTGATTTGGGTCTTACAACCTAGAGTTAAGATCCTCATTTTAGGCTAATCACAATATTTGTACACACCATGGACTTCATATCACCTCCCACTTTTGACATTCTTAACATCCAAATTTGAAGGTTAAGATGTCCTTGTACCTCAAGGCCTTAGAAATTAATGTTTATTTGCCACCACTAAAAATTCATATTGTTTAGATGGCAAAAATATTGAGGCTAATGCAAAAGCCCTACATGCTTTAAGTCAACCATAAATGATGATTATCTATCTAGGGTCTGTAACATTGATTCGGCTTTTGTAGCATGGAACACCCTCACCTCCCTTGGCGAAAAAGATCAATACTATGCGGGGAGCGATTCGGATGTTAGAAGTGACGTCTCCAACTTGTGCTATATGGTCCAAGGGGATAACCCCCTTGAGGTATCTACCGAATCCGAGATAGATGAAGATAACATGTCATATGATGAGCTTACCACTTTTTGTCACTCCTACTTGAGAAATATGACATGATTAAAAAGGAAAATAAAAACTTGAAAAGAAATTTGAATGCATGCATATAGAAAAAATTCTTTTAAAAATAATATTGCATGTTTAGAAAAAGAAAATGAAATTTTGAAAAATGAGAATGTTTCCCTTATGTCTAAATTAAATGATCTTTGTGAAGGAAACACTAGTTTGAAAAATGAAATTATTTTGGTGGAAAAACAAAAGGAAATTGTTTTGCAAGAAAATAACTCTTTAAAAAGAAAATTTGTTGAAAAAGAAAAAGAAAATGTTTTTCAAAAGAAAAAGAAAAATGATTCTTTATCTCACCTTGCTTTACATGCCACCACTAGTGAGATTAATGTTTTGAAAAATAAAATGGATTGCTTGAGCTCAACTTTGAGCTCATGTGCATTTAATCATACTAGATTGGAGTCCTTGTTTTCAAAGAAACAAGCTCCACATGTTCATGCACATCATCATCGTGCATATGCACACTTTGTACGCCATGACCACACACACTCATATGCATTCTAAGGTGTACAAATGTACACATTGTGGCCGCAAAGGCCATTTAGCAAAATTTTGTTATGACAAGTTGCATCATATTAATTTTGCTAATAATAAAAAGTTTGGGTCCCTTATAGTACTAACCCCAAAGGACCCAAGAAAAAATGGGTACCGAAATCCCCACCTCTTGTTTTGATGTAGGTGAGGGCTCTCACAAGACGTGAGAGATTTGATGCCTTGATGGTGGATGCAATGGACTTGATGGACACATATTGGATGCACCACTATCAAGGAGTTTTGGTGGGACTACCACCATGTTTGGAGATTTGGAACATAGTTGTTAACTATTTCTAAACTCCTAATTTATTTACATGCCTATTTCATATGTGATATTTTGAGCATGTTCATGTTTTTGTTTTGTGCTTCATGTGGTAAATTCATATTTAGATGTAGATTCCATTAAAACTTGTATTTATACATGTACAAATAGTGAGCAACAAATTGATTCATATATGTTTGCACTTCATGCTCATTTGTACCCACTATATGCACATATATAGGCTAGTTTTGATGAAAATCTTTTCTAAAATGCTAAGCTTTTGAAAACTTGAATTTTTACTTGTAAATCTTGTATTTTAGTTTGTAGAAGTGTCCCACTATTTATAGGGGAAGAAAAACAAACTATACAGCTCAAAAGAGTCGTTGGGGTGAATCCCAACAAAATCTGACTAGAAAAATAGAGTTGTTGGAGTCTGTCAGAACTTCTGACAGCTAACGGTCGATCGGGCCGGTCGACCGCCAACGGTCATAAAATCCGACCGTTGGGGAGGTCGGTCGACTGGGCGGCCGACTGAGACCAAAACCAGAGAGCAACTCTCTCTGTCGGTCGACCATTGCGGTCGGCCGAAGAAAAACAGAGAGCAAACCAAGTTTGCTCGGTCGGCCGCTCGGTCGGCCGACGTGCACACATGCACAGCGTGCACGTCGGTCGACTGGGTCGGTCGACCGGACTCTGCCAGAACTCTTTTCCAGAGTCTGCAAAAGAGAGAAGGGAATTTTGGTTAAAAACATTTTAGTTAAGGATTTATAAAACAAGGTTCTAGGACTTATAAAACTCAGAGTGTGATCATAGATCAACACCCAAACATGTTAGAACTTTATTTGATGAAAATCCTTTTTGGTAAAATGATTTTCTAAAAACTGATTTTTTCAAACACGGTTTTCCAAAAACTAAGTTAGAAATTTTGATATGAAAATTGTTTTGAAGCCATGAATCATTACTAAGTGTGGTGTGTGTGATACAATCCCAAATATTCTACCTCTATCATCTAGGTTTTGACAAAATCATCTAAAAATAAACTCTAAAGAAAATTACAACTCTTGTGTTCTTCTTCTTTGTATGATCCGGGAGCGCTTCTATTGTGCTAGGCTCGGGGATCCAAATCCTTTGCGGCGTCCAAAAGCGTGAGTCTTGAGTTGGAGCCGTCAAATTAACTATTATTTTTACCTGAAACTTATATAAAACAAATTGTTAAAAACATAACTAAATATGTTTTGTTATCATCAAAATGTCGGGCTAATGGCCTTTGGCCAACAATCTCTCCCTTTTTGATGATGACAAAACATATATAGTTATCACAAATATTTTGGGTGGAGACTTCAAGTGAAGCTCCCCTCAACACATGCATATATCAAAGAGATACTCAGGCATTAAAAAAACATATAGTATATGGAAATTAAACACATGCCAATCAACCATGCATAAATAATGGATATCCAAAATAAAATGGATGCCATAAAAGAGTAACTCATGTCCATACAAAACATATATGCATAAACAATCCTTTTTCACAAAACATGCATATAAACCAAAATCTTTCTCAAAACATGCATATAAATCCAAAATCTTTCTCCCCCTTTTTGTCAATCATCAACAAAGGGGTTAAAAACACAATCAACAAATTTTTCTCCTCCTTTTTGTCATAAACAAAGAGATCAAGAAGGGTAAACAATTAAGTCAATAAAAGTTTATATGCGATATACATTCATGAAGAGGAAGACGGTTAAGTAACTTCCCTACACATATACATTACATGAAAGAGGGATGGCAAGCCCTAATTCACATAACGTATAATATGTAATGCATAAGAGGAGATGTGAAGCTCCCCTACACACGTGTATCTCATAAAGAAGAGTTGTCAAGCTCCTCAATATAGGATACACTCATCATGAATCTATATGTAGAAGAGATGTTAAGCTCTCCTTGCATATAGGCAATACAAAGCAAAAACATTTTTAAGGTATCACTAGTAAACAACCAAATTTTAAGATACCAAATGAATATTATCATGTTTTTCTTTTTTTTTTGCCATATAATTTGTTTATGTCCACATGTCTAAAATTTGTTGTATATGTATTTTGTTAAAACTAAATATTTAAAGCATTTTAATTATAAATAAACATTGATATAATTTTTGTTGATTTTAATAACTTGTATGATTTAAAACATTTTAAAACATTATTTAGGGTATTTTAAATTAATATACATATCTGCTGTTGAAATCTTTTAAAAATAAAATTTTTTTAACTGGTTTTGCTTACTGTCAGTTTTGGGCAAGACCGGTCGACCGGAGCGGTCGACCGACCTAGCCTGGAAGATTTTTTTATATGTGCATATAGTGGGTACAAATGAGCATGAAGTGCAAACATATATGACTATTTTCATGAAAATGTTATTTACATGATTATTGAACACTCATACTTCATTTGTTTTGTCATGACTTTGTTTCATGAACACTTTTATGAGCTTAATCAATTTTGAGTGTCATCTCTTGTGTATTTAGTATGATTCTTGAAAAACATATGATTTATTTTTGAAGGATCTTGAACTAGTTTCTCAAAAATTAATTTAACTAGTTATTTATTCTTCAATGTTTATGAGATATACACATGATCCTATTATTGTTTCAATTAGTATCATTGAATCGTTTCAATTGGTATCAATTTGACTCTATTTTTGTATATACTCATATTTTTTTTCTATATATGTATGCTCTAATTTTCAATTGGTATTATCCATTCTCATACATATATATGATTTTCATGTGCTTGCTTTACATTTGGTATACATCTTTAAAGCACATAGTATGTTTATGCTAAGCTTGATCTAAAACTTTATTTTCAATTGATATCTCAGTTGACATTTTTTAAGCTTATGCATGTTTTTCAATTGGTATCAAAATGCTTCAAATTTATTATAAATTCACATTGATATCAATATGTTTTGATCTATTTGAAAAATTAAAAATTTGTAATGTTTATATAAAATTTGATTATTTACATTTGGTATCTTAAAATTGGTTGTTTACTAGTGATACCTTAAAAATGTTTTTGTTTTGTATTGCCTATATATAAGGAGAGCTTAACATCTCTTCTACATATACATTCATGATGAGTGTATCCTATATTGAGGAGCTTGACAACTCTTCTTTATGAGATACACGTATGGAAGGGGAGCTTCACATCTCCTCTTATGCATTACATATTATACGTTATGTGAATTAGGGCTTGTCATCCCTCTTTCATGTAATGTATATGTGTAGGGAAGTTACTTAACCATCTTCCTCTTCATGAATGTATATCGCATATAAACTTTATTGACTTAATTGTTTACCCCTTCTTGATCTCTTTGTTTATGACAAAAAGGGGGAGAAAAATTTATTGATTGTGTTTTTAACCCCTTTGTTGATGATTGACAAAAAGGGGGAGAAAGATTTTGGATTTATATGCATGTTTTGAGAAAGATTTTGGTTTATATGCATGTTTTGTGAAAAAGGATTGTTTATGCATATATGTTTTGTTTTGCGAATAGGAGAAAAAGAATTTGATTTGTTTTTATGCTTGTTAGCATGTTTATCTCCATACATTTGCATACATGTTTATGAGCTTTATTGCATATCTATTTGTTTATTTGAGATGCATGAGTTAAGGGGGAGCTTCTTTGAAGCTTTACTTTAATTCATGCATATATAACTTCATGAGTTTTGTCATCATCAAAAAGGGGGAGATTGTTGGCCCGAAGGCCCATCACTCTAGTTTTGATGATGATCAACTCATGTAGTTATAGTACTAATGATCTTATGTTTAATTAGTGACAGATTCATGATCAAGATCTTAGTAGGTGTGGAGCTTCAACAAAGGATTTAAAGTCATGTTTTGGAGCTAGCACCATTTGATTCACGAGCTAATGCATCAAGATCACATCAAGTACTCAAGAGGAGTCGAGCTCGTTGGATCGTGTTTGGACCAAGTCAAGAAGATGAGAAGACTTCAAGTGAAGACCTTCATGATCAAGACTTGTGTCTAGGTTTGTTTTTGTAAGATTTTGTTTTTAGATAAAATGTAAAGCATAGAATAGTTGGTGGATTGCTCAAGTATATCATATACACACACACACACACTCTTGATAGTTTTGTTTTTACAAAAGATTTTCTTTTAGAAAATACCGTTTGGTTTTTGGTTTTCAAGTTTACATGTTTTATCCAAAACCAAGTTTAGAGCTTAATGTCAAAAACATAGATATTTCACCATATTTGTGTAGTGGATCATATCCATGCACCATATGCTTTAATAGTGTTTAGAATATCTTGTTTTTGTGTTTGGTGAAGTTTTTGGAAAAACAAGTTTTGAAAAATACTGTTTTCTTTTGAGCCAATATTTCCAAGTTACAAAAATAGTCCAAATCATTTGTAACATGTCTTGATTTTGTGCAAGCATGTTTGTTTATCAAAGTATATTGGTAAAACTATTTTTGTAGATTTTTCAGTATTTTATGGGATTTTATTTCAATGCATGATGTGCATGATGAGCATGTGGTACATGAGTATGCTTAGTGTGTGATTTAGAAGGGTGAGCATGTGTAGTGTGAACTTGTCTTTTTGAAGAATTTTTCTTAGAAAACATGTCTTCGAATTTAGATTTATTAAACTCACATTTCTTTAAAACATTTCTCAAATTGTTGATTTTGATTTTTAAGATAGAAATTTTATTTTCATCAATCATTGGAAACTTTGCTTTACATGAGATCTTGTATGCATCAAAGTCTTTTTGAGTTGATAAAAGAGTAGAATACAAATCATCTTTTTTCTTTGGAAAGTGTGATAACTTTATTTTGAAGAACTACATTTTTCTTTTTCATTTTTAAATATTTTTTCTTTAGAAATCATAATTATTTGAAAGTTCTACAAATACATCTCCTATTTATCTATACTTAAATCACAATCATCAAGAGATGGTTCAGAGATTACCTTGGGTGTGTTATCATTTGCCATGAAACACACATTTGTAGTGTCCACCTCCTCTTCTGATTCACTTTCTGAATCCCATGTAGCTTTGAGTGCTTTCTTTATGGATGGCTTCTTTGGGTTGTTTGAGGAAGATGACTTGTTTTTGATATCCGGACATTCGGCAACGATGTGTCTTGGTTTACGGCAGTTGAAACAAATGATTTTCTTCTCTTTTTTACCTTGCCATCATCTCCGATGGTTGATTTTTTGCTTTATTGTACATCCTTCTTTCATTTCGTACGAGGAGAGATAGATCTTCATCATCTTCTTCTTCTTCATCATCGTCGGAGATAGTGGGAGTAGACTTGAAGGCGATAGTCCTCTTCTTTTGTGGAGCCATTTCTTCTCTAGCCTTCCTCTGTATCTCATAAGTCTTAAGGTTTCCGATAAGACCAATGAGCTCCATCTCTTCTTTATAATTCAACTCTTTCAATGTAGTGGCTTTGACTTCTTATGATGGTGGAAGTGCATGAATGACGTTCCGGACCTTTTGATCATTGTCGATTTCATCACCTAAAGAAGAAAGACCATTTGTTATTTTAGTAAATTTTGTAATCATATCATCAATGGATTCATTTTCATGCATAGTGAAGTTTTCATATTGAGAACGCAAGAGATCAATTTTAGCCCTCTTGACTTGTGAAGCTCCCTCATGAGTGACCACTAAGTGAGACCAAATCTCGTAGGTGGATTTGCAGTGAATAACCCTAGCTATATCATCATCATTCAAGGCTTGAAACAATACATAGTGTGCTTTTGCATTAGCATCAAATTTCTTAGTGGCAATATCGGACCTAGTATTTTCATCACCACTGGGTATACTAAATGGTTTGGTCACCGCCTTTGCAACCTGGCTTCCTAGGGATTGCAAAAATACGGCCATCTTAACCTTCCATATGGGACAATTAAGACCATCAAACTTGGGAGAGGTCTTACTAGTGGATGAGAATGAATAAGTCAATGAAATGATTAGCAAATAGGTTCTCTCTAAGGATGTTAAGTCAAAACTAGAGTCCTAAGCTCTGATACCAATTGAAATTACACCTAGAGGGGGGGGTGAATAGGTGTATTGCTAATCAATTAAGAAATTCAATGCAATATGAAATGAGATGATGCAAATGATCACTCTAAACAAGACTAGAAGCTGAATTCCCCGTGAAGGGTTCTGAACTTCTCCTCATGATTCCTCTAGATAAGAGTTTGAGGTATGTAATTGCAATCTTGTTATGAAGAGTATAGATCGACAATAATGAATGAATAAAAATAAATAAGTATAGACAAGAAAGCAATCACGAGCAAGAAGATTTGTTTCAAGGTTCGAGCCACTGCTCTACGTCCCTGCCTTCACCACCGTGAAGGGTTTCCCTATCCATTATAGAACCTTCTGCCAAAGGATTACAGCCACACGGAGTACACAACTCCCCAATACACTCCTCTAGTTTAGAGGTAGCGTAGCAACAATAGAATAATATCTGGGTGATTAAAAAATCACAAACTCTCTCTTGCAAAACTCTCTTATAAAACCCTATAGAGTAAAATATAAATTTGAAGCACAAGTACTTGTGGATGAGAGTAAAATCAGAAGAGAGATTTTGAGAACCAAAACTTAAAGAAGACTTTAAAAAATAATAGCACAAAACTGAAAACAAAAAGCTCTTTCACTTGAAATCCCAAAACTTTGATTTTTGAATTTGTTGTTGTTATAAACTCAACTCTAATGACCCCTTTATATAAGGTTTTAGAAGAGCAAACTAAGAATAGTTTTACCAGCATAAAAGAGGAAGAAATTGTCCCTCTAATACAGCTTTTCATGTTTTTAATTTGAACATGTTTTAAAATAGCTTTTAAAAAAATAGCCGTTTCTGCCAAACTGGCAGACTGACGGTTGACCACCCGGTCGACCGGCAGATTCATAAAATCTGACCGTTAGCCCTCCGGTCGACTGGTCGGTCGACCGTGACAAACTGAGGCTAAAACTGATTACAGTCGGTCGACCGCTCGTCGACTGGGAACGTGCACTCTCCTAATTGCCAGAACACCGGTTGACCGCAGGGTCGACCGCTCTGACCTGTAACAGGCATGGTCGATCGCCTGGTCGACCGACCTAGGTCAAAACATGTGTTAAAGAACTCTTTTGAAGACACATAAAATTTTTAAATAATTTTGTTTGGATTTTGGAAAATAAGAAACATAGATACTACTAGTTATAAGTTCTGAATTTGATAAAAAATATTTTAAAAAATTTGAGAATCAAAAATCAAAACCATACTTATGAAAAACGTGCATTTTTGTGTGTGTGTATTTTTGAGCTTCAAAAATATATTCTTCCCTTTAACAAACTAAACTAAACACAAACCGAAGTTTTCTTGTCGATCCTCATCTTCAAGACGACCCGATTCAAACACGATCCAACGAGCTTGACACCATATGAGTGCTATATGTGATCTTGACGCTTGAGCTCTTAAATCTACATGAGTTAGCTCCCAAAATTTCTTTGTTGAAGCTAAACACCTACTAATATCTTGATCAATAACTGAAACTGTGTAAACACAAAATTATTAGTAAACTAACATTCATAAGTTAGTCATCATCAACACTAAGGTGAAAGGCCTCTGGGCCAACAGACTTGTTTCTGAAATCTGGACATTCGGCCATGATATGTCTGGGTTTTCGACAGTTGAAACAGATGATTTTCTTTTCCTCCTTTCCTTGCCATCGTCTCCTATGGTTGATTTTTGCCTTATTGTACATCCTTCTTACATTTCTTATAAGGAGAGATAGATCTTCATCATCTTCTTCTTCTTCTTCATCGTCAGAGATGGTGGAAGTAGACTTGAAGGTGATAGTCTTCTTCTTTTGTGGAGCCATTTCTTCTCTAGCCTTCCTCTCCATCTCATGGGTCTTAAGGATGCCGATAAGACCAACGAGTTCCATCTCTTCTTTATCGTTCAACTCCTTCAATGTATTGGCTTATGTCCCATGATGGTGGAAGTGCACGAATGACCTTCTGGACCTTTTGATCATTGTTGATTTCATCACCTAAAAAGAAAGACCATTAGTTATTATAGTAAATTTCATAATCATATCATCAATAGACTCATTTTCATGCATAATGAAGTTTTCATATTGAGAACGCAAGAGATCAATTTTAACTCTCTTGACTTGTGATGTCCCCTCATGAGTGACTACTAAGTGTGACCAAATCTCGTAGGCGAATTTGCAATGAATGACCCCTAAGTCATCTTCATTCAAGGCTAGAAACAATGCATTTTGTGCCTTTGCATTTGCCTCATATTCCTTGGTGGCTATATCGGACCAAGTGTCCTCATCATCGGTGGGTACACTAAAAGGTTGAGTTACCGCCTTTGCAACTCGGCTTCCTAGGGATTAAAAAAATATGGTTAACCTTCCATATGAGAAAGTTAAGGCCATCAAACTTGGGAGAGGTCCTAATACCATCGGCCATTTTTACTAGTAGATGAGAATAAATAAGTCAATGAAATGATTAACAAATAGGATCTCTCTAAGGATGTTAAGCCAAAAACTAGGGACCAAAGCTCTGATATCAATTGAAATTACACCTAGAAGGGGGTGAATAGGTGTATTGCTAATCAATTAAAAATTCAATGCAATATAAAATGAGATGATGCAACCGATCACTCAAAACAAGACTTGAAGCCGAATTCCCTGTGAAGGGCTCTGAACTTCTCCTCGTGATTCCTCTAGATAAGAGTTTGAGGGGCATAATTGCTATTTTGTTGTGATGAGTATAGATCGACAATAATGAATGAGTAAAAGCAAATAAGTAAAGAAAATAAAGCAATCGCAAACAAGAATATTTGTTTCGAGGCTCGAGCCACTGCTCTACGTCCCTGCCCTCACCACCGTGAAGGATTTCCCAATTCACCATAGAACCTTCCACCAAGGATTACAATCACACGGAGTACCCAACTCCCCAATACACTCCTCTAGTTCAGAGGTAGCGTAACAATAATGTAACAATCTCTGGGTGATCAAAAGACCACAAACTTTCTCTTGAAACTCTCTTACAAAATCGTATAGAATAAAATATAAATTTGAAGCTCAAGAATTTGTAAGTAAGAGTAAAATCAGAAGAGAGATTTTGAGAACCAAAAACTTGAAGTAGACTTTTGAAAAATAAAAGCATAAAACTGAAACTAGAAAGCTCTTTCACTTGATAACCTAAAACTTGATTTTTCAAATTTGTTGTTGTGATTAACTCAACCATAATGACCCCTTTATATAGGTTTTAGGAAGAGTAACATAGTATAGTTTTACCAGGATAAAAGAGGAAAAATTGACCCTCAAAATCAACTTTCCTCGTTTTGGAATTAAACATGTTTTAAAAATAGCTTTAAATAAAAGAGCCGTTTCTGCAATCTGTCAGACGAACGGTCAACCGGCCGATCGACCAGCCCATTTAAAAAGTTTGACCGTTGGGCTTCGGTCGACCGCTCAGTCGACCGCTCCAAATAGAGAGTTGGCTGGTTACAATCAGTCGATCGGTCAGTCGACCGCAACCAGGGACTGGTTGATCGCCCGGTCGACCGGGAACGTGCACAACGTGCACACCCCCAATTGTCAGAACTCTAGTCGACCGTGCAGTCGACCGTTCTGGCCTGTAATAGGCACGGTCGACCGCCCGGTTGACCGACCTGGGCTAAAACAGATTTTAAAAACTCTTTTTGAAGATATATAAAATTTTGAAATATTTTTTGTTTGGATTTTGGAAGATAGGAAACATATATAGCTGCTAGATATATGTTCTAAACTTGATAAAAAAATTTTAAAAAATTTGAGAATCAAAAGCCAAAATCATACTTTTGAAAAACGTGCATTTTTTGTGTGTGTATTTTTGAGCTTCAAAAATATATTCTACCCTTTAACAAAATAGTTTCTATCAGCTATATGGGTCTTCAAGCGGGCTTCCCCGATAGTGATGTTAAGCGACGTTTTGAGCTTGAGTAAAGATCCCGTACTTGAGTACCCTTGAGCCATCAATACCTTTCTTTAAGAAAGAACCTGTTTCATCTTATTGAACCCTAAAATACACTCTTGAATTTTGATTAGTACCAAATAGCTTTATATGTTTTGTTATCTCAAAATACACAACTCAGGGATTGTAACCTTTGGTCCAACAAGGTTTATGGTTGGTATATTCTTTTGATCAGGTATTTAGAGAGGATGATATGCATTGTGTAGATCTCGGAGTTTCCCTCTACTTGATTGCCGTATTCTTGCTTTCTTTTATTCATGTTGTTCTTTTGATTCCATATATATTGGACTCAGTGTTTGTTCTATTACTTTATCATATGTTATCAAATGAGAATATTTATATGTATTATTGCAGTGATTTAGATTCATCATAGTGATTTACATAGCTTGCTCAGGTTACTTTAGACTTAGCGTGTATATATGAGGTATTTTCTGTACGTATATACGTCGTCGACTCTCGTCGCATCTTCACTCCAGCTATTTTAGAAAGCGGGTCGTGACAGTATTGTGAAAATATACCTAGAGGGGGGTGAATAGGTGTATGGCTAATCTAATGACAAATGATGCGGAATTAAAAAACTAATTGCAACAAACTAAGTATAACAAAAGAGTGTAGCTGAATTTCTGGTAACGGGCTCTTGACTATCTCCTCTAAATTCCTCTAAATAAGAGTTGAGGTGCTATATGAAGCTCTCTTGGTTCAACACTAGTGAGGCACACAATCAATACCAAACATGTATATGATATGAACAATATGATGCAATGCAAGATATAAGAGAGAGTTTAGAGATATTGGATCAAACACAAATACCGAGATATGTTTCGTGGTTCGAGCCACTGCTCTACGTTCCCACCTTCACACAGAAGGATTTTCACTATATGTCCACACAGGACCTCCCACATAGGGAACCTCCACTGAGGATTTGGCAAATACAAATTAGGAGTGCATAACTCCTCTCTCCAACAAAATAACCTTTACACAAGAGGCTAGGCACTAAAACAATCACCTCACACAAGAGGGATAAGGTACTAAGTCAAACAACAATCACCTCATACAAAAGGGATAAGGCACTAAGATAAATAACAACCACAATCACCTCTTCACAAAAGGGATAACCGCAAACCCAAATCACAATCTCAATCACCTCTACATAAGAGGGATGAAACAAACTCAAAGCACAATCTCCTCTACACTTAGAGGGATAGACACAAAGCCACAAGCAAAGAAGGATTACAATCTTGGTGATCTCAAAGACCACAAACAACCTTAGTGATCACAAAGACCACAAACCAATTTTTCTCATAAAAACAAGATCCTATAGATAGGATAGATATGATAGCTCAAGTGTGAGAAAACAAGGAGTTTGGAAATCAAAATCTCAAAGAAAATACTTGGGAAAACTACTAAGATGAAATAGATATAAAGATCAAAAAGCAATTCCCAAGACTCTTTTTCTTTGATTTTTTCAACCCTTGAAAACAAATAAAAGATAAATCTTTTGGCACAAAAACTCGCTGCTAAAACACTAGTAAAGATGAAAATTTTGCTCTTGAAATTCTTATTAAAAACAGCTCAAGAGAAGGCATATATATAGCCTCTCAAAATTCTGCACGTTAGCAGTCTGGGAAGGTCAAAAATGACCTTCCGGTCGACCGCCCGGTCAACCGGCCAACGACCATTTTTCTGACCATTGAGCCTCCGGTCGACCGGCCAGCACCCGAGAGTTGGGTGCTTTCAGTCGGTCGACCGCGCGGTCGACCGGCCTTTTAGGCTGGCCATGTGCACATTTGCGTGCACATCGGTCGAACGGTCCAGTCGACCGACTCCTAGTCCGGTCGACCGTCCGGTCGACCGCCAGCATATCTGGCTGAAATTCTGGGATTAAAAACTTAGGTATTTTAATTCTAATAAAATCTCATAAATACACATAAATTTCATAAAAATAAGTTCTTGTAAGATCTTTAAATAACAAATATGTGTGACTAAAAATCAACACATATTACAAACTATTTGAACCGTTTTTGTGATATTGAAATTAGGCTTAAACACAAAATCAGTATTTTCCAAAAACCATACTTTGAAATGAAAATCTGATTTTTTCAAAACTTGTCAAATACAAAAACAAGATATTGAAACTCTTTTGAGGCATATTGCATAAGGATAGAATCCAATATACAAATAAGATATATATATATATATATATATATATATATATATATATATATATATATATATATATATATATATATATATCTATATCTATGTTTTTGATATGAAATCCAAAACAGGTTAAACCGAAAACCAAACATATTGAAACATGTGTGTGTGTGTGTGTGTGTGTGTGTGTGTGTGTGTGTGAACCTGAGTATATCAACACTATCTACTTTTACATAAGATCTAAATACAAACTAAACACAAACTGAAGTCTTCTTGTAGAACTCCTTCTCCAAGTCGACTTGATCCAAACACGATCCAAAGAGCTTGACTCCAACCGAGTGCTAAATACGATCTTGACGAGCGAGCTCTTGAATCAACACATGTAAGCTCCAAAACTCCTTTGTTGAATCTAAACACCTACTAATATCTTGGTCAATAACCAAAACTATATAAACACAAGATTATTAGTAAACTATAACTACATGAGTTAATCATCATCAAAACTAGAGTGATGGGCCTTTAGGCCAACATATTGATGGGCGATATTGTATTGAGCAGTATGTGTTGTATTTGTGTAGACAATTGTTGTATATATGCATGTTTTTGGATTAACAGTGGTGTAAGGTTGCAGGTACTCTGGCTAAAGCCTTCGGATGAACTATCCTTCGGAGATTGGCTATCCGAGATACCACTCTGCAGGCTATCCAATAGGTTTTAGCCTTGTACCCTCTGTTGGTTTCGTGGTAGCTTGGTGGGGTGGTTCGCCAGGTTACAATTACTATGGGCTTAATCCCTCTAGGTTTTGCTGAGAGCCTAGCTACGTCATATGTCTGGAGCCGAGCTTAATTGCACACCTTGTCAGGCATGGCTTAGTTATCCTTTCACTTTTCTTAGCCTCCGGGCTTAAACCCCTAGAGTCTTAATAGCTACGTCTTGTGTCTGCGAGCAACGCCTATATACCATCCTTGTCAGGCAACAACTTAGTTATGCTCCTACTGTATTCAACCCTGATGGATCGCGTTGTGGCTTGTTATTATGATTATTTATTTGTGTGTTATTTGACACTAACATTTTATGCACGTATCCATTTCCACCACAGTCTCAGGACTTAACCTCTCTGAGGATTATTAAAGTCCTCTGGTCTTTCTATGCTCCGCCTGGTAGGCGAGCTAGCGCCCAATGCTTTACCGTTAGACTTGCTCGCGTAGCTCTATCGTGTACGATAGATGTAGTGGTTAGACACTCATCTTGTCACATGGGTATAGCTCCGCTATGCGCGTCAGTGACTATCACTGCTCGCTAGCTTGACTCCAGCCTTGGACTTAGCCTTTGGGTTTAACGTTCAGGTTTTTATATAACTCCACCGGGAGGCAAGCTTAGCACTTAGCGCTTTACATCTAGACTCGTTCGAGCATAGCTTCAGTGCGTGTGATAGTCGGGTGTTTATATATCACTTCGCTGTGTGCGTTTAGCTTCACCGCGAGCATGGCTTTGTCACGTGCGTTAGTCGAGCGTTCATACGCCGCTTCACTGTGTGCGTCTAGATTCGCCATGAGTGTGGCTTCGCTATGTGCATTAGCATGATGTTCATATGTCCACTCTATTGCGAGTGTAGCCTCATTGAACGCGTTAGTGTCTAGAGCTGTACGCTAGCTCCGCTAGGAGCCAAGCTTCGTCATGTACCAATCGTTATGTTAACAAGACTTACCTTGCTCCAGCTTAACTAGACCCGTCTGGATAGTTATTAGTATGATTAATAATTATCATTAATATGATTATGAAGAGTTTGAACTATTTAATTATAATATTTTCCTATATCATGTTGCCTGATCTGCTAAATATCTGACCCTCGATATTATTCCTGTACTATATTTCATAATATTGTAATCCGGTGATTGTTGTGTTATTGCAGTCCACCGTGACATCTAACACTTGACTTGTTACTTGCATCACATCACACAATACTCCTGTGACCTGGAAACGGAGGAAAAGCATATGGAGCTAAGTGCCACACGGAACAAAGTTCCATGTTACACACATGACGAGGGCCACCTCTTGGTATCCGTGGGGGCCACCTCTAGGTATCCACATCGCCTCCTCACTTCACCTGTTATAACACCTTGTACGCATAAGGTGTGAAGCTAAGTGCCACACGGAGCAAAGTGCCACGCTATACACGCGGCGGGGCCACCTCTAGGTATCCATATCACATCCTTGGTACCCAAGTTCTACTGACACCAGCACTTGACACATTACATGATACACTTATATTTGAACAATAATAATGCTCGGAGCATATGTTATTCGGTTACTCTCTCATTCGAATAATAGTACCTGTATATCAGAGTTCGAATGAGTTCTACTGGAAGCATACGCTCTAGTGGGAACTACCAGTGGTATGGGACACTGGTGGGATGGGATTAGAATAATAAATGATATCGATTATTATTATGTTGTTATTATTATTATAATATTATAGTGCCTTGCCTGTCATTTGGGTGTTTCTATTCATGTGTTCCTATTATTCTTCTTTACTGAGTGCACTTATATGACTAAGACCTGACACTACTCCGCACCAAAAATAACTTAATTACTAAACAATAATGATCTCAGGAGTGGTGTTATTGAATTCTTTCTCATTCGGATAATGGTATCCGCGTATCAAAGTTCGGATGTGTTCTACTGGATTGCGAACTCCAGTGTGAATAGCTAATGGTATGGTATACGGAAAGGAAGTGACTAGAATAATAGGCAACACTGATTGTTATTATTGTATATTTAAGTTATCTTGCTTGCCACTTGTGTATGATATCTGTGCTTCTGTGTTGAATCATCTGACTTGCTTATTTTCGGATACCCACACTGTTTTCTTATTCTGTTATTGTGAAGGCAACCCGGGTTGTATAAACTCAGCGTAGGGTGACATGAGGTATAAGGTATATATATGAGGGTTTTCTTCTTTGGATTATCTCCTCGACGTACTAATTTCATGAAGTCGTGGACTGGGCGTGTACAACTGGTTTTGCCCACATTTGCATTTGTCGGGCTTTAATTCAGATTTGGGATTTTGGATTTGATTTGGGTCTTGAGTTTTACTACTTATTACTGATATTATTGTTGTAGTGCCTTACTCACCACTTGTGCAGTACTCTGTCTATCTCTTACTGTTTCATTCTAATGCACTACCTGACTCCTGTTGCATATTATGCCTGAGCTATTGTGTTTATCTCCTGACTTGCTTTATTGCCTGATCCAGTGCTGCTTCTAAATTTAGCATATATATTTACCGTTCATTGCTTGCCTGCTTGACTTGAGACCACAACACTATAATTTCTGCTACACCTAATGCTTGCCTGTGCACGCCACTTGATATTATCTTTCGTACTCACTGGGTTATTTTCTGACAACCCTGGACCTGAATATCTAGATCCCCCGCGTGGATCATGGTGGACTTCCAATAGCTGATCAGAGTGTGCAACGGTAGTGTGGGTTGGCAGTTGACCATCCATAGCCCCTTTTCCTTCTAGCCCCTCCTTCTTGACTCTCAAAATTTCTTGTTGTAACTCGTGAGCACTTTTGTACTGTTTGTACTTGAATATCTCCTTGTAATTTTCACTTTTGCGTCCATCGGTGATGTAATATCTTTATAATATTATGTTACATCCTGTGCTAACGTTATAATTATACTCTTTAATGGGAAGTCTAAACACTACGTACTTCCATACTCTTATTCCTGCCTGTACTGATGCTTAGCGTATGTATGTGAGGATATTTCCGTCATGCATATATACGTCGCAGTAACGTCTCCGTACTCGCGAAATCGGGGTGTTACATAGTCGCAATGATAGGAGATCTACTTCTGGCTATTATACCTTTATTGGTGGTAATCTTGTGACGTGGCATAGTTAGAAGTAGACATTTGTGGCTCATTCTAGTGCAGATGATTGGTCACATATATTACATAAATATTGTCACATTACCATGTTTATTATCTAATAAATCCTATTAATAAGTATTATTTTTTTTTATAAAGTGCAGGCCCATTGCTAAAGGAAAGGGAAGAGAAACGAGCCCAAAACCTATCAAATTTTGATTTAATTTAGAATTAATTCGAAATCAGAAAATCAGGGCAGATCATGGCAAATCAGAAAGGTTGAAAACCGGTTAAAATGAATCTTTCCAAATCAATTAGTTAAAGCCAAAGATCAAAGGCCGTTTCGTCAAATCCTGGAGCTGAAACGGAAAATCAGCAGGAGATAAAGGCATATAGTAAACCAGGAAGTACCACCAACCAGGTGTGATCACCTGGCCACACCATGTCCGCGGAAATGCGGTCAAAGCCGTGTCTTTGCGGTTTGGTTGAGGTTATTTGGGGAGCGTTTGCTCCCCCTATCTTCGTACGCCCTCCCCGTTTGGTTTTTGCCTATAAATACTACATTTTTTCAGAGAAAAAGGAAGTGAAGACTAGGATTAGAATTCTTGTTCATTTTTAGAGTTTTAGGAGTATTGTTAGATAGTTCTGAGAAGCTGTATCTCATCTTTACTTTTCAGTTTAGACCAACAAAGAGAGAAGAGTGGAACTGAGTGTGTAATTCATCCTTAAAGTGACAATCAAAGGAGATTCAACTTGCTTATTCAACTCAACTCAATTCAGTATGTCTATGTTTTATTTTCATTCTCTTATTTATTTATTTTTTATCATGAGTAACTAAACCATCTTCTGGGCTCACTAGTCAATCAATTTTACCTCTTTTCTCTTGATTGATTTTTATGAAAACAACTCTTTTGAATCAGAATAATACCTGAGTTAAACTTTGTTCTTGAAAGCACATGAGAATGCCTTTCTTTTAAACTTGGACTTTCAAAGCACAAATATTTTAAACGGTTTTTATTTCATACTTGCTTCTTCGCGCTTGATAGTTTAACATTCTCTTTTTAATGATGTGTTAAGAAAGGCTTTAAGATTTAAATCAAAATTATCTTATTTGTTTTACTTGAACATTAAAAGAAACTAAAGGTTTTTGCCTATGATAAAAGTGATGCATCAAAATGTTCTTGAGATTAGTAAGTAGTTGAGTAGAAGATTAGTGACACCCGGATCCTTTTTCATAATTTAAATCACAGCCAAATCACTCTCAAATCATTTTCTAAAAGATTATCTTCTCCAATGCCTTTTCCAAGTTTTAAAATTTTCTTTAAATCACTTCCCTTCTCTCCATTCTCTTTTTCAATATAAAAATAGAAAAAACCAATGCCATTCTTTGTTATTTAACAATTCATCGAAAATCTTCTATCACATTCCTCCTTGTGGACACGACCCGTTAACCTGAAGCTAGACGGTAATTCTCATTGCTCTTTCATTTTCAATCAAATTTTTGGCGCAGTTGCCGGGGAGGGAACGGTGTAATTATTTTCTCACAAGTTTGGTGTCTTATTTCAGGAACGTTAAGAAATCAAATTTAAAACTCAAGCTTTGCAGGAGAAGACTTGCTATTTTGTGCCCCTACTCTCGAAAGTAGGAAACAAAATTTCAAGAAATTGCAGCGCAAAAGTTTGAATTTTTTCTAGACTACTAAAAACTCTTTTTTTGTAGGACATATTGCTTTGCAAAAATACAGTTTTTGTATGTTTTTTTACTATATCTGATATTCACACTCCCTGCTTTTAATGCAACAGTAATCTGATTGATTGCTAATTTCTTAAAAAACGTTTAGACTTGCATTCTAGGTATTTGTGTAATTACGTTTTTTTACGATTACTGTTGAAGATAGCTGGAGACAAGGTACGTATGCATAGCATATAGTTTAGAAAATATTCTTGGGTGATATTTGCTTGTGAATGTTACTTACTGTCAATCCATGAATTATGTGTTTGAGGAGTATCCTGTGTTTCAAGCTTAACAACACTTTTCAAACCGATGAATGCGACCTTTTCAATGCCGAACAATAATCCTTACGCACTAACGTACAATCCTGACTGGAGAAATCACCCGAATTTCTCATGGAGGCAAAACAATAATGACCACTCACGGTTAAACCATGCAAGCCACTTCCATCATTCCAATAATACTTCTAATCATCCACCCAACTTTTTCAATTACCATCATAATTTTCCCAACCATCCGCCTAATTTTTTAAACTATCAACAAAATTTTCCCAACTAAGCTCCACAATCTTCCTTCCAGAATCTTCAATTAGAAAGGAGAATGACTAACTTTGAGAGAAATATGAAAAGGTACATGAAAACTAATATTCCCTCATGCAAACTATACAGAGGTTAGAGGTTCAAATGAGCCAATTAGCCAATTCACAGAATGAGAGACAAAAGGATATCTTGCCTAGTCAGCCAATAATGAATCATAGGAATTCTCAATAAGCTCATTTGGCTGAAGATTAATCATTGAATCAATGTAATATTGTTCATGCATTGAGGTCAGGAAAGAAAGTTGATAATCAAGTGTCAACACCATCTAAACCCATTCAGAATAACCACACTCAAGCATCCACCTTCTCAAATCTCAGTTCGTCCAAATCTGACGAATCAAAACCAGATAAGTCAACCAATCAGATGCACCGGCCTATAGTACCATTTCCTAATATCCTGAAAACAAGTAAAATCCACACATGGATAAGATAATTAAGATCTTTAATCAAGTGAAGATAAATGTGCCACTTCTTGATGCCATCCAACAAGTCCCATCCTATGTAAAATTTCTTAAAGACATGTGCACCAAGAAGAGAAAGATTAATATACCCAAAAAAGTCTTCTTAGCTACTAACATTAGTGAACTACTGTCAGGTTCGATCCCTGTCAAGTACAAGGATCCGGGTTGTCCCACCATTGCCTGCACCATAGGACAAGCCGAGATTAGTCGTGCACTCCTTGACTTGGGAGCAAGTATCAACTTGCTTCCATTCTCAGTTTATCAACAACTCGGGTTGGGTGATCTTAGTCTAACTCGAGTCACTATTCAACTCGCTGACCATTCAGTGAAAGTTCCAAAGGAAAAAAAATTAATGATGTCCTTATCCGGATTGGGGAGTTTATCTACCCCGTTGACTTCATAGTTCTAGAGACACAACCTGTATCCAATCATACGGCTCAAACTCCTGTTATCCTAGGGCGACCATTTTTTGCTACTGCCAAATCAATTGTAAGAATGAATCCATGAGGTTAACCTTTGGGGACATGACTAGAGAAGTCAATGTCTTCAACCTAGGAAAGCAACCCCATGTTGTTGAAGATCAAACATTTGAAGTCAACCTCATTGAGAACTTGACAAGTGTATACAGGGAAGAATTGGAATTAGAAACTGAGTGTGACTTTGAGTTAGAATCTGATGACTTTAACCTTGATCAGGTTGTCGAGTCTGCTGTGAATTAGGCCTCGAACCATATTTCACCAAATGTGGGCACCCTAATTTGACTCATCTTTCCAGTGAGCTTTCCCCTTCTTTAGAATTGAAAACCTTACATGCGCATCTCATGTACGTCTATCTAGGCGAACAAGAGACCTTTTCTGTCATTATTACCTCCCATTTAAATGACGGGCAAGAAGAAGATCTTAAAGCAATTCTGAGAAAACATAGGGAAGCCATTGGTTGGACTATAACTGATATAAAGGGATTGAGTCCAACCATAATTCAACATCGCATTCATCTCAATGAAGACGCGACACCAAAAAGAGATCCGCAGCGTAGGTTAAACCCTATAATGCAAGAGGTTGTTCATGCTGAAATTGTGAAACTCTTAGACAATGGGATAATCTATCACATTTCGGATAGCCAATGGGTCAGTCTTGTCCACGCGGTTCCAAAGAAATCCAGTTTCACCGTAATGAAAAACGAGAACAAAGAGTTGGTCCAAACTCGACTTCTCACGAAGATTCGAGTTTGCATTGACTATAGAAAGTTTAATGCAGCAACTCATAAGGACCATTTTCCGCTCCCCTTCATTAATCAAATGCTTGAACGATTGGCTGGCCACGAGTATTACTGTTTCTTGGACGGTTACTTGGGGTATAATCAGATTCCTATTGCTTCGAGGATCAAGAAATACTACGTTCACATGTCCATTTGGGATATTTGCTTATCGTCGAATGCCTTTCGGCTTGTGCAATGCCCCAACAACGTTTCAACGTTGCATGTTGAGTCTTTTTTCTGATAGGTGGAATGATTCTTAGAAATCTTCATGGATGATTTCTCCATCTACGGAGATTCATTTACTCAATGTCTTCATCATTTAGAACTCGTCCTCCAACGTTGTGCTGAGAAAAATCTTACACTGAGCTGGGAGAATGCGACTTCATGGTAAGACATGGAATTGTCTTGGGTCATGAAATCTCCAAGAAAGGAATTGAAGTGGATAGAGCCAAGATTGAGGTTATAGCTAAGCTTTCCATGACCAAATGCGTGAAGGATATTTGATCCTTCTTAGGACATGCTGGTTTCTCTCGAAGATTTATCAAGGAATTTAGCAAAATTGCTAGACCCTTGACTAATCTGTTAGCTAAGGATGTGTCCTTCACTTTCGATGCTGAATGTATGAATTCTTAGAAGAAGCTTAAAAAAAGCTTATTTCTGCACCAATCATATCTTCACCGGATTGGTCTAAGCCGTTCAAAATCATGTGCGACGCTTCTGATTTTGCAATAGACGCTGTCCTAAGACAGCGCATTCATAACAAGCAGCACGTGATTTACTACTCTAGTAGGACTCTCAACGATGCTCAAATAAACAACACTGCTACTGAAAAGGAATTCTTGACAGTAGTGTTTGCCTTAGAGAAATTTCGTCCCTACCTACTAGGGTTCAAAACCACAATTTTCACCGACCTTTCTGCGCTTAGGTACCTCATGGTGAAGAAAAATGCCAAGGCCTGACTAATTGGTTGGATTCTCCTTCTTCACGAATTCGATCTCGAGATTTGAGATAAGAAAGGCGTAGAAAATGTCGCTGCTGACCATCTCTCGCGAATCCTAAACTTTCCATGCAACGAATTGCCCATAAATGAGGACTTTCCTGATGAAAACCTCTTAGCTATCTTTAGGGAATCTTGGTTTGCTGATATAGTGAATTACTTAGACATAAACCAAACTCCATCTCATTGGTCTAAAAATGATATATACCAGTTCTTATCTCAAGTCCAGTATTTCTTTTGGGAGGAACCATATCTTTTTAAGTACTGTTCTGACCAAATTATTAGGAGATACATTCTCGATGAATAGATTAAGAGTGTTTTATCCTTCTGTAACAAACTTGCATGCGGTGACACTTTGGTCCCCGCAAGACTGCTGAAAAGGTGCTGCAAAGTGGGTTCTATTGGCCCACTTTGTTCAAAGATGCTTATAAATTTTGCAAAACGTGCCCTAGATGCCAGATGGCAGGAAGGATCTCAAAACGAGATATGATGTCCCTCATCCCAATTCTAAAAATAGAACTCTTTGATGTTTGGGGCATAGACTTTATGGGTCCATTTCCTAATTCATTTAGAAATCAATACATATTGGTTGCTGTGGACTATGTGTCCAAGTGGTTAGAAGTCATTCCTAATAGAACTAATGATAACAAAGTTGTCATAAAATTTTGAAAGAGAACATTTTCTCACGCTTCGAAACCCCTCGTGCTATCATCAGTGATAATGATACTCACTTTTGCAATAAATCCTTTGAAGCTCTTATGCGAAAGTATGCCATAACTCATAAGTTGTCCACACCTTTTCATCCTTAGACAAGCAGGTAGGTTGAGGTTTCCAATAGACAAATCAAGCTTATTTAGGAGAAAAATGTGAACCAAAATCGGAAAGATTGGTCCATCAAACTTGTAGGTGCCCTATGGGCCTACATGGCCGCTTTCAAGATGATTCTAGGGATGTCTCCTAGATGGTTCTAGGGATGTCTCCTTATAGGTTAGTTTTTGAGTAGGCTTACTAAATTTTGACTTGACTAAGGCCAGAGACCTTCAGAAATTACAAATTTCTGAATTTGAGGAGTTAAGAGATGAGGCCTATAAAATGCTAAGATCACTAAAGATAGAGTTAAGGATATTCATGATAAACACATCATAAGAAAAACCTTTGTCCTTGAACAAAAAGTCTTACTCTATAATTCTAGGCTTCATCTTTTTTCAAGAAAATTAAAATCAAGATAGACTGGGCCATTCGTTGTAAAAATCGTGTTTCCACACGGTGCTGTAGAGATCAGTGACACCAATAATGGAAATGACTTAACGTAAATGGTCAACGCCTTAAACCTTTCTTGGAATCGGTGCTGGTAAATGAAACGACTATGGGTCTTTTCGACTCAATGTATCGGTAACTTTCCTCTTTTATATTTCATTTCATGCATCTATACATTTCTTTCATACATTGGAGACAATGCATGAGATAAGTGTGGGGGAGGGCTCTAACATGACTAATGTAACTAAAAAAAATATAAAAAAACTTTTTGAAAGAAAAGAACAATATTTTGATATATTTTTTGTAAGAAATTAAGTTAATTTTAAGGAAAAGGAAATCATAATTAGGATTTTTATACTTGGTCAAAATAAGATTACTTCTTTGATTTTCAAGGTTAGGAAGAAAATTGATGAAAGTAATTTAGTCTTGATCTTTACCTTGAAGAAATATGCACACTTTATACACTTACACATTTAGGGTTCAAAGACAAAAAAATTCTTATGCCTTATAAAAAAGAAGAAGAAGAATATATATATATATATATATATATATATATATATATATATATATATATATATATATATATATATATATATATATATATATATATATATATGCAAATCTAATTATTGATTAGGTAGGTGCTTTGGCCTAAGCAAGCCTTAGTTTTTATGCAAAAGATAATTACATAAGTTTGAAAAAATATATATAAATCCTCTGATTAAGCTAGGTATTTGTGCCTCATGAAGCATAAGTATTCACGCCTAAAAGAGGTACATTTTATAAATAAAAACCCTTGGTTTCATGGCCTTATTTGCTCGAGTATTTAAGTCTTTAGGGGTGTTTTCTCACTGATACCCTAAGACTGTCCGGTTTGGGTGTCAATGACTAAATGCTCGTTACATGGGCAGATTAGAAAGCCTAATGAATTGAAGAATAAATACCACCCAAAGAAAAAAAGATAATAAATATAAATAAGGCATAAGAGTTAATGTTAAGGAACCCTTAGTCAAACTTCACGGTCACGAAGGTGCATATGACTTAGGGTAAAGTAATAGACTAGATGAGAAATACAATTTAACTCCTTAGTTTGATTGATGACATGTTTTTGAATAGTGACGAAGTTTAGGAATGAAAAGTTCGATTTTCCTATAATTACTTAAACTCTTACAAGAATACCTCAAATATTTTCTCTCTTTTCAAAATGCTTTTTGAAAATTCTAACATTTTCTCTTTCTTTATGAATTTTGTGGGTGCAATCCACTGAAAAATCTCACGAGACAAAACTCATCCTCTAGGGTAACCTAGATGTTTAACGGCTTATTGCACATGCTCAGTGCAATCGAGTGACCTGCGAAAGTGGTCTAATAATTGATTAGGATTAGTTTTGATGTTTTGCTCGAGGGCGAGTAAAAGATAAATGTTGGGGTGTGATTGGTCACATATATTGCATATATATTCACATTATCATGTTTATTATCTAATAAATCCTATTAATAAGTAGTATTTTTTTTTATAAAGTGCAGGCCCATTGCTAAAGGAAAGGGAAGAGAAACGAGCCCAAAAGCCCATCAAATTCTGATTTAATTCAGAATTAATTCAAAATTAGAAAATCAGGGCAGATCATGACAAATTAGAGAGGTTAAAAATAAGTTAAAATGAATCTTACCAAATCAATTAGTTAAAGCCAAAGATCAAAGGCCGTTTCGTCAAATCCTGGAGCTGAAACGGGAAAATCAGCAGGAGATAAAGGCATATCAGTAAACCAGGGTTTACCACCAACCAGGTGTGGCCACCTGGCCACACCATGGCCGTGGAAACGCTGACAAAGTCGCGTTTCCGGGGCTTGGTTAAGGTTGTTGGAGGAGCGTTTGCTCCCCCTATCTTCGTACGCCCTTCCCTGTTTGGTTTTTGCCTATAAATACTGTATTTTTCAGAGAAAAAGGAAGCGAAGACTAGGACTAGAATTGTTGTTCATTTTTAGGGTTTTAGGAGTATTGTTACATAGTTTTGAGAAGTTGTATCTCATCTTTACTTTTCGGTTTAGACTAGCAAAGAGAGAAGAGTGGAACTGAGTGTGTAATTCATCCTTGAAGTGACAATTAAGGAGATTCAACTTGCTTATTCAACTCGACTCAATTCGGTATGTCTATGTTTTATTTTCATTCTCTTATTTGTTTTCTTTTTATCATGAGTAACTAAACCATCTTCTGAGCTCACTAATCAATCTCTTCTACCTCCTTTCTCTTTTCATTGATTTTTATGAAAGTAACTCTTTTGAATCAGAATAATACCTAAGTTAAACTTTGTTCTTGAAAGCACATGAGGATGTCTTTCTTTTAAACTTGGACTTTCAAAGCACAAATATTTTTAAACTGTTTTTATTCCATACTTGCTTCTTCACGCTTGATGGTTTAACATTCTCTTTTTAATGAGGTGTTAAGAAAGGCTTTAAGATTTAAACCAAAATCATCTTATTTGTTTTATTTGAACATTAAAAGAAACTAAAGGTTTTGTCTATGATAAAAGTGATGCACCAAAACGTTCTTGAGATAAGTAAGTAGTTGAGTGGAAGATTAGTGAGCCCGGATCCTTTTTCATAATTTAAATCACAGTCAAATCACTCTCAAATTATTTTTCTAAAAGATCATCTTCTCCAAATCCTTTTCCAAGTTTTAAAATTTTCTTTAAATCACTTCCCTTCTCTCCATTCTCTTTTTCAATATAAAAAAGAAAAACACTAACACCATTCTTTATTATTTAACAATTCATTGAAAAGTTTCTATCGAATTCTTCCTCGTGGACACGACCCGTTAGCCCAAAGCTAGACGGTAATTCTCATTACTCTTTCATTTTCAATCAGCAGAGGTTGAGCACCGTGCTGTGGCTCATACAACCTCTTAGATGATGTGAGTGCGGTCTCTTCTTTATGAAATGTGAATTATGGTTCCTATTCATATAAAGATGTATTGTGATAACCAATCAACAATTTTCATCACTAGTAACTCGTTGTTTCATGAGCGCACAAAGCATATCGAGGTAGATTGTCATTTTATTCATGATTTGGTAATAAGGAAGCAAATCGTTACTACTTATATTCGATCTGAGGATCAGTTGGGTGTTATCCTGATCAAACCATTGCCTGTAGTCCATTTTTTATTTTATGTAGCAAGCTAGGCATGTTCGATCTCTATGATCTAGCTGGAGAGGGGGTTTTAGAGTAGAAATAGGGTTTCTATTTCTATTAAGATTTCTCTTTTTTGTTTTTCTACTCTAAATTGAACATTATGAATTATTCTATTCTTATTAATACGTTGTATTTCTTTTCTCTGTAAATAAACGGCCACTTTCTAATTGAGTGGGTAAGGTTTCTCCATCTTTCTTCTCTCTTCTCCTCTTCTCTCTCTATACTTCTAAACTTCTCTAATCACAATGATTTATCTTTGATCTTATTGACTCCACATTAACTTAAGATATATAAATCACAACGAATAGTTTAGATATGTAAATTTTGACATGAAAATTATTTTTCCCACATATAATCTGCACAAAATCAATGCATTTGGGCCCTTTCTGCATGCTATCTATTTTTTCAGGATGGGTGTTGCTCTTGCATGGAGAAGCGTGAAAAGGTTGCAGGTGTGTTACTGCTCTTCAAATTTTCCACCGTATGTATTCATGGGTGTGCAATTGGCAATGTTTGAAGTATTGGTATATTACAAGAAATTAGGTCGTCGCCAAATAGCGCTGTGTGTGTGTGTGTAGTGAGTTCATCCCCTAAGAACCGTTGTCACGGGTCCGATTTGACAGTGACAACATAGGTCCCAGACCCGGCTTTCACCACTCGGAATTACTTCGATGAAACTCAAGGAGAGGCATAGAAGAGAGGGGTATAGAAGTGATACGAGAAGAACGGGCTATGAGGCCTTCCGTGAGAACTGTTACGTGGGTCGTTAGATCTGATAGGAATCATGTTTTATTTGATTTGATCTATCAGATCTAACGACCCACTTGAAAATTCTCACAGAAATCCGTGAGAGCAGTGTGTGTGTATTTTGAGTTCATCCCCTAAGAACTGTTGTCACGGATTTCCGTGAGAACTGTTATGTAGGTCGTTGGATCTGATAGGGATCATGTTTTATTTGATTTGACCTATCAGATCTAACGACCCACTTGAAAATTCTCACAGAAATTTGTGAGAACAGTGTGTGTGTATGTTCTGTTGCAATTTTCTACTCCTTGTACAAATTTATTGGACTCAATATGTTAATTTTTAAACCATATAATTAAAGTTGCAATCATACAAGAGACTCGAATCAGAAACCAAGATAATATTTACAGTGAATCTTGCATTCTTTATCAAGATTAACTAAAGGAAAGATTTTTAGTACAATCACGAAGAACAACAATTCCGAAGCCATATGAACAAGCTGCAATCAACACAATCAACAGAAACGAAAGTAGCGTACATTGAGCATTCTTCGTAAAGATTTAACTAAAGAAGGAAAGGTGAGACTTTCAGTACAATCACCAAAAGAACAACTGCTTTAAGTAAACTTCATTCCATAGTCTGCTGCCGGACTTCATCAAGTGGGCTGCATGCATAGGTGAAACAAGAAGCGATCTGTCCAAAGTTTTTGCGTGATCTCCTCCCTCGCAAAATCCTCCCTCGCAAAATCCAAGGCACGGCTTACTCAGGGACTGCACCAAATACCAAGTTGGAGCATAAAAAATTGCCGAGAGGAATACGAGAGAGAGAACCAATGGGAGGCAGCAGTTAGTTTTCTTGATTGCAACTACAGTGCCATCTTGACTAATTTTCCTGCGAATTTAATATCCGAGGAAACTATCAGGAACCAGCATGGAAGTAGTACAACAAAAGCAAGGATGAAGTAAACAACAAAGAGGTGAGAATATACAAATGCAGCATCACATGCATCTGGTTAACTGTACTTGGACTCATTCATCAAGACCATGCCCCTTCTCCAGACAAAGGTTGGAGATACTAATGTTGCTCCTGGGTGTACATTTAGAGCCAACCACTAGCTCATTCATTTGTACAGTATCTCAATATACAGTTTGAAATGAATGTTCTATCTCAAAACAATGCTCCCTCATGCTCAAACACTGTAGTCAGGTGTATGTAAATTTTGCTACCTCTATGCGCTTATCTGGATATTTTGTACGTTAACTGCCAGATATTAGAATGTATTGCCTCTGATTATTATAAGGCTAGAGAAGCATATCAAGCAGACATATCAGAGCAATATACATGATTTTAATTTAAATCTGGAATTAAATTATATAGGTAAGATGTGTTGGCCCAGAGGTCTTCCACTCTAGTTTTGATGATGATTAACTCATGTAGTTATAGTTTACTAATAATCTTGTGATATTTAGTTTCAGATATTTAACCAAGATATTAGTAGGTGATTAGCTTCAACAAAGGTGTTTTGGAACTTTCACATGGTGATTCAAAAGCTCGAGCGTCAAAGTTCATATCTAACACTCGTTTGGAGTCAAACTCGGTGGATCACGTTTGGATCGAGTCGACTTGGAGACGGCGCTCTATAAGAAGACCTCGGTTTGTTTTAGAATAGTTAGTTTAGATTCATTGTTAAAAATTAGATAGTGTGGTATGCTCAAGTTCACAACACACACTTGTTTTAAATTTCATGTTTATTGGTTTTGATTTTCGGTTTAACCGATCTTGGTTTTCATGAATAGATAGAATTAAAACAAGTTTACATGGTTTAATGTATATTAGATTTGATCTATATACATATATACTTCATCTATTGAGAACAACTTATTCTGATAGTTTACTTCATGAGTTTGGAGTTTTGTATTTAGACAAAACTTATTTTCGGATTTAATGTCAAAACATTGATATATATCTCTTTCTTGTATATTGGATTCTATCCATATACTATATGCTTCAAAGTTGTTTAAATATCATGTTTTTGTATTTACATGTGTTTTGAAAAAATCAGATTTCCATTTCAAAAATTCTAAAATACGGTTTTTTGTTTAAGGCAAATTTTCAAGTCACAAAAATGGTTCAAATAGTTTGAAATATGTGTTGAATTTTTGTCACACATATTTGTATTTCAAAGATAATACAAGAACTGATTTTCGTGGAATTTATGTGATTTTATGGGATTTAATTGAAGTTAAAAAGATCAGTTTTTAAATCTTGAAAAATACCTGCCATACTCTGGCGGTCCACCGGGACGGTCGACCAGACCAGTAGTCGGTCGACCGACCTGGTCGACCGATGTGCACGAGACGTGCACAAAGGCAAAGTTGGCTTGGCCAGTCGACCGTACGGTCGACCGACTGAAGTCACCCCACTCTCGGGTGAGGGCGGTCGACCGGGCGGTCGACCGTGAGCTTTTGCCCGGTCGACCGGGCGGTCGACCGCTGGGCTCAACGGTCACATTTTTGACCGTTGGCCGGTCGAGCGGAAGGGAAAAAATGCCCTTTTCAGCTGCCAACGGGCAGATTCCAAATGGGGTTATAAATACTCCCATTTGAGTTGGTTTTTAACAAGATTTTCAAGAGTCAAAATTCTCATACATTCTAATGTTTTAATACAAGTTTTCAAAAGAGTTTTTAAGCCAAAAGGATTCATCTTTATTTGTTTTTCAAGGTTAAAAAAATCAAAGAAAATAGAGATTTGGGATATTTGTCTTGTTCTTCATTTCTATCAAATTCAAGTTGTTTTTTCATGTATTGTTCTTTGTTATTTGATTTTCAACACCTTGATTTTCTCACACTTGAGCTTATCTTCTATCCTATCTATTAGGATCTTTGTTTTGTGGGAAAAGAAATTGGTTTGTGGTCTTTGTGATCACCAAGTTGTAAACCTTCCATCTTTGTGATATCCCTCTAGTGAGAGGTGATTGAGTTGTATCCCTCAAGTGTGAGGTGATAGTGGAAGTGGTATTTGGTTCCCTCTAGAGAGAGGTGGAGATTGTGTTGGAATCCCTCAAGTGTGAGGTGATTGTGTTTGAGTGGCTTTGTGCCTATCCCTCATTTGTGAGGTTGATATTGTGGTGGCTTTGTGCCTATCCTCTAAGTGTAGAGGTTGTGTTGTATTTGAGAGAGGAGTTGTGTACTCCCGGTTATTGTATTGCCCAAAATCCTCAGTGGAGGTTCCCTGTGTGGGAAGTCCTGTGTGGACGAGTTAGTGGAAATCCTTCTGTGTGAAGGCGGGGACGAAGAGCTGGGTGCTTGAACCTCGAAACATATCTTAGTGTTTGCGTTTGTTTGATCCACTTTCTCTAACTCTCTCTCTTACATTGTGCCTTGCATCATTCATATTGCTCATTCATACTTATATGCTTGGTTGTGTTTGTTTGTGTGCCTCACTTGTGTTTAACCACGAGAGCTTCATATAGCACCTCAACTCTTATTCAGAGGAATCAAGAGGAGTTAGTCCAGAGCCCTTCACCGGGAATTCGGCTACCCTCGTTGGTTACACTAAGTGTGTTGCAATTAAGTTTTAATTTCCGCATTATTGTTCATTAGATTAGCCGTACACCTATTCACCCCCCCTCTAGGTGTACTTTCAATTGGTATCAGAGCCTACGCTCCTGATATTAGGTTTAACCACATCGGAGTGTGATCTTAGTTTTGCTAATCTATCATTTGCATCTGCACACATATAATTTGCACTCATGGATGTCCCTCCCATATTTGATATCTCTAAACTTGATATATGGAAGGTTCTTATGAGTTGCAATTTAAAAGCCATAGGTTATAAAGTTTACCTTGCCATTACTAAGGATCCTACCTTAGTGATAGCAAGCATATAGATGCCAATGCACTAGCCCTAAAGGCACTTAGAGCATCTCTAGATAAAGAATATCTACATGTGTTTTCTCATTATGATTCCTCTTTTACAGTGTGGAACATTTTGACATCTCCCGATCTACAAACGTTTATCAAAAAGAAGAGGAAATCTAGTCGAGACAAGTCCGACGAACGTTGCTCCGTAGTCCAAGGGAATGACTCCTTGAGGTACATTCTGATACTCAACTAGATGTTAGTACTAGTTCTTATTGTAATGTGTATGGATGCACATGCCTTAAATAATGAACTAGCTAAAAATTGTGAAAATTTGATTTCAAAATATAAACTTTTGAAAAAGGATAGTTTTGGATTAAAAGAAGAAAATAAAAATTTATCTTCTAGACTTGAGATTGCTTTGCAAGAAAGGGATGAGATTTCAAGTAAACGTGACTCACTTAAATCCCAACTTGATCTTTCTCTAAATGAAAACAAGATTTTGAAAAATAAAAATGATTGCAATGAAGTTTTAGAGAAAAAAATGAGGCTTTATCTTCAAAAGTTAATTTTGCTGTAAAAGAAAATGAATCTTTAAAAATGAAAATTGTTTCTATTTCAAAGGAATTGGATTTGGTTTCTAAGAAGAACATTTCTTTGAAAAATGTAACCCCCTTCTCCCCGGTGTACGTATCACAGTATCGGTACGCGATACGACGTACAAAATTGATTTGACCTCCGTGATAGTCCGATTGAGCTGGTTTCAGTTTCAAAAATTATTTTCTAATATTTTATATTTTTCAGGATTTTCTGAAATTTTTCTGGATTCGTTTGGAAAATCTCTGGAATCGGTGTCGACCGACACCGATAATCGGCTTTCCGATTTTTATTTCACAAACGGAGTTATATTTTAAGAATCCGCTTTCACCATATGTCTTAGAATCGTATTATCTACCGTAGGGTATTTTTGAGGAATTTTCTGAATTTATCGAAAATCCGGCCAAGCTGGTGTCGCCCGGTACCGGCGACATCTTCCAGGATTTTTAATTTGCGAACTGGATTGAGTTTCTGCAAATCGTTTTCATATTACGTCTCAAGATAATATTCTCTATTTTCTGTAATTTTTGGGCACCGTTCGGAGCTAGTTGAATTTTGAGCCGAATTAGATAATATTATTTTAATAATTTACATCTTTTCTTTTCGTTTCTTTTCTTTCCCCTTCTTCCCTTCTCTAGATTGTTCCCCACCGACCTAGGCTAACCGCCTTCCCCGTTAATTACCTCACCTCACTTAAGAAGACACTCTCCCACACCTTCCCCTTCTAATCTTCTCCTTAATCAAAATCCACCACTTCTAACACTCTAACACCACCTCCATCTCACCTCTGCCTCCACGTCCGGCGACCCAACACCCTCCTCCGGCCATCTCTCCGACCAACAACACCCAATTAATTTTCCCTACCACCATTTCTTCCTCCATCAACATCCTCATTTCCTTCATCACAATCCCCACCAAAACACACCCACACTCCTTCATTCCTTTGCCTGGACCACCAGTGGCACCACCGCGCCACCCACCTGGCCGGCCTGGCACACCGGCGCGCCACCCTCGACCACCAGCCCAGCCCACCAAAGGCCATGCCCTTCCTCTTTTTCTTCGTTTCTTCTCCCTCTCCCTTGCTTCTCTCCCTCGCTCACTTCCTCTCTGGACGCAGGCCCAGGCCACCCCGGCGGCTTGGCTCCGCCGCCGGTTGCCGCCACAGGCCACGCGGCCGCGCAGGCACCGGGCGGCAGGCCGCGCGGCACAGGGCAGCGCTGCTGCCCTGTTTTTCCCCTCCTTGTCTCTCTCTCTCTCTCTCTCTCTCTAATTGGGTAAAACCCAATAACCCATGTGGGTTTAATTAAAACCCATTAACCCATTTACCCTTCAACCCAATAACTTATGTCAACGGGTTTGAGTTTGGATCTAAACCGACCCGTTACCCGTCTACCCGCATCCAACCCAATAAAGGTACTTTTACAGAAAACCCCTGCTACTATTTAGTATTTGCATTTAAATTTTTTTATTTACATATTTAACCCTATTTGTTATGATTTAGTCTTCGGGCGATATCGGGAGCATCCGGACTCGGATTTGGACGATTCTGGATTCGTTGCGATCGTGGGAACGAGAGCTACCTTCCCATGGCTAGTTTGTGAGTGTTTTTCTTTTATAAATTATATTTTACTATGTTTCGTGACATTGAGTAATAGATCTTAATTATGGATAAAATATGGTAATTATTAAGTATTAACTTGTAATTAGTGGAAACTCATTGTAATAGGTATAAAGGTATTTCCTGATTTAGTGATGTAATAATAATCACAATAAATACTGACATAGACAACTCGGACACAGTCGTCATACCGGCACAGCCATTGACACGCGGACCACTATTTCACCATATTCTTGTACACTATTATTTCATGTATTATATCACAGTTAGATAACTATTGTCTCGTGTCTACTGATCCACAGATACGCTATGACACTACACTGTCACTAGACATGCATGCTAGACACCGTTACTGTAATGCACAGGACATGGTATTACATGATACACGGACTACCGTTATTACATGTACTAGTGCTACACTGATATGTTACACGGATTATAGTTACACATCTATGTTCCACTAGTACACGGATAAGTACCGCATTTTGTATTATTGTTATCATCATTACACGGATACTGTAGTTCACTGTACATGATATTAGACACTGACCACTGATATCACAGGTACATGTTGCACAGATACTATGACACGTCACACTTTTATCTCGTATTCATGTCCCACCGATATATAAATGCACCACTTCACGGATACCGTTATGAGATATATTGTTATCATCGTTACATGGATTCTCGGCATATCACTGTTACACATGCATGTATGGTTTCTTTATTCTTGTCATATGGATTCCAGTTCATATTACATGTATTATTGTTCCATGTTACCGTATTCATGTTATATGATTGTTTCCTGTTACTGATATGGATACTCCCGTTACTGGACATGAGAGCTGTTGATATGCGATATGTGGACTCCCACATCTATTGTTCCCGTTTCCCGTTATATTGTTCCTGTTTCCCGTTATATTATTCTATGCTATCAACAGAGCTCAGGTCCTATTATCATGTTACCCGTATCATGTACTGTAATTGTTCTTGTTACATTGTATACTTGACATATCAGATCATAAAGCTAATCTGGGTATGGGGGAGACTTGACGGTTGATTAGATCTTATCGGGTGATGTACTGGATCCATATTGTTCTCCCACTACAGGGGACGGTAGTGCTACCTACCAATTGCTCCATGAGCTCCCGTTACTTGTTTCATGCTCCCCTCTTAGCGGAGGGCCCTGGTCTTAGCAGCCAGGGGTTTGTTTAAGGCCGTGATCCCGGGTATGCACGGGATACACCTACCCGATAAGAACTCCTCGACCATGGGTTTCCAATTAACATAATAAAACAGTATACACAATAGTGACGTCGGGAACACTTGTTATTTGGTCACTCTCTCGTTTGGATAATGGTACCCGTAGGCCATGTCCGGATGGGTTCGACTGGAGTGCGGGCTCCAGTATGAACTGCCAGTGGTATGGGACACTGGAAGAGATTGATTAAAATACCAGGTGGTACTGATTGCTACTATTGTCTAAATATCATGACTTACCTGATACATGTAGACTATTGTTTAGTTGTACTTGTTACTGTTCCTGATCATTTATCCGCTATCATGTTACCTGTATACGTTGTTACTTTACCTGTTTCATGCTACACTTTCTGAGGTGACATACTACTCATGCACATGTATACGATGCATTGCATATATTCTGTTTTGCATTGCCTATATGCTGCCTAGACACAACACAGTAGGATGGTTATGTTGCATACTTCATCTACATGTTCATTTCCATCACGTCACCACTAACATGTTCACTTCTATCATGTCACCACTAGACAACATTATCTGTATACCTTGCAGATATTACTATTGTCTATGCACAACACAGTAGGATGGTTATGTTGCATACTTCATCTATATGTTCATTTCCATCACGTCACCACTAACATGTTCACTTCATCATGTCACCACTAGACAACATTATTTATTATATAAACTGGATACGACTATAAACATGATCCGATGATAACCAGTTAGGTAGTGATGGTATTAAAAGATGACATGGTTATATAGAAGATATGGTTATATAGTTCTAATGCTTACATGTTTATATATTTCTGATGCCTATTATATGCTTATTATATGGTATCACTATTGCGCCATCATGTATTATATATTATTATCGTGCTTGTATTACTATGGTATATATTACTACCTCCTTCATTTTATCACTCACTAGGTCGCTTTCTGACGACCCTGGGTTTGCGTGCCCAGGTGGGAGATCCGAGTTACCGTATTATCAGATAGTGCCTTGGAGTCACATAGGAGATTCCTCATCGAGATTATTCATAGGTATCTTTATGATTTATTTCTGTTATCTTCTTTATCCCTGTTTTGATACCTGTTATGATCACTAACCTCTTTCTGCAGGTATTCTTGTACTTATTTCCTACTGGAACCCTTGTGTATATGGAAGCTATGTCCTGTACTGAGGCTTAACGTACGCGTGAGGGTGTTTCCACCTCGCGTATGTACGTCGCCATAACGTCTCTGTATCCTTGGGATCGGGGCGTTACATTGTGGTATCAGAGCCTAGGTTCACACCTGGTGTGGGTAACCACCCTGGGTCAATGCTTGGGCGCTTACCAACAGTACAGTCAGGTTCAGATTAACTGATCTGTATCTGAATTTGGGGATTCCAGTAACGAGTACAAGAATACCATGACCTTGACACTTCATTCCTTGACTCATTTGTATTCCTTCCTTACTTCCAGTTGTCAATCAGAACATCTGATTTCCTTCTCGCTTTCTTTGCATCTTATTGCTTCCCATCCGTTAGTGTTAGTTCCCTCCCATACTTCTCCATCCCGAGTTCCGTATAAATATCAGAGTGCGCAGCGGAAGTGTCGTGGACCCGTCACGTTTAGACTTCAGGGTTGAAAATATTGCCCTCCTACCTGATTTGAAATTTCGAGGACGAAATTTTTGTAAGGTGGGGAGAAATGTAACCCCCTGCTCCCCGGTGTACGTATCACAGTATCGGTACGCGATACGACGTACAAATTGATTTGACCTCCGTGGTAGTCCGATTGAGCTGGTTTCAGTTTCAAAAATTATTTTCTAATATTTTAGATTTTTCAGGATTTTCTGGAAATTTTCTGGATTCGTTTGGAAAATCTCCGAATCGGTGTCGACCGACACCGATAATCGGCTTTTCGATTTTTATTTCACAAATGGAGTTATATTTTGAGAATCCGCTTTCACCATATGTCTTAGAATCGTATTATCTACCGTAGGGTATTTTTGAGGAATTTTCTGAATTTATCGAAAATCCGGCCAAGCTGGTGTCGCCCGGTACCGGCGACATCTTCCAGGATTTTTAATTTGCGAACTGGATTGAGTTTCTGCAAATCGTTTTCATATTACGTCTCAAGATAATATTCTCTATTTTCTGTAATTTTTGGGCACCGTTCGGAGCTAGTTGAATTTTGAGCCGAATTAGATAATATTATTTTAATTATTTTCATCTTTTCTTTTTTCGTTTCTTTTCTTTCCCCTTCTTCCTTCTCTAGATTGTTCCCCACCGACCTAGGCTAACCGCCTTCCCCTGTTAATTACCTCACCTCACTTAAGAAGACACTCTCCCACACATTCCCCTTCTAATCTTCTCCTTAATCAAAATCCACCACTTCTAACACTCTAACACCACCTCCATCTCACCTCTGCCTCCACGTCCGGCGACCCAACACCCTCCTCCGGCCATCTCTCCGACCAACCAACACCCAATTAATTTTCCCTACCACCATTTCTTCCTCCATCAACATCCTCATTTCCTTCATCACAATCCCCACCAAAACACACCCACACTCCTTCATTCCTTTGCCTGGACCACCAGTGGCACCACCGCGCCACCCACCTGGCCGGCCTGGCACACCGGCGCGCCACCCTCGACCACCAGCCCAGCCCACCAAAGGCCATGCCCTTCCTCTTTTTCTTCTTTTCTTCTCCCTCTCCCTTGCTTCTCTCCCTCGCTCACTTCCTCTCTGGACGCAGGCCCAGGCCACCCCGGCGGCTTGGCTCCGCCGCCGGTTGCCGCCGCAGGCCACGCGGCCGCGCAGGCACCGGGCGGCAGGCCGCGCGGCACAGGGCAGCGCTGCTGCCCTGTTTTTCCCCTCCTTGTCTCTCTCTCTCTCTCTCTAATTGGGTAAAACCCAATAACCCATGTGGGTTTAATTAAAACCCATTAACCCATTTACCCTTCAACCCAATAACTTATGTCAACGGGTTTGAGTTTGGATCTAAACCCGACCCGTTACCCGTCTACCCGCATCCAACCCAATAAAGGTACTTTTACAGAAAACCCCCTGCTACTATTTAGTATTTGCATTTAAATTTTTTTATTTACATATTTAACCCTATTTGTTATGATTTAGTCTTCGGGCGATATCGGGAGCATCCAGACTCGGATTTGGACGATTCTGGATTCGTTGCGATCGTGGGAACGAGAGCTACCTTCCCATGGCTAGTTTGTGAGTGTTTTTCTTTTATAAATTATATTTTACTATGTTTCGTGACATTGAGTAATAGATCTTAATTATGGATAAAATATGGTAATTATTAAGTATTAACTTGTAATTAGTGGAAACTCATTGTAATAGGTATAAAGGTATTTCCTGATTTAGTGATGTAATAATAATCACAATAAATACTGACATAGACAACTCGGACACAGTCGTCATACCGGCACAGCCATTGACACGCGGACCACTATTTCACCATATTCTTGTACACTATTATTTCATGTATTATATCACAGTTAGATAACTTTTGTCATGTATCTACTGATCCACAGATACGCTATGACACTACACTGTCACTAGACATGCATGCTAGACACCGTTACTGTAATGCACAGGACATGGTATTACATGATACACGGACTACCGTTATTACATGTACTAGTGCTACACCGATATGTTACACGGATTATAGTTACACATCTATGTTCCACTAGTACACGGATAAGTACCGCATTTTGTATTATTGTTATCATCATTACACGGATACTGTAGTTCACTGTACATGATATTAGACACTGACCACTGATATCACAGGTACATGTTGCACAGATACTATGACACGTCACACTTTTATCTCGTATTCATGTCCCACCGATATATAAATGCACCACTTCACGGATACCGTTATGAGATATATTGTTATCATCGTTACATGGATTCTCGGCATATCACTGTTACCATGCATGTATGGTTTCTTTATTCTTGTCATATGGATTCCAGTTCATATTACATGTATTATTGTTCCATGTTACCGTATTCATGTTATATGATTGTTTCCTGTTACTGATATGGATACTCCCGTTACTGGACATGAGAGCTGTTGATATGCGATATGTGGACTCCCACATCTATTGTTCCCGTTTCCCGTTATATTGTTCCTGTTTCCGTTATATTATTCTATGCTATCAACAGAGCTCAGGTCCTATTATCATGTTACCCGTATCATGTACTGTAATTGTTCTTGTTACATTGTATACTTGACATATCAGATCATAAAGCTAATCTGGGTATGGGGAGACTTGACGGTTGATTAGATCTTATCGGGTGATGTACTGGATCCATATTGTTCTCCCACTACAGGGGACGGTAGTGCTACCTACCAATTGCTCCATGAGCTCCCGTTACTTGTTTCATGCTCCCCTCTTAGCGGAGGGCCCTGGTCTTAGCAGCCAGGGGTTTGTTTAAGGCCGTGATCCCGGGTATGCACGGGATACACCTACCCAATAAGAACTCCTCGACCATGGGTTTCCAATTAACATAATAAAACAGTATACACAATAGTGACGTCGGGAACACTTGTTATTTGGTCACTCTCTCGTTTGGATAATGGTACCCGTAGGCCATGTCCGGATGGGTTCGACTGGAGTGCGGGCTCCAGTATGAACTGCCAGTGGTATGGGACACTGGAAGAGATGATTAAAATACCAGGTGGTACTGATTGCTACTATTGTCTAAATATCATGACTTACCTGATACATGTAGACTATTGTTTAGTTGTACTTGTTACTGTTCCTGATCATTTATCCGCTATCATGTTACCTGTATACGTTGTTACTTTACCTGTTTCATGCTAAACTTTCTGAGGTGACATACTATTCATGTATATGTATACTCTGCATTGCATATATGTTGTTGTCTGTATACCTTGCAGACATCACTACTGTCTATGCACAACACAGTAGGATGGTTATGTTGCATACTTCATCTACATGTTCATTTCCATCACGTCACCACTAACATGTTCACTTCTATCATGTCACCACTAGACAACATTATTTATTATATAAACTGGATACGACTATAACATGACCCGATGATAACCAGCTAGGTAGTGATGGTATTAAAAGATGACATGTTATATAGAAGATATGGTTATATAGTTCTAATGCTTACATGTTTATATATTTTTGATGCCTATTATATGCTTATTATATGGTATCACTATTGCGCCATCATGTATTATATATTATTATCGTGCTTATATTACTATGGTATATATTACTACCTCCTTCATTTTACCACTCACTAGGTCGCTTTCTGACGACCCTGGGTTTGCGTGCCCAGGTGGGAGATCCGAGTTACCGTATTATCAGATAGTATTTTGGAGTCACATAGGAGATTCCTCATCGAGACTATTCATAGGTATCGTTATGATTTATTTCTGTTATCTTCTTTATCCCTGTTTTGATACCTGTTATGATCACTAACCTCTTTCTGTAGGTATTTTTGTACTTATTCCTGCTGGAACCCTTGTGTATGTGGAAGCTATGTCCTGTACTGAGGCTTAACGTACGCGTGAGGGTATTTCCACATCGCGTATGTACGTCGCCATAACGTCTTCGTATCCTTGGGATCGGGGCGTTACAAAAAATGATATTGATTCTCATGTTTGCCATGCTAGTGTAGCTTCATCATCTAACTCACCTATTGCATGCTCCACTTTATCTTCTAGTATTAAAAATGATATAAATGTTTTGAAGAAAAGTGTTGAATGTTTGGGCTTCACTTGGAGCCATTGTGCTTTGAACCATACACGTTTGGAATCCATGTTTCATAAGAAACAAATTCCATCTATGCATGCACACAAACCACGGCATACACATGCTTCTCACGTTCACACCCATCACATAATGTATGCTCATGTGTACACTTGTACACATTGTGGACGTGAGGGCCACCTTACTAAATTTTGTTATGATAAGATAAATGATTCTAATTTAGCAAATGAGTTTGTTGGGTTAGGAAAGGAGCTAACCCTCATGGACCCAAAGAGTATGGGTACCAAGATCACTCCTATTTTATTTGATGTAAGTGTGGGCTCTCACATGACGTGAGAGTAATGGAGCCTTGAGGTGGATGCGTTCCGAGCCTAAAGATGACATTTTGGATGCATCACTTTCAAGGAAAGTATGGTGGGAGGACCACCTTGGTTTGGAGATATGGAGATGTGCCCTATCGGTTTTGGTAACGATCTCTTACTCCTCATTATGTTTACATGCTTTCATGCTTTCATATTATTCATTTTTAGTATGTTTTGATGTTTCATGATTAGTATGTTAAATGTCATGATTATTAGACTTGTGATATGCATGATTAGTATTTGAGATCACCCATGTTTAATATGGATTTATACTTTTGTGTTCTCACATTTGTTTTAGCTATTGTGTATATCATAGATCTAATGCATGTTCATCTACTATAATGATCATATAAGTTTTATTTGATGCTTCATGTTTTGATTACATGTTTAGATGTTAGCTTTCATTAAAACTTGGATATATACTTGTACAACTAGTGAGCCACAAATAGACTATTATATGTTTGTGCTTGAATGCTCATTTGTACCCATTAAATGTATTTGTATAGCCTAGTTTTGATGATTCATGCATTTGACTTGTATTCTCTATTTTTGTCCATGTTTCATGTTTGTGTTTAAACTTCTTGTATATGTCTGTTTTGTCTAAACTATTAGCTATACATATACATCCTTGAGCCACTTACCTTCATGCATATACTTTTGTGGACTCGTTCATGTTTGGATATGTATGTATACTCTAGTTTGTACAAAACATATATATGCCTTGAAGATAAAATTAATTTAATAAAATTAGATTTTCATGTTTTAAGGAATTTCATATTGAGCTTAATTGTCTATTTTCATGATGATGTGTTTTACATAACTCTTATACACTCACTTTACTTATTGTTTTCTCATGATTTTGTTTTCATGAGTATGATATGTGCTTTATAGATTTTGAGTGTTTGATGATCGTGTGACTTACATGTTTTTCATGAAATATATTTTTATTTTATTCCTTACTTGAAGGATTTCGTACTAGTTTTCAAAATTTTCATATAACTAGTTTGTATTCTTCATATGGTAGAGTTTTCAAACGTATTATAACTATTTTCAAACTTATTTTTGAAAACCCTACCCTTTCAAGGGCGGCTGGTTGGGCGACCATGCCTGTATGCTCATTATTGAAAATCTATTTAAAACATGTGCATGAAATGGGTGGTAGGAAGTATGAGTTATACACTTGCTCTTATTTTGTTTTCAATTGATATCATTGTATCTTTTTAATTGGCATCACAATTGACATTCATTTATCTTGTATACTCATATTTTTTATATATGTATGCTTAAACTTCAATAGTATCAATTTCGATTGGTATTCGATTTTTCATACATATATATGTGGTTTATTTGTGCTTAATATCTCTCTATATCTTTGAGCACAAATTTTGGTTATGCTAAGCTTGATTTCTTAAATGACAATTATATTTTAATTGATTATTTTTCAATTGGTATCTTATACAATCTTATGCATCATTTTCTTTGGTATTTCATAACGGGGGAGAAAATTCATATTTCACCTTTCAATTGGTATTTCAATTGGTTTTATTTTCATTTGGTATCTTACTCCCAAACTTTATGATGAAAAATGATTGAAAATTGATATTGATTTTTTAATTTGGTATCATACGCTCCTAATGAAAAATCATTTTCAATTGGTATTGTTTTATTATTTTCAATTGGTATATGTTGTTGGCCCAAAGGCCTTCCACCCTAGTTTTGATGATGATTAACTCATGTAGTTATGTTTACTAATATTCTTGTGTTTTTAGTCTCAGATCTTATAACAAGATGTTAGTTTGGTGATAGCTTCAACAAGAGGTGTTTGGAAGCTTCACAAGTGATTCCAGGGCTCAAGCTTCAAGATCACACATTGCCTAGCCCATGGATGGAGTTTTGGATCGGGTCTGCTTGAAGATGGAGATCGTCAAGAAGACTTAGGTATCCATAGTTTAGATAGTGTGTTTAGATCCATTTGTAAAGCTTAGTATAGTTGATATGCTCAAGTGCACAAACACACACGTTTTATGTTTGGTTTTTGGTTTTCATGAATAGTTGATCAAAACAAGTTTAATTGATATATGTATAGTTGTTTCATTCTATGCATGCATGCTTAACTTTTAAACAAACTTATTTTGACTTTCCTATTCATGTATTGAAAAATCTAAGTTTGATAAAATACAAGTTTTGATTTTTGGTAAAAATGTTTAAAACACAAAAATTGTTTCAATTGCTTGATATTTGAGTTGAAATTTTTATCACATGTTTATATATCAACGCAATATGATAAAAACATTTTTGGGATTTTTAGAAGTTATTAAAAGAATCTTCAGATATGTTTTTAAACCAGTTTCAATCCCAGAACAGTGGCTGACAGGCCAGGACGGCCGACCGCACGGGTCGACCGTACCAAGGGCCGGTCGACCCTTGCGGTCGACCGACGTGCACAAGCTTGTGCACGTTTGGCAGACACAGGGACGGTCGGCCGGGCGGCCGACCGGACCAGAGAGCTCTGCTCTCTGTTTCTGGTGGTCGGCCGGGCGGTCGACCGAGATGGCCCAATGGTCAGAATTCTGACCGTTGGCGGTCGACCGGGCCGGTCGACCGCAAGCCTGTCAGGCTGACAGATCAGCCTAACGGCTAGTTTTCTGATGGGGCTATAAATACCTCATCTCTTGGCTGTTTTGATAAGACTTTTAAAGAAAAATACCAGAGTTTGTTTTGTATTTAAACAAGTTTTTAAAAGAGTTTAAGTGCCAAAAAGATTTCATTTTATTGTTTTTCAAGGGTTTTGAAAAATCAAAGAAAACTAGGTTTTTGGGATATTATTTTGGTTTGTCATTTCTATCATCTACAAGAGATTTCCCAAGTAGATTTTCTTTGTTATTAGTTTTCCAAAAACACCTTGATTCCACACTTGAGCCTATCTTCTATCCTAATCTATTTAGGATCTTTGTTTTGTGGAAATTTTGTGTTGTAAGAAACCACTTGTTGTAAAATCCTTGCTTTGATTGGGTTGCTCCCTCTTGGTAGAGGTTGAGATTGTGGTTTACTCTCTCTAGTGAGAGGTGGAGTTGGTTGTTGTTTGCTCCCTCTAGTGAGAGGTGGAGTTGGTTTTTAACCCTCTTCGGTAGAGTGATTGGTTGTGTTTGGCTACGGGCCTACCCCTCGGTTGTGAGGCGGTGTTTGAGAGAGGAGTTCGGTACTCCATTGTTGTAACAAATCCTCCTCGGTGGAGGTTCCCTCGGTGGGAGAAATCCTACACGGTGGTGTAGGCGGGGATGTAGAGCAAGGTGCTCGAACCTCGAAACATATCTTGATCTTTGTGTTTGATCCATTGTCTCTCTAACTCTCTCTTTACATTTGTGCAAAGCATCATTCATATCATCATATCATATTTGCTTGTGTTGAGCATTGTTTCATATTGCCATATCCATTATATGCTTGTGTGTGCCTCACTTATACTTAACCACAAGAGCTTCACATAGCACCTCAACCCATATCTAGGGGAATCAAGAGGAGTTAGTCCAGAGCCCTTCACGGGAAATTCGGCTACACTTATGTGTTGTATTAAGTGTGTTGTAAAATTTGAATTAGCTTCCGCATTTAGCGCACTTAGTTTCTAGATTAGCATTTACACCTATTCACCCCCCCTTAGGTGTGCTTTCAATGTATCAGAGTCTACGCTCCTGATATTAGGCTTAACATCCTAGGAGTGAGATCCATTTGTTTGCTAATCTTGTTTGCATTTGCTTGTTTGCACACATATAGTTTTACCATGGACTTCATGACCCCACCTATGTATGATGCTTCCAACATTCTCGTTTGGAAGACTAGGATGTCCATATACCTCCAAACCCTAGGCTTACATGTTTTCCTTGCGGCCACCAAGAAATGCTATCTTGGTAATCGCAATCATATAGGGGCCAATGCACAAGCCCTTGAGGCCATTAGAAGCACACTTAACAAAGATTATCTTATGCGTATTTCTAACATTGATTCCGTTTTTGTAGTGTGGAACAAATTGTCAACAACCACCACCTCCGAGCTTCAATTGTAAATCCAACAAGAAAGGAGTCTAGTGGAGAATCCGACTCACAATGCTTAATGGTCCAAGGGAATGACTCCCTTGAGGTACATTCGGAATCTCAACTAGATAGTGATGATTGTGCTAATTCTTCAAATGATTATGTTGATGCCCATGCTTGAATGAAGAACTATCTATTGTTTGTGAAAAGCTAATAGAAAAATATAATGTTTTGAAAAAAAAAGTCTAAGCATTAACAATGATAATAAAAATTTGATTGCTAGACTTGATATTGTTTTGCAAGAGAAAAAGGAGATTTCTAATGAAAGGGATTCATTAAAATCTCAACTTGAACTTGCACTTAAAGAAAATTAATTTTTAAATCTCAAAATGATTGTGAAACTCTTTTGAAGAAAAATGAATTTATCTTCAAAAATTGATTTTGTTTTAAAGAGAATGTTGCTTTGAAAAACAAAATAATTTCTATTTCTAATGATTTAAATGTTTGTTTAAAGAAGAATGAGTGTTTGCAAAATAGGATTGATGCACATGTTTGCCATGCTAGGGTAGTATCACACACTTTACCTATTGTATGTGCCACCTCTTCTTTAATTGAACATGATATATCCATAAGAAGAGTGTAGATTGTTTGGGCTCCACTTTGAGCCAATGTGCCAAGAGCCACACACATTTGGAATTTTTGTTTCGAAAGAAACAAGTTCCACCTATGCATGCACACCATACATACGGCATACACATGCTCCTCACGGACACCATCACACTATGTATGCTCATGTGTACACTTGTACACATTGTGGACGTATGGGCCACCTTGCTAAATTTTGCTATGATAGATTACATACTCCTAATTTAGCAAAGAAATTTGTTTGGGTTAGAGAAGGTACTAACTCTCATGGACCCAAAAGAGTATGGGTACCAAACCACCCCTCCTTTATTTGATGTAGGTGTGGGCTCTCACATGACGTGAGAGTAGAGGTACCTTGGAGTGGATGCGTTCCAAGCTTAAAGAGAATCCTTTTGGATGCATCACTTTCAAGGGATGTTTGGTGGGAGGACCACCTTGGTTTGGAGAACTAGAGCGTGCCCTCATTGGTTTTGGTATCGAATCTCTAACTCCTTATGTTTACATGTTTTTCATGTTTATCTTTCATAGCATGTTTTGATGTTTGTTGATTACTATGAAAATGCCATGCTTATTGGATTAGTGATATACATGTTTAGTTATTTTGAGACACCCTGTTTAATATGGATAAATTCTTTTGTGTTCTCACTATATGGTTGCTATTGCGTATATCATATTTCTAATAACATGTGGATATTCATAATAAATCATGTTTTTGCTTATCATGTTGATTTTTATCTTGTTTTGATGCTTAATGGTTGAATATATGTTTAAATGTTAGTTTTATTAAAACTAGGTATATACTTGTACATATAGTGAGCCACAAATAAATCTATATATGTTTAAGCTTGAATGCTTATTTGAACCCATTAGATGTGCTAGTATAGTCTAGTTTTGATGATTCATGCATTTTAAACTTGTATTCCTATTTTTGGATTTGTTTTATGATTTTTTTCATTTCATGTATATGTTTATTTTGCCAAACTTTAAAATATACATGTATACCCTTTGAGTCATTTGCCTTTCATGCAAATTTATATATGAACTCAATTGTGTTTAGGGATATGTATGTATACTTATTGTGTTGACAATTCATACATATACCTTGAAATGAAATTTGTTTTGGTGAAAATTTAGTTTTTCTTGATTTCGTGTTTATTTGTTTAACTTCATGTATATGTCTATTTTATCCAATTATTATTATACATATACATCCTTTTTGAGCCACGTGCCTTAATGCATATATTGAAAAGTCACCTAGAGGGGGGGTGAATAGGTGACAATGCTACTATGAACTAAATGCGGAATTTAATAACTTAATGCAAATTACACTCAAGTGTGATCAACAAATGATTCACACACAACCAAGCCAAGCAAATATGAATGCACAATATGAATAAGGCAAGGCACAAAGTAAAGAGAGAGATAGAGAGAGCCAATGGATCAAGCGCAAACAACAAGATATGTTATCGAGGTTCGAGCACCCAGCTCTACATCCCCGCCTTCGACACTCGAAGGATTTCCACTAGCTCGTCCACCTAGGACCCTTTACAAGGAGTACCCAACACTCCTCTCTTTACAACCTCCTCCCTGAGGCAAACTCCAACAATCACAACCTCCTCCTTGAGGCAAATTCCAAACCAATACAACAAACTCCCAATCACCAACCAATACAAGGATCACCTCTCAACTAGAGGGATACAACCCAAAGCACAAAGCTAAGAAAATTGGTTACAACTTGGGGTCACAACAACAACCACAAACAACTTCTTCTTCCACACAAATAACCTATAGATATAGATAGTAGATTTTTGCTCAAGTGTGGAGAAAATCAAGGGATATGAAACCAGCAACTCAAAGAAAAACCTTTGGGAAACAAATGAAATCAAGATATAGAAGTTCAAACAAAAGCTTTTCCCAAAATCCCTTTTCTTTGGTTTTTCAAAACCCTAATCAAAAACACAAAAGATTGTTCACTTTGAATCCAAAACCTATTTTTCTTGCAGCAAAAACACCAGAGAGATAGAAAATTTTAGCCCAAAATCCTTGGAGAAAAACTCTCTCAAATGGGGTATTTATAGGCAATTTAGAAAACTAGCCGTTTACAGAATATTTGCCAGAATTACCCTGCCGGTTGACCGGCCCGGTCGACCGCCCAACGGTCAAATCTGAACCGTTGTGGCTACCGGTCGACCGCCTCGGTCGACCGAGAATTCCTGAGAGCCAACAGCTCTCCGTCGGTCGACCGCTTCGTCGACCGGATACAGAGTCAGCCAGCGTGCACGTATCCGTGCACGTCGGTCGACCGGAACGGTCAACTGGCTTCTTTGGTGCGGTCGACCGTACCAGTCGACCGGCCAAGCCTGGCAGACAAAAGTCAGGACTGAAATCTGAGGAAAATTAATGTCAAATAAATTCTTATAAATTACTAAAAATCCCCAAAAAAATAGTTTTAGCATTTTGCATTGATATATAAACATGTGATAAAAGTTTTGACTCAAATATCAAGCAATTAAAACTATTTTGTATCTTATCATATTTATCAAAAACCAATTTGTATTTTCTAAACTCGGATTTTGAATAGAAAATACACATTGTCCAAACCCTATCTGAAATACAAAAATATGATATTTAAACATTTTGAAGCATATTGTATATGAAATAGAATTCAATATACAAGAAACATATATATATCATGATTTTTGTCATTAAGTCCAAAATATGTTTTTGTTGTAAATACCAAAACATAAAACACATGGAATAGATTATCAAACAAAGTTTGTCTAACAATTGAAGCATGCATGTATATAGAACAAATCTAATATACATAAACCATGTAAACTTGTTTTGATAAAAAATCTATTCATGAAAACCAAGATCGGTTAACCTAAAACCGAAAATCAAAACATGAAAGGTGTGTGTGTTGTGAACTTGAGCTTATCATACTATTCTAATCTTTACAAATAGGCTCTAAACACAAACTAAACTAGGGATACCTAAGTCTTCTTGTAGAGCGCCGTCTCCAAGTTGACTCGGTCCAAACCGTGATACACCAAGCAAGTGCTATATATGATCTTTGACGCTTGGGCTCTTGAATCAACATGTGCAAGCTTCCAAATCATCTTGTTGAAGCTAAACACCAACTATATCTTGATTAATAATCTGAAACTAAAATCACAAGATAATTAGTACACATAACTACATGAGTTAATCATCATCAAAACTAGAGTGAAAGGCCTTTGGGCAACAATCTCCCCCTTTTTGATGATGACAAAACTCATGGAGTTATATATGCATGGATTAAAGTAAAGCTTCAAAGAAGCTCCCCCTTAACTCATGCATAGGAATAAACAAACAATAAGATGCATATAAATAAGGTTCTTGACATAAAATGAATATGCATATGAAACATGCTATTGATTCCATTAAAACAAAACAAATAACTTATCAAACAAAACTCTTGATACTAATAAACAAAACTCATAATGCTCTTGATTCCAATGGATATTAATAAAAAACAAACTCATAATGCTCTTGATTCCAATGGATATGAAATGAACATAAAACTGAAAACTCATGCATATCAACTCCAAAATCTTCTCCCCCTTTTTGTCAATCATCAACAAAGGGGTAAAAACAAAAAGATATGAATCTTCTCCCCCTTTATGAAATACCAACTAAACATATGCTTAAGTTAGAAATAATATACCATTGAAGACTAAGTCAATTGAAATGATGTTAAAGCTCAAGTTTAGCATAAGCAAGATAATGATAATGCTTGTATAAAGAAACCAATTGAAAATTAAATCAATTGAAAATGATGGTTATTAAAAAAAATCAAGCTTATCATAAGCAAAATTTGTGCATATATCTTGAAGCACAAATAAATCATCTATATATGTATGTAAGAAATAGATACCATTTAAATTTGATACAGAGATACCAATTGTAAATTGATACTATATGAAGTGTATGCATACATATATATAAAACAAAACATATATGAGTATACAAAAGGATGTCAAGATTAGATACCAATTGAATGAATTCAATGATACCAATTGAAACAACAATAAGATCAAGTGTATATCTCATATTCACTATACCTCCCAATCATGGTTCAAGATTTAAATGATTTTCATTATAAAGCATACATGAACATGATCTCCCATCCACCACCCTTGATGGTAGGGTTTTCAAAAATAGATTTGGAATATAGTTTGTTGAAAATCTCTACCAAAATGAAGAATATCGCAACTAGTTAATGTAAGATCACCTAGAGGGGGGGTGAATAGGTGATGGCTAATCTAAAGGTCACTTATGAACAATAATGCGGAATTAAAACTAAGATGACCAAATTAAAACTTCTTTTAATTAAACACTTATGTATAACTCAAGAGTGTTGCCGAATTCCCCTTGCGAGGCTCTGGACAAGCTCCTCTAGATTCCCCTTGAATGGGTTGAGGTGCCGCGTTGGCTCTCTTGGTTGAATACTAGTGTTAACAACAATCCCACGCAATTATATATATCATTATGAGCACAAGGGAATATATCATGCATATATAAGATGAACACAAAAATTGAATGCAAGATATAAAATAGACAAAGAGAGAGAGAGGGAAGAGTAAGCAATCGCAAACACAAAGGGTTTGTTTCGAGGTTCGAGCACACTTGCTCTACATCCCCGCCTTCGACACACGAAGGATTTCCACTATACAAGATCCCAATGGATCTCCTCGGTGCCGTACACCTACAAACCCTCGGACTCCCAAGTTCCGTACACACGCAAGCCCCCTAAGCTTGCCGAGGCCGCACCTCGAACCACCAAGAGTTCACAACCGAACTCCAACCACAACGAGCACACTTGCCCGCTTCCTCAAAGTACAAAGAAAGGATCTCTTTGATGATCACAACACTTGATCACCTAAAGAGCACTCTCACTACAACACACCTATAGGAATATCTAGCAATGAAAGCTCAAGTGTGGTGTGAGAAAAGCAAGGAAAGACTATGGTGAAAAACTCAAAGAATCACTTAACACTCTCTTGATAAAAACTCTTCCTTTGATTGGAAGTATTTGCACTTAAATCTTGTGGAGAAACTCTTCTAAAAGTATCAGAAAAACACTCAAGAAATCTCCAAAATCTTAACCTCAAAACAGATGACAAGATCCAATTTATAGGCTGCAGAAAATAGAGCCGTTGGGATCTGTCAGTGCTGTCGGTCGACCGCCGGTCGACCGGCCAACGGTCATTTTTCTGACCGTTGCAGCCACCGGTCGACCGGCTCGGTCGACCGATAACCTGGAATGAACTATCGGTCGACCTATCGGTCGACTGGACATTTCCAGAGAGCAAACTCTCTTGGTCGGTCGACCGACCCGGTCGACCGGCCACTGTGCTGACAACGTGCACAGGGCTGTGCACATCGGTCGACCGGACCGGTCGACCGGTTTGGCCTGTCAGCCAGTCTCCCAGGTCAGAAAACAGGATTTAAAAATCTTTTATAAAATCCTAAAAATACATAGAAATTCTACAAAAATAGTTTTACCAATATACTTGAAAGAACAAACATGCTTGCACAAAATCAAGACATGTTATAGATGTTTTGGTCTATTTTTTGTAACTGGAAATATTAGCTCAATAACCAAAATGTATTTTTCCAAAACATGTTTTTCCCAACTTGTTTTTCTAAATCTTCATCAAATACAAAAACAAGATATTTGAGTTCATTTTAAAGCATAGTGTGTATGGATATGATCCACTACACAATCAATAAGAAATATCTATGTTTTGATATAAAGCTCTAATCAAGATTTTGGTTTAAAGATATGAACTATGAAATACCAAAATCCAAGATAAATATTTTGTCTCAAAGAAAATCTTTGTTCTAAATAAAATTCTTTTCTAAACAAAAATCTTTTATGAAAGCACTTTAAATCAAGAGTTCTAATCAAGAGTGTGTGTGTGTGATATAACTTGAGCAATCCACCAACTATCTATCCTTTACATTTTTACTAAAACAAAAATACAAATTCTATACCTAGACCCAAGTCTTCAACTTCTTGAAGTCTTCCCTTGAAGGCTTCTCATCTTCTTGACTTGGTCCAAGCTTGATCCAAAAACTCCTTGGATCACCACATGCAAGCTCCAAATCTTGTTCTTTTATCCTTTGTTGAGCTATGCACCTACTAAGATCTTGATCATGAATCTGTCACTAATTAAACACAAGATCATTAGTAACTATAACTACATGAGTTGATCATCATCAAAACTAGGGTGAAGGGCTTTGGGCCAACAATCTCCCCCTTTTTGATGATGACAAAACTCATGGAGTTATATATGCATGGATTAAAGTGAAGCTTCAAAGAAGCTCCCCCTTAACTCATGCATAATAAATAAGCAATAGATATTCAATGAAGCACTTAAAAATGTATGCAATGAATGCATGTAAAACAAAACAACTTTTATTTCTTGTGATGCATGAGTAAAAGCACAAGTCAAAATCTTCTCCCCCTTAAGTAAGGAACAAATACTTCTCCCCCTTAAGGAAATCATGCATATAACTCAATACTTAAATACTTCTCCCCCTTTTTGTCAATCATCAACAAAGGGTTCGAAGTTCAAATCATCAAACAAATTTTCTCCCCCTTTTGTTAAAAACAAAGAGATCAAGGAGGGTAAATACAAATCAATCAATAAAATTTATATGCGATATAAATTCATGAAGAGGAAGACGTTAAGTTAGCTTCCCGACACATATACATTACATGAAAGAGGGAATGACAAGCCCTAATTCACATACGTATAAATGTCATGCATAAGAGGAGATGTGAAGCTCCCCTACACACGTATATCATGAAAAGAAGAGTTGTCAAGCTCCTCAAATTATAATATACTCAACATGAATCTACATATGGAAGAGATGTTAAGCTCTCCTTGCATATAGACAATACAAATCAAAAATTTTGAATTTTTCTTTATCAAAACAAAATTTTAACTTTTCTTAGTAACAACACATTTTGAGATATCAATTGTAAAATAAACAAATTTTGAATTTTTGATACCAATTTCAAAACACAATGCATAAGCTTATTATGAAATACCAATTTGAAATCTAATTAAGCTTAGCATCAACAATCTTTGTGCTTTAAAGGAAATACCACTTGTAAAATAAGCACAAATAGATAACATATATGTATGACAAGATAATACCAATAGAAATTGATATAATTTGAAGCATTCATACATACAATCAAAATATGGATATACACAACATGAAGTCATATTGATACCAATTGCAAATAACCAATGATACCAATTGAAAGTAAGCATAAGTGTATACATCATATAATCTACCATATGAAGAATTCGAACTAGTTAAATGAACTTGTTTTAAAAGAACTAGTACGAGATCCTTCCATCAAGGAATAAGTTAAAAAGTTTTTTCATGAAAGATCAATGAAACACAAGGCACTAAAAAAAACTCTATCCATAAAGTCCATTTAATGTTTTCAAGAGATGTGAGTGTACTAATGTTATGTGAAGCATGGCATCATGAAATTGCAATAAAACTCAATATTCCTTTAAATCATAACTTTTAAAACCTTGAAATCCATCACAAAATTTTATTATACCATTTTAAAAAACAAAATTTTATTAAAAACAAATTTATATTTCAAGATATATGTATGTTTTGTCAAGACATTAAGTATACATACATATCCCTAAAATACAATTGAGTCCATATTAAGTAGATTTGCATTAAAGGCAAATGACTCAAGAGGTATCCATGTATATCTTAATGTTTTGGCAAGACAGCATATACATGAAATGAAATCACATGATCATAACATAAATCCAAATGGGAATACAAGTTTAAGAATGTAATGATCATCAACATAAGGCTATACTAGTACATCTAATAGGCACAATTAAGCATTCAACCAATCATATATAGATTTATTGTGGTCCATAAGGTGTACAAGTATAAATCCAAGTGTTGACAAATACTAACATCTAAACTAATATTCAATACAATGAAGCATCAAAATTTTGAGAAAACAAAAGAATTTATCCATAAAAATAGAATCATGTGCAATACTTGAAGAATAGATAACTAGTTTAAATAGATTTTTGACAAACTAGTTAAAGATCCTTAAAAAAAATAGATCATATGTATTTCATGAATACTACTAAATACATAAAAGTTCAAGCACTCATATTCCATAAAGCTCAACATATATATTTTCTTAAAGATAGAGTGTTCAAAGGTTATGCAAATAGTATCTACATGAAAATAGTCATAGAAGCCCAATCAAATCATGACTAAAATTTTTATTTAACAACACACAAAAATCATTTGTATCAAAACAATCATCTTAAAAATAATCTACATGGTATTGTATGAATTATACAAATCTAGCAATATGCATACATATCCCAAATATTAAAAGAGTCTATTAAATGTTTGCATGAAGGCAAGAGACTCACGGTATACATGTATATTTATTAGATTTGAATTAAACATGCATATACATGAAGTAAATCACACAAAAAATTGGCAAAAACATGTATAAAAGAGAATCATCAAAACTAGATTATACCATGCATAGAGTGGATACAAGTGAGCATGAAGTTCAATCATTATGAGTCAATTGTAATTCACTATGTGTACATGTATAATGCAAGTTTGACAAATTCTACATCCAAGCATGTAAATACCACATGAAGCACAACAACAACAAAATCATGACATGCTATGAATATGACAAAAGTATAAAGCATGTACAAAAAATAGGAGTTTAGAAGTTGTTACCAACTACAAAGCTCCAAGTATGGTGGTCTTTTCCACCAAAATTCCTTGATAGCAATGCATCCAAAATTTTGTCCATCATGTTTATTGCATTTGCTACCAAGGCACCAATCCTCTCACGTCTTGTGAGAGCCCTCACCTACATCAAATCAAAAGGTGGGGTTTTGGTACCCATGTTTTCTTGGGTCCTTTGGGGTTAGCATTGTTGTAAGGAACCCAAAATCTATTATACTTAGCAAAATATAAATATGGTTTCTTATCAAAACAATATCTTGCTAGATGGCCTTTGCGGCCGCAATGTGTACAAATGTACACCTTAGCATGATGCTTATGAGTGTGATTGTGATCGTGATGTGCACCATAAGCATGAGCATGATGAGTATGATGATGTGCATGAGCATGAGGAACTTGTTTCTTTTGAAACAAAGATTCCAACTTAGAATGATTGAATGCACATGTGCTCAAATTAGAGCTCAAATTATCAATTTATTTTTCAAATTTTAATCTCATTAGTTGTGGCATGTAAAGCATGGTGAGATAAAGAATCATTTTCTTTTTCTTTTTTTGAAAAACATTATCCTTTTCTTTTTCAACAATTTTCTTTTTAAAGATTTATTTTCTTGTAAAATACTTTCTTTTTGTTGTTCCACCATAGCAATATCATTTTTCAAAATATTGTTCCCTTCACAAAGATCATTCAATTTGAATAAGGAAACATTCTCATTTTTTAAATCTTTATTCTTTTTCTAAGCATGCAATCTTAGATCTAAAAGAATCATTTTCTTTAAGCATGCAATCAAATTTCTTTTTCAACTTTTATTATCTTTTCTAAGGATGCAATGTTATCTCTAATGAGTCATGTTCTTTATGCATGCAAGCAAGTCCTTTTTCAAATTTTTATTATTCTTTTTAATCATGTCATATTTTTCAAGTATAGATGACAAAAGGTAGTGAGCTCATCATATGACATGTTCTCATCATCGGATTCGAATTTACCTCAAGGGGGTTATCCCCTTGGACCATGTAGCACTTGTTGGAGGTGTCGCTTCCAACATCCGAATCGCTCCCCGCATAGTATTGTTCATTTTCGCCAAGGGAGATGAGGGTGTTCCATACTACAAAAGCCATATCAATATTAGCAACCCTACATAAATAATCATCATTTAGGGTGCTCTTTAAAGCATGTAGGGCTTTTGTATTAGCCTCAATATTCTTACCATCTATACAATAAGCATTATTAGTAGTGGCAAGATATACATTATAACCTAAGGCTTTGAGGAATAATGACATCTTAACTTTCCAAATGTGGATGTTAAGAATATCAAAGGTGGGTGGTGACATAAAGTCCATGGTGAGGTGTGTGTGTACAACAAATATTGTGATTAGCCCAAATGTAGGATCTTTAACTCTTAGGTTGTTAGACCCTTATCAAGAGCACTTGCTCTGATACCAATTGTAAGATCACCTAGAGGGGGGGTGAATAGGTGATGGCTAATCTAAAGGTCACTTATGAACAAATAATGCGGAATTAAAACTAAGATGACCAATTAAAACTTCTTTTAATTAAACACTTATGTATAACTCAAGAGTGTTGCCGAATTCCCCTTGCGAGGCTCTGGACAAGCTCCTCTAGATTCCCCTTGAATGGGTTGAGGTGCCGCGTTGGCTCTCTTGGTTGAATACTAGTGTTAACAACAATCCCACGCAATTATATATATCAATTATGAGCACAAGGGAATATATCATGCATATATAAGATGAACACAAAAATTGAATGCAAGATATAAAATAGAGACAAAGAGAGAGAGAGGGAAGAGTAAGCAATCGCAAACACACAAGGGTTTGTTTCGAGGTTCGAGCACACTTGCTCTACATCCCGCCTTCGACACACGAAGGATTTCCACTATGCAAGATCCCAATGGATCTCTCCTCGGTGCCGTACACCTACAAACCCTCGGACTCCAAAAGTCCCGTACACACGCAAGCCCCCTAAGCTTGCCGAGGCCGCACCTCGAACCACCAAGAGTTCACAACCGAACTCCAACCACAACGAGCACACTTGCCCGCTTCCTCAAAGTACAAAGAAAGGATCTCTTTGATGATCACAACACTTGATCACCTAAAGAGCACTCTCACTACAACACACCTATAGGAATATCTAGCAATGGAAAGCTCAAGTGTGGTGTGAGAAAAGCAAGGAAAGACTATGGTGAAAAACTCAAAGAATCACTTAACACTCTCTTGATAAAAACTCTTCCTTTGATTGGAAGTATTTGCACTTAAATCTTGTGGAGAAACTCTTCTAAAAGTATCAGAAAAACAGCTCAAGAAATCTCCAAAATCTTAACCTCAAACAGATGACAAGATCCCAATTTATAGGCTGCAGAAAATAGAGCCGTTGGGAATCTGTCAGTGCTGTCGGTCGACCGCCGGTCGACCGGCCAACGGTCATTTTTCTGACCGTTGCAGCCACCGCGACCGGCTCGGTCGACCGATAACCTGGAATGAACTGTCGGTCGACCTATCGGTCGACTGGACATTTCCAGAGAGCAAACTCTCTTGGTCGGTCGACCGACCCCGGTCGACCGGCCACTGTGCTGACAACGTGCACAGGCTGTGGCACATCGGTCGACCGGACCGGTCGACCGGTTTGGCCTGTCAGCCAGTCTCCAGGTCAGAAAACAGGATTTAAAATCTTTATAAAATCCTAAAAATACATAGAAATTCTACAAAAATAGTTTTACCAATATACTTGAAAGAACAAACATGCTTGCACAAAATCAAGACATGTTATAGATGTTTTGGTCTATTTTTGTAACTTGGAAATATTAGCTCAATAACCAAAATGTATTTTTCCAAAACATGTTTTTTCCAAACTTGTTTTTCTAAATCTTCATCAAATACAAAAACAAGATATTTGAGTTCATTTTAAAGCATAGTGTGTATGGATATGATCCACTACACAATCAATAAGAAATATCTATGTTTTTGATATAAAGCTCTAATCAAGATTTTGGTTTAAAGATATGAACTATGAAATACCAAAATCCAAGATAAATATTTTGTCTCAAAGAAAATCTTTGTTCTAAATAAAAATTCTTTCTAAACATAAAATCTTTTATGAAAGCACTGTAAATCAAGAGTTCTAATCAAGAGTGTGTGTGTGTGATATACTTTAGCAATCCACCAACTATCTATCCTTTACATTTTTACTAAACAAAAATACAAATTCTATACCTAGACCCAAGTCTTCAACTTCTTGAAGTCTTCCTTGAAGGCTTCTCATCTTCTTGACTTGGTCCAAGCTTGATCCAAAAAACTCCTTGGATCACCACATGCAAGCTCCAAATCTTGTTCTTTTATCCTTTGTTGAGCTATGCACCTACTAAGATCTTGATCATGAATCTGTCACTAATTAAACACAAGATCATTAGTAACTATAACTACATGAGTTGATCATCATCAAAACTAGGGTGAAGGGCCTTTGGGCCAACAATCTCCCCCTTTTTTGATGATGACAAAACTCATGGAGTTATATATGCATGGATTAAAGTGAAGCTTCAAAGAAGCTCCCCCTTAACTCATGCATAATATAAGCGCAATAGATATTCAATGAAGCACTTAAAAATGTATGCAAATGAATGCATGTAAAACAAACAAATCTTTTATTTCTTGTGATGCATGAGTAAAAGCACAAGTCAAAATCTTTCTCCCCCTTAAGTAAGGAACAAATACTTCTCCCCCTTAAGGAATCATGCATATAACTCAAATACTTAAATACTTCTCCCCCTTTTTGTCAATCATCAACAAGGGTTCGAAGTTCAAATCATCAAACAAATTTTCTCCCCCTTTTTTGTTAAAAACAAAGAGATCAAGGAGGGGTAAATACAAATCAATCATAAAATTTATATGCGATATAAATTCATGAAGAGGAAGACGTTAAGTTAGCTTCCCGACACATATACATTACATGAAAGAGGGATGACAACCCTAATTCACATAACGTATAATATGTCATGCATAAGAGGAGATGTGAAGCTCCCCCTACACACGTATATCATGAAAAGAAAGAGTTGTCAAGCTCCTCAAATATAATATACTCAACATGAATCTACATATGGAAGAGATGTTAAGCTCTCCTTGCATATAGACAATACAAATCAAAATTTTGAATTTTTCTTTATCAAAACAAAATTTTAACTTTTTCTTAGTAACAACACATTTTGAGATATCAATTGTAAAATAAACAAATTTTGAATTTTTGATAACCAATTTCAAAACACAATGCATAAGCTTATTATGAAAATACCAATTTGAAATCTAATTAAGCTTAGCATCAACATCTTTGTGCTTTAAGGAAATACCACTTGTAAAATAAGCACAAATAGATAACATATATGTATGACAAGATAATACCAATAGAAATTGATATATTTGAAAGCATTCATAATACAATCAAAATATGGATATACACAACATGAAGTCATATTGATACCAATTGCAAATAACCAATGATACAATTGAAAAGTAAGCATAAGTGTATACATCATATAATCTACCATATGAAGAATTCGAACTAGTTAAATGAACTTGTTTTTAAGAACTAGTACGAGATCCTTCCATCAAGGAATAAGTTAAAAAGTTTTCATGAAAGATCAATGAAACACAAGGCACTAAAAAAAAACTCTAATCCATAAAGTCCATATAATTTCAAAAGAGGTGAGTGTACTAATGTTATGTGAAACATGACATCATGAAATGACAATGAAGTTCAATATTCCTAAAAATAACATAAATTTGAAAACACGAAAATCATCACAAATTTTAATACATGAAAATCAACAAAAATATATTACATAGCATATGTATGTTTTGACAAGACATTAAGTATACATACATATCCCTAAAACACAATCGAGTCTTTATAAATAGATTTGCATGAAAGGCAAATGACTCAAGAGGTATCCATGTATATCTTAATGTTTGGCAAAATAACCATATACATGAATGAAATCACATGATCATAACATAAATCCAAATGGGAATACAAGTTTAAGAATGTAATGATCATCACATAAGGCTATACTAGTACATCTAATAGGCACAAATAAGCATTCAACCCAATCATATATAGATTTATTTGTGGTCCATAAGGTGTACAAGTATAAATCCAAGTGTGACAAATACTAACATCTAAACTAATATTCAATACAATGAAGCATCAAAATTTTGAAATCACAAAAAAGAATTTATCCATAAAAATAGGATCATGTGCAATACTTGAAGAATAGATAACTAGTTAAATGAATTTTTGACAAACTAGTTAAAGATCCTTCATAAATAAAAAAAATCATATGTTTTTCATGAATAATACTAAATACATAAAAGTTCAAGCACTCATATTCCATAAAGCTCAACATATATATTTCTTAAAGATAGAGTGTTCAAAGGTTATGTAAGTAGTATCTACATGAAATTAGTTATTGAAGCTCAAATCAAATATGACTAATCAAAATTTTATCAACCAACACATAAAAATCAATTTTTATCAAAACAATCATCTTAAAAATAATCTACATGGTATATGTATGAATTATACAAATCTAGCAATATGCATACATATCCAAATATTTAAAAGAGTCTATTAAATGTTTGCATGAAGGCAAGAGACTCACGGGTATACATGTATATTTATTAGATTTGAATTAAACACCCATATACATGAAGTAAATCACTAAAATAGGTAAAACATGTATAAAGAGAATCATCAAAACTAGTCTTATACAAATGCATAAAGTGGATACAAATGAGCATGAAGTTCAATTATTTAAGAGTCAATTGTAATTCACTATTTGTATATGTATACATACAAGTTTGATATATTCTACATCTAAGCATGTAAATACCACATGAAGCACAAATCAAACAAATCATGAACATGCTATGAATGTATGAAATAAGTAAAAGCATGTATATAAAAATAGGAGTTAAGAAATTGTTACCAACTTCAAAGCTCCAAGCATGGTGGTCTTTTCCACCAAAATTTCCTTGATAGCAATGCATCTATAAGAGTGTCCATCATATCCATTGCATTCACTACCAAGGCTCCAATCCTCTCACGTTTTGTGAGAGCCCTCACCTACATCAAAATCAAAGGGTGGGGGTTTTGGTACCCATGTTTTCTTGGGTCCTTTGGGGTTAGCATTGTTGTAAGGAACCAAAATCTATTATACTTAGCAAAATATAAATATGGTTTCTTATCAAAACAATATCTTGCTAGATGGCCTTTACGGCCGCAATGTGTACAAATGTACACCTTAGCATGATGCTTATGAGTGTGATTGTGATCGTGATGTGCACCATAAGCATGCCATGATGAGTATGTGCATGAGCATGGGGAACTTGTTTCTTTTGAAACAAAGATTCCAACTTAGAATGATTGAATGCACAAGAGTTCAAAGTTGAACTCAAATTATTCATTTTGTTTTTCATATTCTTAATCTCATTAGATGTGGCATGAAAAGCATGATGAGATGAAGAATTATTTTTCTTTTTCTTTTGTGAAACAAAATCCTTTTTTTTCAACAAATTTTCTTTCAAGGACTTATTTTCTTGCAAAATATCTCTTTTTGTTTTTCCACCAAGTCAATCTTTTCTTTCAAGGTATGTTTCCTTCACACAAAATACTCATTTAGAAAATAAGGAAACATTCTCATTTTCAAATCTTCCTTTTCTTTTTCTAAACATGCAAGTTTATTTTCAAGGAATCATTTTCTACATGCATGCAATCAATGTTTCTTTTCAAAATCTTGTTATCTTTTCTAAGCATGCAATGTTATCTCTAAAAAGGTCATGTTCTACATGCATGCAAGCAATTTCCTTTTTCAAGTTTTTATTATTCCTTTTAAGCATGTCATATTTTTCAAGTATAAGATGACAAAAGGTAGTGAGCTCATCATATGACATGTTTCATCATCGGATTCAGAATTTACCTCAAGGGGGTCATCCCCTTGGACCATAAAGCATGTGTTGGAGGGTTGCTTCCAACGTCCGAACGTCCGATCGCTCCCCGCATAGTATGTTCATTTTCGCCAAGGGAGATGAGGGTGTTCCAAGCTACAAAAGCCGATTCAATGTTAGAAACCCTAGATAAATAATCATCATTTAGGGTACATTTAAGAGCATGAAGGGTTTTGCATTAGCCTCAACGTACTTGCTATTTGAACAATAATCATTATTAGTAGTAGCAAGATAGACACTAAATCCTAGGGCTTTGAGGAACAAGGACATCTTAACCTTCCAAGTTTGGATGTTAAGGATGTCAAAGGTGGGTGGTGACATAAAGTCCATGGTGAGGTGTGTGTGTACAACAAATATTGTGATTAGCCCAAATGTAGGATCTTTAACTCTTAGGTTGTTAGACCCTTATCAAGAGCACTAGCTCTGATACCAATTGTAAGTTCACCTAGAGGGGGGTGAATAGGTGATGGCTAATCTAATGGTCACTTATGAACAAATAATGCGGAATTAAAACAAAGTTGACCAAATTAAACTTCTTTTAATTAAAACACTTATGTATAACACAAGAGTGTTGCCGAATTCCCCTTGCGAGGCTCTGGACAAGCTCCTCTAGATTCCCCTTGAATGGGTTGAGGTGCCGCGGTTGGCTCTCTTGGTTGAATACTAGTGTTATCAAGCAATCCCAAGCAAGTATAGCAATTTAAGCACAAGGGAAATATATCTAGCAAGTAAATGATAAATACAATAACGCATGCAAGATATAAAGAGACAAAGAGAGAGAGAGAGGGATAGAGTAAGCAATCGCAAACACAAAGGGTTGTTTCGAGGTTCGAGCACACTTGCTCTACATCCCCGCCTTCGACACACGAAGGATTTCCACTATGCAAGATCCCACCGGATCTCTCCTCGGTGCCGTACACCTACAAACCCTCGGACTCCCAAGTCCCGTACACACGCAAGCCCCTAAGCTTGCCGAGGCCGCACCTCGAACCACCAAGAGTTCACAACCGAACTCCAACCACAACGAGCACACTTGCCCGCTTCCTCAAAGTACAAAGAAAAGATCTCTTTGATGATCACAACACTTGATCACCTAAAGAGCACTCTCACTACAACACACCTATAGGAATATCTAGCAATGGAAAGCTCAAGTGTGGTGTGAGAAAAACAAGGAAAGACTATGGTGAAAAACTCAAAGAATCACTTAACACTCTCTTGAAAAAACTCTTCCTTTTGATTGGAAGTATTTGCACTAAATTTTGTGGAGAAAACTCTTCTAAAAGTATCAGAAAAACAACTCAAGAAATCTCCAAAATCTTAACCTCAAAACAATAGACAAAACCCCCTTTTATAGGCTCCCAGAAAATAGAGCCGTTGGGGCTGTGTCAGTGCTGTCGGGTCGACCGCCGGTCGACCGGCCAACGGTCATTTTTTTTCTGACCGTTGCAGCCACCGGTCGACCGGCTGCGTCGGTCGACCGATAACCTGGAATGAACTGTCGGTCGACCGGCCCGGTCGACTGATATTTCCAGAGAGCAAAGCTCTCTTGGTCGGTCGACCGACCCGGTCGACCGGCCACTGTGCTGACAACGTGCACAGGGCTGTGCACATCGGTCGACCGGACCGGTCGACCGGTTTGGCCTGTCAGCCAGTCTCCAGGTCAGAAAACAGGATTTAAAATCTTTTTATAAAATCCTAAAAATACATAGAAATTCTACAAAAATAGTTTTACCATATACTTGAAAGAACAAAACATGCTTGCACAAAATCAAGACATGTTATAAATGTTTTGGTCTATTTTTGTAACTTGGAAATATTAGCTCAATAACCAAAATGTATTTTTCCAAAACATGTTTTTCAAAACTTGTTTTTCTAAATCTTCATCAAATACAAAAACAAGATATTTGAGTTCATTTTAAGCATAGTGTGTATGGATATGATCCACTACACAATCATAAGAAATATCTATGTTTTTGACATAAAGCTCTAATCAAGATTTGGTTTAAAGATATGAACTATGAAATACCAAAATCCAAGATAAATATTTTGTCTCAAAGAAAATCTTTTACTAAATAAAATTCTTTTCTAAAAAGAAATCTTTTATGAAATCAATTAAATCAAGAGTTCTATCAAGAGTGTGTGTGTGTGATATAACTGAGCAATCCACCAACTATCTATCCTTTACATTTTTACTAAAACAAAAATACAAATTCTATACCTAGACCCAAGTCTTCAACTTCTTGAAGTCTTCCCTTGAAGGCTTCTCATCTTCTTGACTTGGTCCAAGCTAGATCCAAAAACTCCTTGGATCACCACATGCAAGCTCCAAATCTTGTTCTTTTATCCTTTGTTGAGCTATGCACCTACTAAGATCTTGATCATGAATCTGTCACTAATTAAAACACAAGATCATTAGTAACTATAACTACATGAGTTGATCATCATCAAAACTAAGGTGAAGGGCTTTGGGCCAACAAATACTTGACATGTTTTTACTTGATACTTACTATCTACATGCTAATACCTGACACCTGTCTATATCACTTGTCAACTGTTGTGTCATCACCTGACACCCGACTTGCTACTTGACACTTGCTTCTGACTATGACATGACTTATCACTTGCCTCTTGAAATATTAATACTTGACCTGTGATTATCACATTTACGGGAATACTATACTTGTTATCATGCATTACATGCAGTGACTTGAATCTTGTACTTGTTATCCTTTATTACATATACAGTGACCTGAATTTACAATACTCATGTACTCCTGAACTCCTGATCATGTCTTGCACCTGCTATTCCCGTAAATTGATGATTACATAATAAATCATAAAAAGGGACAACTTGCATCGGGTTGGGGAAAACTTGCGGCTATCAATATATGTTCGTGTTTACAGTGGTACTAGGTATGTTGTGCAACTAAAACTTCCGGTCTGACCTGTCTGACCTGTGGGCCTCCAGGCGACCGAGGGGAGTGCTGGCTCCTCTTCCTGGTACTATCTTGATAAGGGCATTCTATAAGACCCTCCTGATCGCCTTGCGGCAGGTTCCGTCCACCAAGCAACGGAACAATCCTGGGCCGTGGTCCCGGGTATGTACGGGACCCCACTGTAAACATTGTTCGTTGATACCCCCGTTGGTTTCCAATAACAATCTTGCTTTACTCAGATGTGGATATATGTGTGCTGGGACGCTGGTTCACATATCTAAACATCGGGGTTAAGACGAGTAATAATAATAATAAAAGATGCCAGCTATGAATTTGTAGTATGCCTTGCCATGTTTGCTCGTATCGGATTTTACTTCAGATTTCCAGTTTTATGATTATTATATTATACCTGTTCATATCCTGCCTTTACTTGCCCCCTGCTCTTATCTTATCATACTATGAATCTTTCCTACTTGATATCAATTGTTGTATATCTACTTGCTCCTGCATGCTTGTGCCTACGATACGGTTTTTCATGTTTAGGATCCAGAATTATCGATACACATGTGCTTATCCATGCTCGCCATCTGGCTTTTGCATCACCACTCGCCGGGGAGTTCTGACTCCTCTGGATCCTCATGTCCAGGTTTTGGGGCTTGGAGCGTGTGGATTCTCCCAGTTGCTGATCAGAGTGGCGTAGCGGTAGCGTGGATCTCCTGCAGCCCGTCCAGAGCCCCATCCTTCCAGGCCCTCCTGTTCGGCTCTTGAGTTTCCTGTTGTGACTCTGAGCCTCCTTTTGTACTGTTCATACTTGTACATTCTTGTATTCTCGCATTTGCGCCATGTTGGTGATGCAATATTCTTTTAATATTTATCACATCTGGTGATAACTTTGTAACCGTACTCATGTGTTGGAATGTATAATGCACCACATGCTTTCGTACTCTGATTCTTGCCTGTACTGATGCTTAGCGTATATACGTGAGGGTATTCCTGACCTGCGTATATACGTCGCAGTAACGTCTCCGTACCCACCGGATCGGGGCGTTACAGTAAGCCCGGGGAGTGAACTACAAAGCTTAACTTTGCATGATTATTTCTCTATTATCAAATGGATTTCGAAAGAGACCAGTTTGTATTAATTCTAATGATAAGGGTTTGTTTATTTTCATGAAAACTCAGCTGAAAAATAGCTTGGAGCTCTGACTTCAAAGGGCCCCACAGTCTTTTTTTTCCTATTGTGTGTTTGGTTGATAAAAATCAAATACACAAAAAAACCTAGTGGGCCTCGCAAACAGTATTGATTCAGTGGCTACAATTTTGATAGCAAAATCATTGGATTTGGGTGGAAAATTGATAACGTGTGGCCCACCAAAAAATTTCAAAAAGAACTGATTTTGTGAGCCCTATTATCAATTTTCTAAAATCCTTTTCCTATTCTAACGGGCCCGGAGACTTTTGTGAGCATAACTTTTTTTTTAGTAATAATAATACAAAAGAGTTTATGTCATTATTATAATAAGAAGAGCCGACATTATGAAATCTAAAAAAGAGGAAAGCCAGGGAAATAAATAATCAAGTATTGGGAGCACCTTGTCTTCTTAATGATTAATTTAAAAATAATTCCTTTAATGAAAGTTTAAGACAAATTAATTTAGAAGAAGAGAAACCAGCTCCAACGGCCTTTGTTAGGGGGGGAGTCTCTAAAATATCTTTAAACGCGGCCGTTTGTTTCGCGTAAAATTCCGTAATTCGTAAATGACTTACTACCCAGTTACAACTACGGCGTTTGTTTGGATCGTAATTCGTAAAAGACTTACGTAACTCAACTAACACTCACTTGCAACCCAGTTACAACTCACTTACAGCCCAGTTACAGTTAATTTTGTGGTCATACAAATTTGTAATATTTTTTATATTAATATTAAAAAATTTTAATTTATTTGCAGTATTAAAACTTTTAAAATTACCAAATAGTTAATTTTGTGATCAACTTTTTCACTTACGATTTATACATTACGACAACCAAACACCGTAAAGTACAATACACTTTCCCATTTTACAATTTTATATTACCAATCAAATACCGTAAAATTTACATACTTGTAACTCATTACAATCGTAAAAGACTTTACTGATTATAATTACGAATTACGGTAAGTTACGACAACCAAACAGAGCCGCAGTAGTGGACTCTGTACATGCATCTAAACTTTGCAGGTGGATGTCACTAGTGACGTCGCTGGACGCCCCTTCCATCTTTATTTAAAATATGTGCCAACCGCTCTGTTAAGATGTAGCAGTCCATTCTTTTGTGCTTTTTATCTAAAAACTGTTCAAGATCTCCGCGTCTACAATTATAGCCATAAATTCCTTAGCTCGAGAGATCCCTCAGTCACACTCCTCTTGCTGCCGCTACATTCCAGTCCGCGACTCTGAAGATGAAGGAATCAGTGGTGCTGTTCCCAGGCCTGGGCATGGGCCACCTAATCCCGGCGGTGGAGCTCGCCAAGCTCTTCACCCGCCGGAACCACCTCTTCGTCACCATCATCCTCGTCGATCCTCCGTTCCCCACCCCTTCGACCGCCGACGCCTTCACCTCCCGCATCTCCGCCGCCCACCCTCTCATCTCCTTCCACCGCCTCCCAAAACCCCAACTCCCCTCCCCTCCTCCCTCCAACATCATCTCCCGCGTCTTGGGCCACTTCCGACTCTCCAACCCCTCCCTCTTGGACTACCTACAAACGTTGTCGGAGACCGCCAACATCCGCGCCCTCGTCCTCGACATGTTCTGCACGGCCGCGCTCGACGTTGCCAACGAGCTCCGCCTGCCAACCTACTTTTTCTTCTCTAGCGCCGCGTCCGCCCTCGCCACTTTCCTCTACGTGCCGACCCTCCAGTCACAGATGAACGAAAATTTCAAAGATCTCGGCGACAGCCCCATTTTCATCCCTGGTGTCCCGCCGATTCCCGCATCGCACATGCCAGACCACATGAAGGACCGCGAAGACGAGGCCAATAAGGCCATACTGTTCCACTTCGAACGCCTACCAAAGGCTGACGGGATTATCGTCAACACGTTTGAGATGCTCGAACCAAGAGCCGTTCAGGCTCTTGTGGACGGGCTTTGCGTCCCGGGCCGCAGGATGCCCCCAACTTACTGCATCGGTCCGTTGATTGCCGACAGGAGCGAAGGAGAGGAGGAGAAGCACGAGTGCTTGAAGTGGCTCGATGAACAGCCCAAGGGGAGCGTGGTGTTCTTGTGCTTCGGGAGCATGGGCTCTTTCTCCGCGGAGCAGGTTAAGGAGATTGCCACCGGATTGGAGAAAAGCGGGCAGAGGTTTCTATGGGTTGTTCGGAGCCCCCCGAGTGCTGACCCGGCGAAGCGGTTTGGGCCGAGACCGGAGCCCGACCTGAACGTACTGATGCCTGAGGGGTTCTTGGAGAGGACGGAGGGGAGAGGGATGGTGGTGAAGTCGTGGGCACCACAGACGGCGGTGCTGGGACACGAGTCGGTGGGTGGGTTCGTGACTCACTGCGGGTGGAACTCGACCCTCGAGGCGGTGAGTTCAGGGGTGCCGATGATTGCGTGGCCTCTTTACGCGGAGCAGAAGATGAACAAGGTGTTTCTGGTGGAGGAGGCGAAGCTGGCGGTGGAGATGAAAGGTTACGATAAGGAGTTGGTGAGTGGCGAAGAGGTGGAGACGAAGGTGAGATGGCTAATGGAATCCGAGGGCGGGAGGGAGTTGAAGGAGCGAGCAGCGGAAGTGAAGGAGAGTGCGGAGGCAGCGGTGAGAGACGGAGGGTCATCAGATAAGGCGTGGATGGAGCTGATTCGTGTGCTGTTGAATTAAGGAATTATCAGGAGTCAGGCACACTCATGCCCAAAGAGATCTATTTTGCTCAATCATGTTAATGTTTGTTGCAAGAGTCATTACCTGACAATAAGATTTTAGATTCAATCAGAATTGAGCTTTGGATAGAAATTGATTTGAATCAGTTTAATTTTTAATTTTAGAGGTGTAAATTGATATTTTTAAATATCCGTGTCTACATTTGTTTAGGGCATGTTTGGTTTAATAAGACGTGGGAGGAAAAGGTACAAGTGGGAAATGAGGATGGGAAATGTGAAAGTGCAGTGAAAATTGAAATTTGTGTAGTTCTCATTTCCAGTGTTCGGTCATACTGTTAAAGTGAAAAAGTATGATTTTTCCGGTGATTGGTTAGTAATGTGAAAGCGAAAGTGGAAAAATTGACCTTAAAATTGACCATAAAATATTAAATTAAAAAATAATTCTGAAATAACGTTTTTGGACTGTAATTAGACTGCAAGTGAGATTTACATGACATCAAAATTATCTGTTTTGAGTTACAATTTATTACAAGTGAGATTTACATGACCACAAAATTAACTATAGCACTCTGAAAGTGGGAAAATAATAATGTAAAAGGGAGTAAAAGGGAGTAAAAGGGAAAAGGGAAAAGGAAAAAAGGGTTTTTTTCATTTCTCATTTTCGATTCAAAACAAACAAAGGGAGTGGGAAGTGAGTTTTCTCACTTCCCATTTTCCTCCCACTTTCATGAATCCAAATACGTCCTATGTGAAACTGAAGCCGGGAAGGTACAACAAATAGAGCGGATAATTTGATATCTGTTGGGGTTGTGTCTCGTATCTGGTATATGACTCTTTGTCTACTGCATGGATTCATGCATGACCTTGTATTCCCTATGATTTGGAAGACTAAATGGTGTATGGCTCTTCATCTATCACATGACTCCTTGGATTCTCCATCAAATGGGATGTGTAAGTGATGTGGGTTACCGCTTATATATATGAACCTCTAGGTTGTAAGAGGTGGCAAAGGCATGGGAACCGAGCTAGGCTTGGCTTGATTTTCCTCCCATTGTGTGAAAAAGAGAGAAGGATGTCAAAGAGTGTTATGAGAGAGGGCGAGGAGTGAGAGATGAGAGTTCTCTCTTATATTCCTTGTAATGTTTCTCTTATAGTGGATATCTCTTTCATGGTGCCCCGTGGAGTAGGCCATAGTTGGTCGGCCGACCCACGTAAAAATATTGATGTCTTCTTCTTTGTGTTGTTTCTCATATCTTGCATGCTTGGTGTGATCTCGTTGCTCGTCGAGATCGGACTTGGGAAGGCTTCAAAAATCGCCCATAATTGGTATCAGAGCCGATAATGCTCGATCGGAGTTCGAGTGTGCAAGATGATGGAGTTCGTATGGATTGTTGATCGCGATCCATGTTGGCACGAGAAGAAGTATGGACCTCGTTTAAGGTGGAGTCATGCGGCGTGTGGTGGCCTACTGAGTCATGGTGACTTGCAAGTCCAGGCAAGGAGGGTGCAAGCGGTGCGAGTGAGCAACATGCTCACGGCGGTCACGCAAGGCAGCTGCTTACGACAACACAATGCATGGCGGGCGCACATGGAAATGATGGTCAAGATACTATGCGGTTGATGTCGCGAATTTGGCGGCCATATGGATTATGCATGAGGCATGGAAGCTCGTAAAGGAGCTCGTGGTGCGGCGAGATGCAATGACATGGAACTTGGTAGCATGTGTAGTGGTGATGGTGTTGTGCCAATGATTGGTTAACCAATATTGATCCGCAGGGGAGTATCTCCAAGTTTTGTGGCTCACTGGATTCGAGCCAAGGTGGATATTGTTGGGATTGTGTCTCGTATCCGGTGTATAACATGAATCCATTACATGGATTCATGCATGACCATTTGTAATCCCCAGGATTTAGAAGACTAAATGAAGTATGACTCTTCATCTACCGCATGGCTCCTTGGATTCCCCATCAAATGGGATGTGTAAGAGGTGTGGGCTACCACTTATATATATGGACCTTTTGGGTGTAAGAGGTGGCAAAGGCATGAGATCGGCCTAGGCTTGGCTTGAGTTTCCTCTCATTGTGTGAAAATGAGAGAAGAATATGAGAGAGTATTATGAGAGAAGGTGCGGAATGAGAAATGAGAGTTCTCTCTTGTACTCCTTGTAATGTTTCTCTTATAGTGGATATCTCTTACATCAGTTCCCCGTGGAATAGGCTATAGTTGGTTGGCCCAACCACGTAAAAATATTGGTGTCTTCTTCTTTGTGTTGTTTCTCCTATCTTGCATGCTCGGTTTGATTTTGTTGCTTATCAAGATTAGATTTGGGAAGGCTCCAAAAATCGCCTACAACATCTGCCATGCTGTCATTTCATGTATATTATTGGTAAATTTACTATTATATAACTATGTAAGTAGCTATAGCGGTCAAAATTTGACCATGACCACAACAATGACATGTGTCTATGGCTACCAAGAGCTTTTCTCAAGACATCCACAAGTCCCTGATCCATCCCAGATCCTCCCTTCTCCTGGCCTTCCCAAGCTACCCTCGTTCTGAAGATACCTAAATTTGGAATCATATCCGTCGCTGTGAAAGCCTTTTCACTTCGGACCCTCCACAGCCAATATCTCCTACTCCGAGTCCAAGGCTTTCTTTAACAGCCCACTAAAATCTCCGCCTACCATTATGGAGCACCATCCTTCCCACATTGAAGACATGTAACGCCCCTATATCAAAACAGGAAGTTATTCATTGCAGCAGATTTCCCGACATGCAATCCCGACTAACTAACGCCAATGATCACGACTATTATAATAAATCCAGCACATGCAGATCGTGCGTTACAACCATCCACCAATTTCGCCTCCATGCTGGCATCCATGTAAGGTACATATATGATCCTTCTTCTCCTAAGAGAAGGAGATTGATTGCTTCCCTAACCCTCAGAGCATACACACACTACCACTACGCTGGAAGTTTTTTCGTTCTAGTTCACCATTCCATTACACTAGGAGTTTCCTATGTAACACCTCGATTTTTAAAATCTTGAATTTTGTATTCTAATCCATGGTTAATAAGATTACACATGCTTATATGAGGTGGTGATTGAATTAATCTTGTGTAAAAATAATTTTTTAGAAATTCTCAAAGAAAATTTGGTATAGAATGAAATTGGATAATTATAAATATAAGTGTATGAATAATTGGGGATGTATATATAATTATCATATACCATGTATGCATACAAGTATGTGGATAATTGGATTATCATTCATAAATATATAATTATATACTAAGTACATGCCTACAAATACAATACACTAGCATATCAAATACAAGTATATTAAATTAATTATGAGAGCGAGGTGACATGATTTTGTGAGACATGGGAGTTGTGTGATGAGGTGGCACAATTTTCAGCTAATGGGGTTGATGTGGCAAGTTGAGAAAATAACCCCCCATAAATATGACATTTTCGGGACAAGATGGTACTCTACTTCTGTAATGATCTGATCATTTGCCTATCCTTTCTGTCTAGCTTGAAAGGCGTGACCTCGGCTGGTTCTACTCATTCTCTTCATAATTTTGAGGACATAACCGGAGCATTCTTCACTCAGTACGCCTCTCTCTAGGAGGACAAGAAGAACAACCATTACCTCCTCTCTGTCAAGATGAGGCAGAGTGACAGTCTTAAGTCCTACATCGACTATTTCCAGAGTCAGCTTGCCATGGTTCTCAACTATAGTAAAGATGCCTCTGCACTCTGGTTCATCGGCGGGCTACAAATCTCTTAGTCCCTATACGAACACCTACTGAAGTACAATGTCATGTGGATGAGTTAAGTATTGTCCCGGGCTCAGTCTTATATTCAGTTGGAGGAAGCCATCAAGAGTTTAATCAACCATTCCCTCAAGTGTGACAACGACAAGGAGAAGATGAGCGCGAAACTCCAACCCATGCCAACTACCAGAACCAGGGGCAACCCACCTTCAAGAAGCAAGCTTTCTCGATCCTCTCTCCAAATCCACTCTAAGCCTTTAGGGCAATACAACCTTTCACTCCATTGAGACTCTCTACCAATGAGGTCTTCAATACCATCAAGGACCAATCATGGGTTAGGCGCCCAAAGCCAATCCAGCATGGCCCTACTTTCCCCGACACAGAGGAGTACTGCTCCTTTCACGATAATAAGAGACACAATACCATCCACTGCAGAAGCATCCGATGCTACCTGGAAGAAATTATCCGCTAAGTCTTCCTCAAAGAGTACATTCTTACCCCTAGAGCAGTCTCCAGATCAGGACAATTCAACGCTCCACCGCCTATCCAGTCACAACACACAATCACTCAGTACAAAGCGATTGAGTTGTCCCGAACCTTCAGTAAAGAGAAGGGAGTACCTCCTTCTTTGACTCCATTGACTCCGATATTTCAATTGAATTCCATGTATTATATCAAATTATGAAATAAAAATGCATTTTTCTACTAACCGTTTCCGTGAGACCCTTTTGATGGGAGCGTCCCACGTCGATCCAAAATGCTTAAACGTCCATCTGTTTGGTCAGAAAAGTTAGAATTAAAGTTTCTTTGAGTGGTTAAAAAATTACAACGGATTCAATCTGATTACAAAAGAGTGGAGAGTTTTGATTGGATCTCCCCTTTGTTTAATGACGGGTTCTCCATGTAGCGATGAAAGGTGATTCTTGTCTTCAATTGACGAGCCGAACCAGAAGCTTTCTCTGAATCTTCTTCCCTCTCTTTTGAAAGCACACTGGTACGATATGAAACATCAAACAGTGGCTAAAAATCTTAAAGAGATTACAAAACTTGAACTCAGCTAGTTTGTAGAGAAGCCTTATGCTTAACTTTAGCCTTCTGTGGCTATCCAGCTTCAACACTTGAGCATCAAATATGCTTCTTTGCCCTCAACCTCTCATGGGTCTGGTGGAAGTCTCCTCTCCCTTAGAAATCTTAAAGCTTTCAAAAATCAAGAATCTCCCCTTAGGTCCCTCTTCCTATAGCTTCTCATAGCTGTTTATAGATAAATTTAGGGGTGTAATTGATCCCTTAAATCTCTCCATAATAGGGATTAACTCCTCATTTCATGGGGAGAAAGTGGGTGTTGATTGACCTAGTAAATAGCTATCTATTACAGCTTAAATGCGGGTCTCACGCTGGACGCGGACCTTGCCTTGGTGGTGAAATGTGGAGCTCATAAGCTCGCGTTTAAGTTGAAATGCGGAGCTGGCGAATATCAGCGTTTGAGGTGAAATACGGAGCTGACTGAGGTTCGTGTTTGAGTTAGGGAACGCGACCTCCGCGTTTGATAAAGGACGCGCGACCTCCGCGTTTGTAAGGTCCACGTATGAGTTTGGGAACAAGACCACCGCGTTTGACAAATGACGCACGACCTTCACATTTGCGAGGTCCACACCTGAGCTTGGGAACGCGACCTCCGCGTTTGCGAGGTCCGCGTCTGAGTTTGAGAATGTGACCTCCGCGTTTGACAAAAGACGCGCGACCTGCGCGTTTGGGAGGTCCGCGTCTAAGTTTGGAAACGCGACCTCCGCGTTTGCGAGATTCACGTCTGAGGCTTTGTCCTTGATAATTTTTAGGCAGCCTACAAAGTCCCCTCCAAAGTTTTCAAAACCCCGCAGTCGACTGGGACGGATTTTGAATCACTTTGGATTTCATGTGGATTTGGGCTTTTGTGATTGGACTGGCAATCTTTTGAAATGCCCTGAACTTGATTTTGTCTGGATTCTGATCTTCGTGAGTGTATTGTTGAACTGTTTGAAGCCTCAAGAGAAAATCATCATAGGTATCCATTAGCACAGTCTGAAACTTTTTTGAGCTTTGATTTGCTTATCGGTATACTGTTGACTGATTGAGTTGTTAACTTCTTCTGTCAGTGTATTGTTGAACTGTTACAGAAGTCAGACTTCAGTCAGTAAGTCTGTTGTGTCTGTTGGAACATCAGACGGACCAGAGCAATTTTTTGATTGTCAGAGGTAACAGTTAACTTGGCAAGAATGTGTGCTAAAGGTGTAATGTTAACTTAGCACTGAAAATCTTTTTTTCATTGAAAAAATTCAGAAGATCACCGTCATAGGTGTAATGTTGACTTAAGACATATATTTGCGATTTGAGCAAATTGAATTGTCAGAGGTGTGATATTAACTTGAAAAGAATAGATTTGCGATTTGAGCAAATTGAACTATCAGAGGTGTGATGTTACTTGACAGGGATGTGTATTTGTGATTTGAACAAGTTTTATAGACTTGCTATTCTAATGATGAGAATAACAAGTGGAGTTTGATCCGTAAGGGATTATGTCTGAGTCTATCGTCAGAGGTTTAATATTAACATGATTAGAACTCTGTTAGGAACTAGGAGAATGGAAGTTTACTATTAGAGGTGTGATATTAATATAACAGAGATTGATTTTGTGATCTACGCAATTTAAGTGGACCTGTCATTCTATTGGGGAGAAAGACAAGTTTGATTGGATCCGTTTAGGATCTATGGGGATTTTTACCGTCAGAAGTGTAATGTTAACGTGACGAGTTTGTACTTGAAGTTTGAACAAACTGAATTGTCAAAGGTGTGATGTTAACTGGAAAAAGATGTGTGCTAGAAGTGTGATATTAACTTAGCATCAAGAAAGTCTCATTTTTCATTAAGAAAAATGAGAATATCACTGTCATAGGTGTAATGTTAACTTGATAGTTAAATTAATACTAGAGGTGTGATGTTAATTTAGCATTGAAAGTCATATTTCATTAAGAAAATTGAGAAAAGTGCTATCAGAGGTGTGATGTTAACTTGACATATATCATATTTGGGTGCAATCATTATCTGAATTTATAGAAGTCGTCACTAACCCTGTAATTGTATTATCCTCCAAGTAGTAAAGGTTATTACATTGGACACTCTTCAAAATAGCTATCGACCCTTTAATCATCTGGAGAATGCCATCTCTAATAGGTACTTCAAGACTCAATGCTTCCAATACACCAACAAAGATAAGAATCTTTTTCAGTTGATATACGTATTGCACTTCTTTTAATTTCCGCACCATCCCATCAAACATCTTAATACGGACTGTACCTATCCCTTCCATGTTATATAGACGATCATCACTCATGATAACAGAACACCATCTAACTTCTCAAAGGTAGGAAATCAATCTCTATTGGGACTCACATGATAGGTAACTCCTTTATCTTGCATCCACTAAGAATCATCTGAGTAACCAATAGTAGGAGTAGTGACTGAGAAAAAGTACCGTTGAGTCAGAGTTTGATCTATCTGCCTGTGAAGTACTACCTGATTTGGTATTGATTACACTTGCGAGATTTGTCACTGTTGACTGAGTTTTCCTGCACACAAAAATTAGAATATTAGATTAAGAATAGATCGTGCGAGGAATCAGTTCTAATCCGCGGTAGCAAGGCTATGCGGGTCGTGATCCTCAGGGAGGGACTGCGATGGAAGCGTTAAGCAAGTTTCTCTAAAAATTTATCTTTTTTAGTTATTTTGTTAGTCACGATGGTATTTACAATGGGTGGTATTTACAGTGAAGTGGAAAAGAAGAATTTAGGAAGATGTGGATCTAAACTAAAGGAAGAAAAGAAAGAAAGATTACCTCTTCAGTCTGCTTACCATTTGAACCGTTGCGATGATTTACCTTTTCTTAGAAGGCGTACAAGCATGGCATATAGGATCGTCCGCCTTCTTAACTATGGAATAAAAAGCAACTAGGGAATAAAAAGCAACTATGAAGACCTGTTCATCGCCATAGGCCATCAAGGTTCCTTCTTCGGCTAGGTATTCTCGAAGCAGTTGGATCTCATGGTGGGCAAGACATTAGAGAAAGAAACAATATCATAAACCAAAAATAGAAAAACAATGATAGACAAAGATAGAGACACAATAAAACATAAAAATAACAAAACAAGCTTTGATTTGATTTAAACAATGGAGGAAAATTTACAACTTACACCGGCTGTCACCATCGGTACAAGAGGATCCCTTCCTCCATGAATGCAACATCTCCTCTCAGCTTTCACAAAAAGAAAATAAAAATTTACAATGGAATCTAACCTAAAACCTAAAAACCCTAGCTTTTGGCCCTTTGCTGGACGCTGGACGCTCTGTACGTTGCACTGCAGGTGATATTTATAGGTGCAGAAGGCTACAGAGTCCCGGATAAACATCACCACGAAATCTGGGATTCTAACTCATCTGAATTGCCGCGCCTTGCCGAGCATCCGCGGCACTTTTGTGGCTTCTGGTCGCGCGCTTTGGCGCGTGGCCTCTCCTGGTCCGTCCCTGTGGGCTTCTGCTTCTGGAAGTTTGATCCTGGCCTTTTAATCTGGATTTTCGAGATAACTTGGTAATCAAGTTACCCTTAATCCAGATTTCTTCAAATCTTCTCTCCACGAAATTCCTCTTTATTTTGGCCTTTTATCCTCATCTTGCAGGTGTTTAGGGTTGGATAGAAGTCTATCCTTCCCTAATTTCTGATTTTTGCAACTTTTAGCCCTTGCATTTGCATTTTGACTCTTTGTATTTCAAATATGGGCTTGGATCTGGGCTTTTGGGCTCTTTAAGCTTTATTTCTTTCTTTTTATTATTTCGAGGCCTGCACACAATAAATCACAAAATATTAATAAATGTGCAGAATTATATAAATAAATATGAAAATGTGATGGTAAATATGATGATAAAAATGCACTTTTGACTACCAATCACACTCCCACACTTATCTTTTTGCTCGTCCTCGAGTAAAAACAAAGAAAAAGAAAAAGAAATGAAAAGTTAATCTAACCTAACTCACTTTCGTAGGAATCACGATTGCACTTAGCACGTGCAACAAGCCGTTAAACCTCTAGGTTAACCTAGAGGACGAGTGTTGTCTCGTGAGGGTTTTCAGCGGATTACACCCACAAAATCCATAAAAAGGAAAATATTTGTCTTATATTGGAAGAGACTAAGTAGTCTATAAGTTTTAGGATCCTCAATTTTATTCATTCTTCAAACCTAGTCTTTATAAAGTCAATTGTTATTCATTTTAGGTAAGGATTAAAATTGAATTTCTAATATAGTCTTTTTCGTTACCAAAAGTCATACGCACCCTTGTGAATCTAGGTATTCCTTAACTTGGACTCTCATGCCTCTTTAGTATTTTTATAACATCATCTAATTTTCTTTCGTGTAAGTATCAAGGCTTCTTGAGGCCCTCATACCTAACTAATTGACTATTAGATGTGTTAATATAATTTTTTTTTTTTTGGCATGTATAACTCATCTAATTTTCTTTCGTATAAGTATCAAGGCTTCTTGAGGCCCTCATACCTAACTAATTGATTATTAGATGTGTTAATACATATATTATATTTCTTAGTCTTCTTAGACTTTCTAATCCACCCATGTAACGAACTTAAAGTCGGTGGCTCCCAAACCGGTTGGCTTTAGGGCACCAGGTGAGAAAACACCCCGCGGACTCAAATTCGAGTGAACTAGGCCCCAAAACTAAGGACTTTATTTTATTTACTCACCTTTAGGCATGAATACTTATGCTTCTTGAGGCACATGTATCAGCTTAATTGGTGATTTTTTTTTTCTTTTTTTTTTATGAGGCACAAGGTCTTTGTCTTAGAATCCTAGATATGCATTTGGTATGCATATTTCATTAAGGTAAAAATCAAGACTAATTATTTATTCAATTTCTCTCCTATACCTAAAAATTTAAACAATTTATTTATTTTGACCAAGTTTTTAGAAATCCTAATCATGATTTTCCTAATCCTTAAAACTAACTTAGATTTCTTTCAAAAAATAAGTCAAAATATTTCCTTTTTATAACATTTTTTTTTTAAAATTTTTTTTTTATTAGCAATTTTGTTAGTTCTACCTATGTTAGTATGTTAGTAAAGCCCACCCCCACACTTATCTCATGCATTGTCCTCAATGTATGAATGTATGCATATATGCATGAAACAGAACAAGGGAAGGCGGAAGTTACCTTAGGGTGGTGGTTCCGGAGGTGGTCTAATTGGTCCACGAAATGCGGCCCAAACAAGATAACGGATAATTTGGTGGAACCCACCAGAAACTTTCCTTACATAACCCACTAAAATATATGTATAATTATTTTTTAGAATTTTCACCCCATCAAATTTCCAAATTTCATAATAAATTTCAGAGTCAATTGTGTCAACCTCCTTGTCCAAAATGGAGTATGAAAAGATGGAATTATTGACTTGGACATTATGGGTGCGGGAACGAATACCGACTCAGGGAAGAGGCTCAAATCAAGTAAGGGCTCAGGAGTCGGGCTCGGTTCAAGAATTGGGTCCAAGTCAAGAAATTGAAACTCAAGTCCACAATCTTCTTCCCACAATGGAATATGACCTAATATGGATGATATCTCTTTACTTCCAATATTAAGGAATTCTAGCTCATCGCCATACAATTCTTCAAAACTAAGGTCAACATCTTCCGTCAGAATTGTACAATCAGTTTCAGAAGTAAAGAGATTGTGAGAATCTAGGTCATGTTCAAGTTCTAATTCGGGAAAGGAAAAACTTGCCAAGTTATCAGAATTTGAAGTTTCGGCAAGTTCACATGATGGTACTGAATTAGAATCTTGTTGTCCAAAGCAACTTGGTTCGTCGGCTTTAAAAGAGTGGTCAGCGATATCAGAATCAGCCGGACGGTGAGAACGTAAACATTGAACCATCAAATCTATGTCATGATCACGGGCTAATTTAGCCTCGGTCATGGCAGCTAACATCCCTTCATAGTCGATAGGTGCTTCTTGTTCTGATTGGACTTGAAAATAGGAAGGGTAGTCGTGATAAAGTTGTGAGTCGGTGGACTCACGTATCATCATGTCTAAAATTGATGGTGATTTTTGCTTGGACTCATTTCTACTCATCATTTCCAAGATAGATGGATTTCTATTCTGAATGGGTGGATCTGAGTATGAATCTTGGGAAAAATGTGGACTAGATGGATATGAAGGACAATTAGGTTGAGCATTAGACTCGGGGGACTCGAAACCCCATGAACTCTGTGACGAGTTGAAATTATTATGGAAATTATAGTCATAAGATGGGGGGTGTGGGTATACTCATTCGGATAAGACCATTCCGGCACACTAGATTGGTCAAAGTTAGGGTATGCCGGGTTGGTAATATCCGAATAATAGTTAGGGGTGTAATATGGATTAAAATTGGAATTATTCTTATATGCCATATCACACCAACACAAACACAACAAACAAATAAACAAACAAAAAAGAAAAATTCTAACCTAAGTTAGGGTAGACCTATGACCTAGACGACTCCTAACTGGTTAGACTGTCCACAGGAGGTTGGGTGCAGACTTTGACCACAAGTTAATCAGCCAGGTCAGGGCAAGAGTGGTGGGAGGTTTTTCGTCAAAGACGTTCCTTAATTAAATAACCACCAATCTTCGGGCTTTCGGCCCTCAATCCCTTTCCTAGACACTGATTTGACAAGAGTCAACTTCCAGCACTGTTCCCCCTTAGGATAATCTCCTATTGAGTCCGAGATGTCCCTAGGGCCAACGTCTACTAATTTTTATGTTAGGCTTGGGTTAGTGAGTGCTTGGGATATGATTTTTGGGCTAAGGAAGGGTGATGAAATCCCCACCTTATCTTGTTAATGGGTTATGCCCTTAAGATGAATTAGTGCAAGTGTACAAGATAAATAGATAAGAATCACTCAAAGCAGAAAATCAACCAAGAGATGAATCCTATTCTACATGCAATGCGTACGTACCTTGCTTCTCCAGCACTCTTCAACAGTAAATAAAAATAATTGAAAAGACACGTGCCTAATATGCAAACGTCTAATCAATTTTTATTTTTAAAAACCAATGATTTACTGTTGAATTATTAGCAATTTACAGGTGTATCACAGAACAAAACAGAATATATCAGTAAGCAGTATTTTAATTTACAGAGACCTGCAAAAAAATTCAGTGAGTAGTTCACTGCAATTGCCGCGGATCCGCGGCTATGGCCGCGTTTCCGCGGCAAAGTTGCAGGTCCTTGTGCTCTGCCTTCGAGGGCAGAGGCACAGGATAGCTATATGTCCACTGCTGCGATAAGTTTCTGTTTCCTGTTCTCCAAACCTGCAAACAGAAAAGAATAAAGAATTAGTTAAAAATTAAATTTTTTTATTTTAGAGATAACTTACCGTCCCTCCCCGGCAACGGCGCCAATTTGTTGACTGAGTTTTCCTGCACACAAAAATTAGAATATTAGATTAAGAATAGATCGTGCGAGGAATCAGTTCTAATCCGCGGTAGCAAGGCTATGCGGGTCGTGATCCTCAGGGAGGGACTGCGATGGAAGCGTTAAGCAAGTTTCTCTAAAAATTTATCTTTTTTAGTTATTTTGTTAGTCACGATGGTATTACAATGGGTGGTATTTACAGTGAAGTGGAAAAGAAGAATTTAGGAAGATGTGGATCTAAACTAAAGGAAGAAAAGAAAGAAAGATTACCTCTTCAGTCTGCTTACCATTTGAACCGTTGCGATGATTTACCTTTTCTTAGAAGGCGTACAAGCATGGCATATAGGATCGTCCGCCTTCTTAACTATGGAATAAAAAGCAACTAAGGAATAAAAAGCAACTATGAAGACCTGTTCATCGCCATAGGCCATCAAGGTTCCTTCTTCGGCTAGGTATTCTCGAAGCAGTTGGATCTCATGGTGGGCAAGACATTAGAGAAAGAAACAATATCATAAACCAAAAATAGAAAAACAATGATAGACAAAGATAGAGACACAATAAAACATAAAAATAACAAAACAAGCTTTGATTTGATTTAAACAATGGAGGAAAATTTACAACTTACACCGGCTGTCACCATCGGTACAAGAGGATCCCTTCCTCCATGAATGCAACATCTCCTCTCAGCTTTCACAAAAAGAAAATAAAAATTTACAATGGAATCTAACCTAAAACCTAAAAACCCTAGCTTTTGGCCCTTTGCTGGACGCTGGACGCTCTGTACGTTGCACTGCAGGTGATATTTATAGGTGCAGAAGGCTACAGAGTCCCGGATAAACATCACCACGAAATCTGGGATTCTAACTCATCTGAATTGCCGCGCCTTGCCGAGCATCCGCGGCACTTTTGTGGCTTCTGGCCGCGCGCTTTGGCGCGTGGCCTCTCCTGGTCCGTCCCTGTGGGCTTCTGCTTCTGGAAGTTTGATCCTGGCCTTTTAATCTGGATTTTCGAGATAACTTGGTAATCAAGTTACCCTTAATCCAGATTTCTTCAAATCTTCTCTCCACGAAATTCCTCTTTATTTTGGCCTTTTATCCTCATCTTGCAGGTGTTTAGGGTTGGATAGAAGTCTATCCTTCCCTAATTTCTGATTTTTGCAACTTTTAGCCCTTGCATTTGCATTTTGACTCTTTGTATTTCAAATATGGGCTTGGATCTGGGCTTTTGGGCTCTTTAAGCTTTATTTCTTTCTTTTTATTATTTCGAGGCCTGCACACAATAAATCACAAAATATTAATAAATGTGCAGAATTATATAAATAAATATGAAAATGTGATGGTAAATATGATGATAAAAATGCACTTTTGACTACCAATCAGTCACGGATCTTCAACTCCTTATTCTTATATTTGATCCTTGGATAATCAATCTTTCAGTACTTTAACTCTTTGCAGAGGGCGCTTTGAACCTTCTTCAGATCTCTGAAACTTAGTCTTGACTTCGATCTCCCACGATCGCTTTTGCCCTTTTTACTGAAACTCCTGCCTCTTACCGTCAACGCTTCTGCTGAATCACTCTTTGAAACAGACTTCTTGTTCTTCATCTGCACTTTGTAATTTACAAGAGCAGCTGACACATTAATATATTTAAGTGTTTGTTTACCGTTGATCAACATTAGGATGAAGGTCTCATACTCTTCATCAGGAATAGAATTCAGAAGAATCACCACCTTGTCCTCTTTTTCGATCTCAACATCCATATTAATTAGGTCTGCAAAAAGCTTTATGTAGTTGTTCATGTGTTCATCATGGAGAGTTCTCTCTTCAATTGGAAGCGATAAAGCCTCCTCTTCAGATGCAGTTGAGACTCGATGCTCTTCGTCAGATACTTCTTTTTGAGGATCTCTCAAATCTTCCTTGCAGAAGTCTCATGCAGCACATAATACTTGATGTCTTGTGCTAAACAAGACCTGACGATGCCACACGCAGTTTCAGTTCATCTTTTCCCAGTCTTTCTCAGATGTCTCCTTTGACATTTTTTCATACACAGAGAGTCTTCGAGGTTTGATGCTATCAGGGCATCCATCACCTTACATCTTCACATCCCAAAATTATTTTTGCCATCAAACTTTATGACATCAATCTTCGTCAAAAGATGACTCACAGATTTCACCAATGATTGACTACTTCCTGTCATCTCCTCAATAGATTCCTCAAAGTAATATGGAAATGACTAGCGAAAACAAGTCCAAATAGGAAAAATCAGATCTTTACCTCCAGCCGAAACTGTAAACAGTCTCCAAAGTGATTTGCTCCACCCACCCGAACGAAACGCCCTGTCGAACCCGAAAAGCTCTGATACCACTTGTTGGAATCCCAGGAACAGATAATAGCAATGCCGGAAGATAGTCACCAATCGCATGAACAAACAAACAAAAAATCGAGAACACACGAATTTAACGAAGTTCAGCAATTGCCTACGTCCTCAGGGCAGAGAGGAGAGAGATATTATTAAATCAGTTAAGTACAAAATACAATCAATAGGGAACAATACCCTATTTACGTAGCCATAGAGCCTATGAAAGTAAGGAAACCAAAAACTCTGAGTTCGGATCAGAAACGAATTCTGAATCCAACTTGAAAACTGCTAAGAGATCAAACGCTGTCGACAGCCCATTTGGCCTGTGGACAGCCTCTGACAAACCCAACTCGTGGGAAACGCTTCAATAGCCCAAGGGGCCTGTCGACAGCCAAAAACCAACTCTGACAAATTCTGCTCTCTGGAAACTGCTATCACAGTTCTTCGTCTGCTGTCGATAGCCCGGTTCACCTGCAGATACGTATCAGAGTACCTGCACTGCTGTTTCCTGAACGCTTCATCAAACTCCGTACTATCTTCTCCGATGAGTTAAAAAACTCTACTAATAAGATTTTATACACTCTCCCCACATAATATATACACGTGATCCAGGTCACTCTGAAGGGCCCTATATTCATAATATATTAGATAATACTTAAAAGAATTTTTTGGCTACCATTTTGTTATATGGAAAAGAATTTATTAGAATGAACAATGAATAGAATATCCAAGAGGGAAATTGGCTCCGCCGACCAAAAAAGAAGAAGTAGAGGTGTTAAGCTGTAGAGCCTAATTATTGCCTTAATGACTTGTCACCCTATGCAGAGTCATTATATATGCAGATCGACATGCACGATAAGGTCACCTTGGGGGCTGGTAGGGGGCAGGGAGCCTCTAGACCAAAATTATTTTGAAATGTATCTCTTGCAAATTCTAAAGCGAGGGTGAAAAACTCAAGTAAAGAAGATGAGTGAGTTCGGAGTTTCAGGTTGAGGATAAGGTCAGAGTCTCGTTTCAGAGTAGCAGCTTGAGATCACTATGGAGGAGCACTCTGAAACATCACTTCAAAGAAGAACTCCGAAATATCTAAGTAGGGAATACCCTGAAGCGATAAAATAAAGTAGCACCTTAGAGGTGCATAGCGGAGAAGTGGTTTAGTCCGCAAGCTTCGTAGCCCGTGAAACGAGGGAACACGTCAAGGGTAGTTTGGTAATTTCATAACTTGTTATCCTAGTTGTTTCTATAAAAAGAAATGTGTTTTCATTAGAGTTGGAGAGGTGTGTATATATGCCATTGTAAATACAGAGCGGTTATGAGGTTCTCTCTTCTTCTCATGTGATCTCTTTGATAATATAGTCGATTTGTGTGTGGCTTCGTGAAATTTCACGATTTGAGTTTTTCATGTAAAATTTTGGTGTGTTTGATTGTGTATTAGATCTTTGTTCTTTCTTTTTCCCAATTCGTTTCTCAATAGAGGGGACCCCAGACCCTGGCAAAAGTCACTATCAAAGAATCACCGAGAAATTCTAAACCAATATATGCGATTGTTTCCTGTAATAGTTATAACAAATAGAAAACTCTTACCTCGCAGAGCCGGATGACTAAAAGATTTGGCGAATGTCAGTGGAGAGTAAAAGCAAAGCAAGAGCTTGCGCATTGAATTATTCAATCGAGAATAAAACTCGGGCAAAGAAAGGGTTGGCAAGCCCTGGAAATGGCCTTCAAGAGAGACTCAGTTCGTATCACTTCTGATGATAAGATTTTTATCAGCAGAATTATTTTAATAGTGATACAGAAGAGTTTCTGTCATTGTTATAAGAAGAGCCAACATTATGAAATCTCAAAAAGAAGAAAGCCAGGGAAATAAAAATAGTCAATTGCTGGGAAGCACCATTGTTTTCTTAATGATTAATTTAACAATAATACTTTTTCTGAAACTTTAAGCAAAACTTAATTTAGAAGAAGAGAAATCAACTCCTTTGAACTTAAAATAAAGGGCAACGACCTTTGTTAAAAAAATAATAATAAAGGAAAATTTTTCTACAGCCACCTACTATTCTTCATAATTAGGAAAAAAAAAAAAACTCAGCTTCATAATTTTGCTCACTACGGGCTCATTCACGTCAACATAAACTGATTTCTCCCAACCATCACTTCTTTATATATTTTTATTTTCTATTTTACCCTTTCCCATCATCCTGACGTTGCTTTCTCCTCAACTGTGACCCCGACGCAGAGTTATTCAGGGTGGGGGGCAGAGCCACAGAAAATTTATTTTTTTGGAATCGACCTTTTACAAATCTTGTTTATTCATACTCGCGAAGAGGTTTATTTGTACTTAGATCTAGAAATCATTAGGGATCATTCGATATCAGTAGACAGTGATCTGCTGATGATGGCAATGCTGATATGAGCATTGCAACTCATGACTGTAGTTCTCTGTGAACACTGACCCAAAATAGGGCATTTTGTGAGGACAACGATCATGGTCACATTCCGAATAAAGAGAACTGCGATCATGACTGCAATCCTCACAAAAACTTAAAAAAAAGACATTTTGTGAGGACCGTGATCACCATGATGACTATGACCATAGTCGTTGTCCTTATAAAGACTCAAATATGTTGGCCTAAAGGCCTTCCACTCTAGTTTTGATGATGATTAACTCATATAGTTATGTGTACTAATTATCTTGTGATTTTAGTTTCAGATCATTACCAAGATATTAGTAGGTGATTAGCTTCAACAAGATGGTTTGGAAGCTTTCACATGGTGATTCAAGAGCCCGAGCATCAAGATCATATTTAGCACTCTTTGGAGTCTAGCTCGGTGGATCACGGCATTTTGGATCGAGTCGGCTTGGAGACGGCGCTCTACAAGAAGACTTCGGTACCATAGTTAAGTTTTGTGTTTAGATCCAAATTGTAAAGATTAGAATAGTATGATATGCTCAAGTTCACAACACACACGTTTCATGTTTTGGTTTTCGATTTTTGGTTTAACCGATCTTGGTTTGCATGAATAGATATTATATCAAAACAAGTTTACATGGTTTAATGTATATTAGATTTGTTCTATATACATGCATGCTTCAACTACTTAGACAAACTTACTTTGATATACCTATTCATGTGTTTTAGGTTTGTGTTTTAACAAAACTTATTTTTGGAATTAAAGACAAAAGCTATGATATATATTTGTTTCATGTATATTGGACCTATGTCCATATGCAACATGCTTAATATTGTTTAAATATTATGTTTTTGTATTTCAATGAGTTTTAGGAAAAATCAGATTTCCTATTGAAAAATACATGTTTGGTAAAATATAATTTTTGGTTTTTGGTAAAAATGATAAGACACAAAAATAGTTCAAATTGCATGATATTTGAGTTGAAATTTTTATCACATGTTTATATATCAATGCAAAATATTAAAACTATTTTTGGATTTTTACAAGATTTAGAAGAATTTTTAGAAATATTTTAACTGTTTTTCTGACCCAGTTTCTGACCTAGAACTGGCTGATAGGCCAGCTCGGTCGACCGAGCGGTTGACCGACGTGCACAGAGCTGTGCACGTCTGGCAGCACAGTGGGACGGTCGACCAACCGGTCGACCGGACCAGAGAGCTTTGCTCTCTGTATCTGGGCGGTCGACCGGAACAGAGAAGTCTGCTCTCTGTATCTGGGTCCGGTCGACCGGTAGCTGCCAGCGGTCAAATGTGACCGTTGGCCGGTCGACCGACCGGTCGACCGGTAGTTCAATTCTGACAGAAATTGCTGCCAACGGCTATAATTTTCTGGGGGCTATAAATACCCCATTAATGGCCAGTTTTCCCTAAGATTTTAAGAGCTAATTTTTTTCTACTCTCTAGTATTTTCACAGCAATCAAAAGAAGTTTTTGGACTTAAATTGAACAATCTATTTGGTGTTTTTACTAGGGTTTGAAAAATCAAAGAAAAGGGTTTTTGGGAAAAGTGTTTGATTGAACTTCTTCATCTTGGTTTCTAAGTTTTCCCAAGAATTTTCTTTGTGATTTTGAATTCCATTCCATTGGTTTTCTCCACACTTGAGCTACATCTACTATCTCATTCTATAGGATCCTTGTGTGGGAAAGAAATTGTTTGTAGTTGCTTGTTAGACCACCAAGTTGTAAAACCCTTCATTTGCTTGGCTTTGTGCCTTTCTCTCATTGTGTTGAGAAGGTTGTGCATTTGGGTTGTATCCCTCAAGTGGTGAGGTGATCCTTATGTAGCTTTGTGCTTATCCCTCAAGTTGTGAGGTGATTGTTTGTTGGCTAGGTGCTTTGCCTCAAGAAGGAGGTTGCGGTTGTAAAGAGAGGAGTTGGAAACTCCTTGTACTTGTTAATGCCCCAAATCCTCGGTGGAGGTTCCCTTTGTGGAGTCCTTTGTGGACAAGGTAGTGGAGTTGAAATCCTTCTGAGTGAAGGCGGGGACGTAGAGCTGGGTGCTCGAACCTCGAAACAAATCTTGTTGTTTGCGCTTGATCCATTGACTCTTACTCTCTCTCTTTTTACTTTGTGCCTTGCATTATTTCATATTGATCATTCATACTTATATGCTTGGCTTGGTTGTGTGCATCACTTGTTGCTTGTATCTTTGTGTAATTGCAATTAAGTTTTAAATTTCGCATTAAGTTCACTAGATTAGCCATATCACCTATTCACCCCCCTCTAGGTGATTTCAATTGGTATCAGAGCCTACGCTCCTGATATTTAGGTTTAACCACCTAGGAGTGAGATCTTGGTTTGCTAATCTTCATTTGCATTTTGCACACATATAGTTTGCACTCATGGATAGCCCTCCTATGTTTGACTTTTCTAGACATGATACTTGGAAGGCCAAGATGAGTAGTCATTTAAAAGCACTAGGACATCTAGTTTATCAAGCCTCTACTATAGAATCCTTCCCAAATAATAGCAAGCATAAAAAGGCAAATGCATTAGCCCTTAAGACACTTAGAGCATCTCTTAATGAAGATCTTTTACCTGTGTTTGCTCATTATGAATCGGCTTTTACAGTTTGGAGCATTTTGACTTCTCCCGAGCTTCCAAGGATTATTAACAAGATGAGGAGATCTATGAGAGACATGTCCGACGAGTATTGCCTCATGGTCCAAGGGAAGAACTCCCTTGAGGTACAATCGGACACTCAACTAGATGATAGCTCTAGTTCCTATTGCTATGGTTGTTTAGAAGCTCAAACCTTAAATATGGAACTAGCTACTAAGTTTGAAATTTTTTTGGAAAAACATGATCTTTTGAAAAAGAAGAATTTTGAACTAAAAGAAGAAATGAGGGATTTGTGTTCAAATTTTGAATCGATTTTGTAAGAGAAGGAAGAGATTACTAGTGAACGTGACTCACTTAAATCTCAACTTGAACTTGCTCTAAAGGAAAATGATTTTTTGAAAAGCAAAAAGGATTGTGATGATGTTGTGAAAAACAATGAGATTCTATCTTCAAAATTAGATTTTATTTTAAAAGATAATCTTTCTTTGAAAAATGAAATTGATTTCATTACAAAAGAATTGGATTTTGTTTTAAAGAAAATGAATCTTTGAAAATTGAATTGTCTTCACATGTTTGCCATGCTAGTGTAGCTTCACCTAGCACATCTATTGCATGCTCCACTTTGTCTTCTAGTATTGAAAATGACATAAATGTTTTGAAGAAAAGTGTTGATTGTTTGGGCTCCACTTTGAGCCAATGTACTTTGGATCATACACGCTTGGAAACCTTGGTTCGCAAGAAACAAGTTCCATCTTTACATGTACACCCATCACGGCATACACATGCTCATCACGGACACAACCATAACATGTATGCTAATGTGTACACTTGTACACATTGTGGTCGTAAGGGCCACCTTACTAGATTTTGCTATGATCGTTTACATATTGAAAATTTAGCAAATAATCTTGTTTGGGTTAGGAAAGATACTAACCCCTGTGGACCCAAAAGAAAATGGGTACCAAAGACCACCCCTTTGATTTTTGATGTAGGAGTGGGCTCTCGCATAACGTGAGAGTGTTGGTGCCTTGAAGTGGATGCGTTCCGCGCGTAAAGGAAACATTTTGGATGCATCACTTTCAAGGGGAGTTTGGTGGAGAAGACCACCATTGGTTTGGAGAACTAGAGAGGTGCCCTCATCGATTTTGGTATCTATCTTTAACTCCCATTTTTATTTACATGCTTACATGTCATTGATTTATAGCATGTCATATTTTATTGTTCATTATGCCTATGCCATGTTTATTAGATTAGTGTTATACATGTTTAGTTACTTGAGACACCCATATTTTATATGGATCTATATTTAGTGTTCTCACCTTATTTAAACTAATATGTATGCTCTAGATCTAATGCACATGCATATACATAATGATCATATGGATGTTTATGATGTTTTGTTTTGATGCTTCATGTTTATGATTATCATGTTGATTTATGTCTAGTTTTATGCCTCATGTTTTGGATATACGTTTAGATGTTAGTTTTCATTAAGATTAGGATTTATACTTGTACATATAGTGGGCCACAAATAAATTTTTATATATGTTTGTGCTTGAATGCCTATTTGTACCCATTAGATGTGCTAGTATAGTCTAGTTTTGATAATTCATGCATTTAACTTATATTCCCATTTTGGATATGTTTTTATGATCATGTGTTTTAAACTTCATGTATATGTCCATCTTGTCTAAACTATTAGATATACATATACATCCTTGAGCCACGTGCCTTCATGCATATACCTTAGTGGTCTCTTTCATGTTTGGATATGTATGTATACTTTAGTTTGTACATGACATACATATGCCTTGAAGATTAACTCGTTTTGATGATTCACTTGTGTTTCATGTTTTAAGGAATTCACATGAGCTTAATTGATATTTTCATGATTATGTGTTTCACATTACACTTGTACACTCACCCTATTTGATGGTTTCTCATGACTTTGTTTTCATGAGTATGATATGTACCTTATTGATTTCGAGTGTTTAGTGCCTTGTGATTTTCATGTTTCATGAAAAACAATTTTGTTTTTTGCTTGAAGGATTTCGTACTAGTTTACAAATTTTCCATTTAACTAGTTCGTATTCTTCACTATGGTAGAGATTTTCAAACATACTTCACTTTCAAACCTATTTTTGAAAACCCCTACCTTCTACGGGCGGTTGGATGGGAGATCATGCTCATGTATGCTTTATAGTGAATTTTTTTTAATCTTGAACATGATTGGGAGGATAGGATTATGAGATATACATTTGATATTATTGTTGTTTCAATTGGTATCATTGAATTTTTTCAATTGGTATCAATATTGACATTTCTTGTATACTCATATATTTTTTATGTATGTATGCTTACATTTCAAATAGTATCAATTTCGATTGGTATCTAACTTTTCATACATATATGTTTTTTAGTTGTGCTTACTATATTTCTAGATCTTAGAGCACAAATTTTGATTATGATAAGCTTGAGTTTCAACTTTGTTTCAATTGATTAGTTTTCAATTGGTATCCATATACAAGCTCTATCATAGTTTTAATTGGTATTTCATAAAGGGGGAGAAATTTTTTTCTTTCAATTGGTATTTTGTATTCCGCTCCCTTGCTTTATGATAGAAAATAATTATTTCAATTGGCATCGTATGCTTTAAAGAATAACAATTTCTATTGGTATTAAGATTTATGTTTAGAAATTCAAAATTTGTAATGTTTAATGTCAATTGGTATCAAGATTGTTTATTTACAATTGGTATGTTGTTTGTTTACTTATCAATTGGTATCAAGATTGTTTATTTATAATTGGTATGTTGTTTGTTTACTTATCAATTGGTATCAAGATTGTTTATTTGATAATGTTTATTTGAATATTTTCAATTGGTATCAAGATTTTATTTGTTTTCTCACAATTGGTATCAATGCATTTATTTACTTTCAATTGGTATCAATTCTTAAATGTTTTTATGTTTCCTTTCAATTGGTATCAAATGCTCCACATTGACATATTTTAATTGGTATCATATTTGATTGCACCCCTTATTGACATTTTTAAAAAAAAAAAGGGGGGGACAGCATAGTTTTGTTTTATTCAACCCCTTTTATTGATGATTGACAAAAAGGGGGAGAATTATTGTGAGTTTATATGCATGTTTCATGTTTTCATGAGTTTGTTGTTTACATGTTTTCATGAGTTTGATTGTTTAATGTTTGTTTAATTGGTATCAAAAGCATTTTTCGTTTATTTGTTTATATCAAGAGCTTTATGTAAAGAACATGTTTTTATTTGGTATCAAGAGCTTTATTCATGAGTTTGTTGTTTACATGTTTTCATGAGTTTGATTGTTTAATTGTTTGTTTAATTGGTATCAAAAGCATTTTTCGTTTATTTGTTTATATCAAGAGCTTTATGTAAAGAACACGTTTTATTTGGTATCAAGAGCTTATGTTTTAGAAAAAGGATTTATTTTTATTGCATAATTATATGTTTATTGGTATGCATGAGTTAAGAGGGAGCTTCTTTGAAGCTTAACTTTAATCCATGCATATATAACTCCATGAGTTTTGTCATCATCAAAAAGGGGGAGATTGTTGGCGCAAAGGCCTTCCACTCTAGTTTTGATGATGATTAACTCATGTAGTTATGTGTACTAATTATTTTGTGATTTTAGTTTCAGATCATTAACCAAGATATTAGTAGGTGGTTAGCTTTAACAAGATGGTTTGGAAGCTTTCACATGGTGATTCAAAAGCCCGAGCATCAAGATCATATTTAGCACTCTTTGGAGTCTAGCTCGGTGGATCACGGCATTTTGGATCGAGTCGGCTTGGAGACGGCGCTCTACAAGAAGATTTCGGTACCATAGTTTAGTTTTGTGTTTAGATCCAAATTGTAAAGATTAGAATAGTATGATATGCTCAAGTTCACAACACACACGTTTCATATTTTGGTTTTCGGTTTAACCGATCGTGGTTTGCATGAATAGATATTATATCAAAATAAGTTTACATGGTTTAATGTATATTAGATTTGTTCTATATACATGCATGCTTCAACTACTTAGATAAACTTACTTTGATATACCTATTCATGTGTTTTAGGTTTTGTGCTTTAACAAAACTTATTTTTGGAATTAAAGACAAAAATAATGATATATATATTTGTTTCATGTATATTGGACCTATGTCCATATGCAACATGCTTAATATTGTTTAAATATCATGTTTTTGTATTTCAATGAGTTTTAGGAAAAATCAGATTTCCTATTGAAAAATACATGTTTGGTAAAATACAGTTTTTGGTTTTTGGTAAAAATGATAAGACACAAAAATAGTTCAAATTGCATGATATTTGAGTTGAAATTTTTATCACATGTTTATATATCAATGCAAGATGTTAAAACAATTTTTAGAATTTTTACAAGATTTACAAGAATTTTTAGAAATATTTTAACTATTTTTTTGACCCAGTTTCTGACCTAGAACTTGCTGACAGGCCAGGTCGGTCGACCGCTCGGTCGACCGAACCAAGGGCCGGTCGACCGAGCGGTCGACCGACGTACACAGAGCTGTGCACGTCTGGCAGCACAGTGGGACGGTCGACCGACCGGTCGACCGGACCAGAGAGCTTTGCTCTCTGTATCTGGGCGGTCGACCGGAATAGAGAAGTCTGCTCTCTGTATCTGGGTCCGGTCGACGGGTAGCTGCCAGCGGTTAAATGTGACCGTTGGCTGGTCGACTGACCGGTCGACCGGTAGTTCAATTCTGACAGAAATTGCTGCCAACGGCTATAATTTTCTGGGGGCTATAAATACCCCATTAATGGCCAATTTTTCCTAAGATTTTAAGAGCTAATTTTTTCCTACTCTCCAGTGTTTTCACAGCAATCAAAAGAAGTTTTTGGACTTAAATTGAACAATCTATTTGGTGTTTTTGCTAGGGTTTGGAAAATCAAAGAAAAGGGTTTTTGGGAAAAGTGTTTGATTGAACTTCTTCATCTTGGTTTCTAGTTTTTCCAAGGATTTTCTTTGTGATTTTGATTTTCATTCCATTGGTTTTCTCCACACTTGAACTACATCTACTATCTCATTCTATAGGATCCTTGTGTAGGAAAGAAATTGTTTGTGGTTGCTTGTTAGACCACCAAGTTGTAAAACCCTTCATTTGCTTGGCTTTGTGCCTTTCCCTCATTGTGTTGAGGAGGTTGTGCATTTGGGTTGTATCCCTCAAGTGGTGAGGTAATCCTTGTGTAGCTTTGTGCTTATCCCTCAAGTTGTGAGGTGATTGTTTGTTGGCTAGGTGCTTTGCCTCAAGAAGGAGATTGTGGTTGTAAAGAGAGGAGTTGGGTACTCCTTGTAATTGTTATTGCCCCAAATCCTCGGTGGAGGTTCCCTTTGTGGGAGTCCTTTGTGGACAAGCTAGTGGAGTTGAAATCCTTCTAGGTGAAGGCGGGGACGTATAGCTGGGTGCTCGAACCTCGAAACAAATCTTGTTGTTTGCACTTGATCCATTGACTCTTACTCTCTCTCTCTCTTTACTTTGTGCCTTGCATTATTTCATATTGATCATTCATACTTATATGCTTGGCTTGGTTGTGTGCATCACTTGTTACTTGCATCTTTGTGTAATTGCAATTAAGTTTTAAATTCCGCATTAAGTTCACTAGATTAGCCATATCACCTATTAACCCCCTCTAGGTGATTTCAAAATAGAGCACAATTTTGTGAATACTTCGATCATGATCGCTGTCCTAATAAAGAGGACTACGATCATGAGTCGCAATCCTATAAAGACTAAAAAACATTATATTTTTGTGAGGAATGAGATCATTGTCGTAGTCCTAATAAATAGCGCATTTGAGGATTGTGATTATGATCACAATCTTCAGAAATAGATCTGCAATCATTTTGTGAGCACTGCAATCATAATCACAGTCCTCAGAAATAAAATATTTTTGTGAGGACTACGATCATAATCGTAGTCCTCTACACTGCGATTATTTTGTGAAGACTGCGATCATAGTCACAGCTCTTAGAAATAGGCATTTTCAAAATGGTATATTTTTTGAAGCGATTACTTAGGGGCATTTTCGTCTTTGTCACTGATGAGCGCTTCAGCGCTTGACATGTGTGTAACGCCTACCCTGGCAGGTAGAGAGACGCTACTGTGACGTACATATAGTAGGCTACAATACCCCCACGCTAAGTATCAGTACAGGCAAGAGTCAGAGTATGCAAGTACGTGAAAATATACATTCCAACAGAAACGAGTAAAGTACATAGTTATCATAGAGTGTGATCCAATATTATATGAATAATACATCACATAAAGCGCAGAAGCATGATTAAGGTATGAACAATACAAAAGATGCCCACAAGCTACGAAAAGGGAATCCTGCGGGTTGATCAAGAGAAGGCAGGAAGGAAAGGAGCTACAACTGATTCGCTTTCTCCACAAGAAAAGCCCAGTCTTCCGCGAAAGGGTCCACTTCAGTTCAAGCTCTAGGGTCTAGACATGTAAGTCCAGGGTTGTCAGGATGCAACCCAACGAGTACGTAAAATGAAGTTAAGTGGCGTGCACAGGTAAACACATGTGTACCACAAAATGTGTTGTGTGCTCGGTCATGCAAGCATATATTAATCACCACAAGCAGTGTAACGTGAAACTAGTATTGAGATAATAAATGAAATCAGATTATTATATTATTATTAAGATTCGTTTGACTCATATATTTTGGCATGTGTCCCAGCGTCCCAACTCACATACATCTACTTATGAGTAAGATAAGATTGGTTACTGAAAACTAATGTGGGGATCAACGAACTATATTTACAATGTGTCCCGTACATACCCGGGACAACGACTCAGGATGTTCTGATACTGAGCTAGAACTTGCCGCAAGGCAAAATAGTGGGTCTTATTTATATGTCCAAATAAGACGTATATCATGAGTAAGGGTGCCAATACACCCCACCGGAATACCTGGTGGCCCTCAGGTAGAACCAAAGTTTTAGTTGCATAACATTTTTCCATTGTAAACACGAACACATCCATCAGTTCCCCATCCCTTGTCTAATTATTACAATTTTATGTTCATGATGATCGATTACGGAGATTAACATGTATAATAATGGGAGGAACATGTTAGATACTAGAGTACATGATTTATGAGTGTATAACATGATAAAGTATCAAGTCCCTGTGAAGATAATAATCATGTGTTAGATAATTAACATGTCATGCAACGTGATGCAAAAAAATAGTACAAGTAAATATTTCAAACTCTTCACAACCGTCATAACAATAATGATTAACTATTAAATAGCTATGCAGAGCTAAGTAAAGCAGAAGTGAAGCTAGCGTGCAACACTAAACGCTAACACGCTCGGCGGAGCTAACGCTCACGGCGAAGCTAGCGTATAAACGCTTACGGCGAAGCTAGCGTATAAACGCTTAGTAACGCACACGGCAAAGCCACTCTCGTAGTGAAACAAGTATATGAACGCTTTGCTAACGCTCTCTGTGACGCTACGCTCGCAGCGAAGTTAGATGCACGCGGCGAAATTAGCATATTAAAATACTTTACTAACGCACACTGCGAAACCATGCTCAGGCGAAGCTAGCGGTAAAGCACTGAGCGCTAAGTACGCCTACCAAACGGAGCTAGTAAACTCAAAAGTTAAACTCGAAGGCTGAAGTGAAGCCCGAAGGCTGAGCCCGAAGGCTAGAGAAAAGCCTTCAGGCTAACGACCACTAGGATCAACCAATCACATAGTAATCCATTAGTAAAAAGTGAAGGGCTCGCCTAAGGTTGCCCGGAGGCGGAAAGAGAACGACGTGAAAATCCAGTGGTGCTAACACACAAAGCGTGAGAAGGAAAGAGAAATGAAAAAAAAGTGAGCGCACATCCTTACTTTAAAAAAAAAAAGTGGCTGAAAGAATAAAATTATACGAGTGAGTTTTTTTTCCTAATTACAATTTGACTTAAGTGGCTGAAATGAAATCCCTCAATGATAAAAGTCTCTAAAATATCTTGAAACTTTTGAGCTCAAAACGAAGCATTAGAACTTTCCAACCCGCACATGCATCTAAACTTGGCCGGTGGATGTCACTAGGGACGTAGTCGGATGCCCCTTCCATCCGTCATGCTCGATTTGCCCTCTAATTAGGGCAGATGAACGCTTCTCAGTTTCTTGGTAATCAAGAAAACATTTATACGTGTCTCTGAAGATTGCAAACATATCTCCTCACTTTCCACGCTAGCTATCTTATTCTTATCTGCGATGGAGCACGCCTAAGTTTCTTGCTTATCAAGAAGTAGCGATTTCTGTGGCTGGGGGAGTCAAAGATGACCATCTACTTGCAGTATCTCGTTGTCGCGAGATAATGATGCTCAGCTCAGTGATCCATATATCAATTAATTATTATTATTATTTTTTTAGTTTTTCGACGACCATTGATTGGAGGCTTGCAAAGACCCCCCTCTGGCCTATTACTTGGGAATTCGTCATTAGAGTTTGCTAGCGTCATGAATGACGAAAACACTCAAGTCTATCGTTGTCAACACCTAGTTTCAAGCGGGTTCGGATGCAGGTGTAGATCCAAGTTTGCTGAGTTCGGATCAGGTTGGGTTCTTTAGATTAAAAAGAAAAATGCATCCCTCAGGTTTTAGGTGAGTTCTAGAGATTTCTTAAATAGATGATGTCGATATAAACAGGTAGGATCAATTTGAAAAGCAGAAAAAATACGTGGAATTAGTCCATGGACAAAAGAGTTGGTCGAGATTACGACATGTGTCAATTTAATTCCTTGGTAGATGCGTGACACGTAACTCTCTCCCGTTGGAGGATTAGACATAGAGTCGGTTTCAACTACTCCTATCTCAAAGCCAAATCTACATTTGAACCTAACGGTTACAGCTTTGAAGCAGATTGATCATATCAACAGCTGGACGATAATCTCTGGATAAAGACGAACGTGAGTTCTACCAATTCAAATCAGGATGTTCGGTTCTCTATGATAAGCAAATAGGTTAGGATAAAATTTTCAGTTAGATGAGAATCATGCAAGCTTATCCAAAAACAGTCATCTGTATAAATAGATAACCCCTTCCAACGAGAGGAGAACGATCAATTAATCACAGAAACCCTAGCATTAGAGATCAGGCAACCACCATTAATAAGCTTTCTCAAGTTATAGTAGAACTCTCTCTCCCCGTGGTTTTCGGGTTTTCACATAAATCTCTGCGTGTTTTCTAATTTGATCTCTGCAATTTATTCTTTAATTCCTTATAAATTGGTGTGTGTATAACTCCTCCTAAAATTACCCACCACACTTGGTGCTATCGTTGAAAACTTTAAGTCCACACTCTTATGTTCTCCCCATCCAATACCCTGACCTTTCCTCAAAACAACCTCGCACTATTGAAATGGCCCCACCAAGAAAGAGCGTCTCCCAGGCTGCAGCCGTTGTCCCCACCGCTCTAAAAAGAAAAGAGAAATACTATTGAGGCTGCCGAGCCTGCGAGTCGTTGAACCAACCTATCTGACGTCCACGTCCATAACGATGAAGATTTTCACTCTTCCTCTGCCTCTGCGGGGCTGGTTGTTGGACCCAAGCCCTAGCATACTAGCGAGCAACTCCTCCAGATGCTTTCATCCTACAGAAGCAGATGGAAAACTAACAAGCAGAGATGATTCGACTACGTGAGATGACTGATCTTGAAAAAGATGCAGCGGCTTGTGTCCAAAAGCGACTACTCAAATAAATCAATACACTACAAAAATCGCAGTCTTCCTAAACCACCGAAGAAAGAGCTCGAACTCTCCTGTCACCACAACTTGACAGGGAATCTGCGCTATCCACCAGCAACTCAAAGTGCGACCGGCTTGTGAATCGTGACGATGATGAGTACTCTGAGGACTAAGGGTGTTACCCCAAGTTCCCTCGCATTGAGGATATCGCGGATTTAGTCTGGAAGGGGCTCAATCAAACGGACCAGTAATTTTTGAAAGGAATGGGGCACATCGGGTTAAGGCCTTTCGACTCACCACTTTTGGAGGAAATCACCACACTCCATTTTCCAAGAAAGTTTGTGATGCCCACCTTCAAACTACTACTCAGTAACCTTCGACCCCCTCTTTCCAGGACAAGATGGCAATCTACGCTCATGACGACCTCCTCCTCTGTCGGGAGTTTCCTTCTAGTCTCAAGGGTGCCGCTTACCACTGGTTCTACTCACTCCTTAAGAACTCCCTCTAAAAATTTGAAGATGTGACTGACGCCTTTTACAACCAATTCGCTTCTTGAAGAGAGTTTCAGAGGAACAGTAACCATCTCCTCACTATGAGAATGAAACCATGGGAGAGCCTGAAGAACTATGTCGGCTACTTCCAGAGCCAGATGGCACTGGTGTACAATTATAACAAAGATGTAGCCGCCACTTTCATCAGTGGGCTGCATGTCACCCACTCATTTTACAAGCATCTGGTAAAGAATAATATCACCAAGATGAGAGACATCCTCATCCGAGTTCAAAAGTACATGAAGATCGAGAAGGAACGCGGGGTGCCACCAATCACCCCCCAAACAATAGTCCGAGGGCGAGAAGCCTGAGCAACAGTTCCCCTCCGAGGAAGACCCCGAGCCACAATTCCGTCTCGATCCACAAACCACCCCGACATAGGCGCAAGCTAAGTAAGGACAGTGATGCAAAGCCCGACCTAATTCCATTTCGGATTCTATCGACCGCGTGTTTAACAGCATCAAAAACTAACCTTGGGTCAGACGTCCCGCATGACCTCTCTCGCAGAACCCGAAGGGACTAGGATCTCGGGAGTACTGCGCCTTCTACGACGGGATGGGTCATCCCACCGTCAAGTGTTGAACCCTCTGATGACACCTCCAAGACCTGGTTAATTAAGGATCCAGGATAGCCTTCAGAGACTAAGATACAAAGGGAGCCCCCTCGAGACGTCCAGGCCGATAGCTCCCTCATTCAATCCCTCATCCAGCATCGAGAGGTGAACGCGATCTTTGGCACCTCCCTGATAGAGGGCGTCACCACAAGGGAAAGGGCCATTTACATGAATGAGGCTCGGAGGTACATCTACCTAGTGATACTGAAGAGCCCACCTTCATCACCAGGCAGGCCCATCTACTTCTCAGAGACCGATGCCTATGTCATGCACTTTTCGCAAACGACGCTTGTTAGCTCAAGGGTACGATTGTTCTCTATTTTGATGATTCTCTACATATGAATATATATGAGAACTAATGAATGTGTTTTAATGTTTTGTTAGTTTCAGATTCTCTATGAGTTGATTCATCTCAAGATACAATACGGGATCAAAGTTGAGGATATTCCCGGCTTTATGAAGATGAACATGTTGTATAGTATAAATATTATACTTTTGTAAACAATAGCATGTTAAAGTTTAGTATCAAAAGAAGAGCTCAATGGAATCACACACAACATACTTACATGGATTTACATTCTTTTAAAAAGTATTTTAAATTTAACAAAACTTGTGTTTCTTCAAGTTTTACAAAAGACAGCTCTGGCTATCGATAGCTCCAAAGAGTAACCGTTGACAGGTGTTTCCCAGAGCTCTGGTGAGCAGAACTATCAACTGTTGACAGTGTTTTTATTTAGACTGTTGATAGAGTTTCTCAAGGGCTGTCGATAGCTTCTTTTCAGAGAACTGTCGACAGGCTTTTATAGAGAGCAGAGTTTTTTAAAAACACGGGTCTATGCCAACAACTAAAGTCGACTGTCGACAGCTAATACTATATGCATTAGTATTGAACCGTCGACAGTACTATTAGACGATCGATAGAAGAAGTGTTTTTTTACAATCTATCTGTGAAGCAGTACGCATAGTACTGTCTGAAATCACCTAGAGGGTGAATAGTTGATATGCTAATCTATGCGAAAAGATAAAAACTTATCAATAATAATTCTATACAAAGACATGAAAACTCATAACCAAGAAATGAAGTCGTATACCCCGTGAAAGGCTTTGAACTTCTCCTCGTGATTCCTCTTAAATAAGAGTTGAGGGGCGTAATTGCTTTCTTGGTATATAGAGAGTTCAAACAAATAATCTTGAGAGAAGAATAAAAACAATAAGTATATTTATGTAATAATATAAAGGAGTAAGAGTTACAGAGATCAAACTCAAGCTAATCACAAAGACAGAAGATTGTTATCGAGGTTCGAGCCACTTACTCTACGTCCCCGCTTTCACCGCAATGAAAGATTCCACTATAATCGCTCTCTATTACAATTGAACTTGATCCCGCAAGATCACTCGATGCCGCAACACCTACAAACTTCCTTACTCGAAACCACAAAAATATAAACGCACGAGCCCACAAGCTCGATCGAGGCCGCAACCTCCAAAACTCAATTACCAAGAATGAATATTGATGATCAATACTTGATCACAAACAAAACTCTCTTACAACCTCACTTATAGAATAGATAAAAATAAAAGCTCAAGTGTAGATGTGAGAAAGTAGAGATTGAGAATTGAAAAGCACTAAAAAAACTTTTAAAATTTTTTTTTGAAAACTTGTTGTGAACAATTTGAATAAAACTTCTTAAAAACACTCTCTAGATAATTCTGTTTATTGGGGGGGGGGGGGGGGTGAGAGAGAGACTAATTCCCAGCAAATTCAAGCAAAAAAAAAAACATGTTAGAAATATTTAAAAACACAATATAGCCGTAGGAAATGATCCTGGACAAGTTCGAGTACAAAACTCGCCATTACAAGGCAAAACATGCAAGTTTTTATCAAGAACTGTCGACAGTTATATTGGGCTGTCGACAGGCCAAGTCACCTGCATATAAGTAAACTTCATACACAGTGTTAAAAGTCAAAACGTTAGAATTTGAAAATAAATATATATGAAGAATTTATATATTTTAAAGTTATCTTTTTAATAAAATAAAAATCATATGAATCAGATATTGGGTTTGAAAGATATGATCAAAATACTGAAAAGTGTCAAGCTAAAACTGTGAAAACTGTTTTCAGCACATAAGCTAATTTAATACTAATATTTGATAACTTAAATATTTGAATCTGAAAATAACCATATAGGAAGATATTGTAGCACTTAAGTTATCTTTGCAATGCAACTTGAATCATATCAAAAGAGATTAGAGTAAAATGTTATAGATAAAATACTAGACAAGTGTCAGTATAGAACAACCACCTGTCGACAGCAGAAGCTTTACTATCGACAGGCCGAGCTCACTATAAAATATTGTCGACAGTAATAAAGAGGTTGTCAACAGTCCTTCTGCATAATTAGTTTTAAAATTAATTTTTGAAATTTTAAACATTATAATTTAGAAATGACTATATAGGAAGATGTTGTAGCCCTATAAGTTAACTTATAATGCAACAAAAATCATATGAATCAAATGTTGGATTATAAAGTTATGATTAAAACACTAAAAGGGTGTCATATAGAAAATTATAAAAATTGTTTTTATAAGATAAACTTTTGATAAAAATAAAACTAAACTCATGAAGTCAACTCATCAAAATAAGTTTCTTAAACACAATATAAGCACCAATGTATTTGGATAAAATTCAATACACGTGTAAATCAATGTGAACTTGTTTTTATGAAATCTATTTATGAAACCAAAAACAAAATAAAAAATGGTTGTGTATAAGTTTGAGCAATCAAAACTAATATATTTTTATAATAATTCTAAACTAACAAATACAAGACACAAGTCTTCTTGTAGATCTTCTATAAGTAGAGGTGATCCAAACTAAACCTCATAGAGTTAGGATCTATTTTGATTGCTTGATGTGATTTTTACTCTTGAGCTCTTGAACACATTTGTTAGCTTTAAATTTGACTTTGAGTTTTTTAGTGAGGTAAACACTGATTAAGTTCTTGATCAATATCTGAAACTTAAAGACCACAAGATCATTAGTACTATAATTACATGAGTTAATCATCATAAAAACTAGAGTGATGGACCTTTCGGCAAACACTGTCGACAGTCCCCAGTAGTAGGTGACCATTCACTGTTTTGATATTTGTTTAAAACGTGTTTTATTATAAAATTACCATATTTAATTTTTCTAAATGGCTATATTTTGAAAACCTATAAATATGATTGTTTTCTAAGTATTTATCATCAGTTTTAGAAGAAAAATCAATTTAAGAAGGCGAGAGCCATTGTTGGAGGTGAGGAGGCAAATACGAAATTAGACAAATTTCTAAGTAAAGAATCCGAAGAAGATTTGTCTACATTTAATATTTTAGAGTATTGGAAAGTTAATAGTTCAAGATTTTCGATCCTCTCTCGAATGGTTCATGATGTGTTTGTTGTTCCCATCTCCACCGTAACTTCCGAATTGGCATTTAGTAGTGGTGGCCGAATTCTTGATCCTTTGAGAAGTTCATTGACTCTTAGAATGGTACAAGCTCTCTTTTGCACTGAAGACTAGCTTCGAGTCAAAATGTCGTCAACTAAGATGAGTGTTAAAGAAGACTTGGATTCTCTTGAAAAGAATGGCATAAGTAATCTTGTTTTTAAAAGAATTTGATTCAATTATTGGTCTTGAGATTTTATAGATAACTTGTTTCATAAACTAAATATTCATTTTTTATTTGAATATAGATTTGTCTAAAATGACATCGGAACCGACAATCACAGAGGTCTAAGAAAATTCAGAAGTAATTCATGATTATTTTTGTAATTTGCCTTTAAAATCTTTTTCAGATAATATTATAAGGTTGCGTCGAAAGCACCGGCATCCTCTCAGTCTCTGTGACTTTTTCACATTAGTTATTTCTCCTTGTTTTGTTTCCTTCTTTATATGTTGTAAACCCAAAACCATTTTCAGCCATAATCTGAGTTCTTTACAAATTCTATTAATTATGATTTCTCAATTATGCAGTACCAACACGTTCTTTCTTATTCAATTTTTGCTCCCTCAAACTGTGTGTAATCTTCTATGTGTCCAGCCTGTCAATTAATGCCTTAGCTATAGGTTTTATGGCCTTTAAAGTTGTCTTGACTTTGTAACATGACACCAACCTTAAACAAATATTTCATTGCAGTATTTCAACTTTTCCTTGTCCCCACTTAATTTCATGATTTAGTAATGCTTATTACTTATGAAATTATCTGAACGGAATGAAAACAACATTTTGTGTTTAAATGGACCATTGTTCGTACTTTAACCTTGGATCCAGGACCCATCAAGGTACTTTGAAGTCTATAATAGCATTATTATGAGAAAATGGACCAGCCTCGTCTCTGTGACTGATTGTCTTTCAGATAATAATATAAGGTTGTGATGAAAGCACCAGCATCCTCTCTCTGACTTTTTGATCGAGTTGTATGATCTGTTTTAATTTTAACCATCTGATCATTATATTTCAGTGCTAGATCAATTGAGAAATGCAGTTTGGCAGTCTTTTTTTATGGTGCTCAGATGGTTGTGGTTGCGACTGGTTGGTTTATTCGAGCCAGGTAGAGGAATGGGAGCAGAAATGTTGTAACTGACTATTCTAAATGCCTGTAATGGCTACCTGAGAAGCTATCAGTGTCATATGCATGTCTAGTCTTATTGAAAACCAAGGCTAGGAAAACATCCCAAATGTTATCATTGGGAAGTGGAGATTCTTGTTGTACTTGCTTCCTGTTTCCTGCCTTCAACATGCAATTATTTGTCTTTTCTTTTCGAAAAAAATACTTACCTTGAGGCCCTTCTTTGATAAATAATGACACCATCCTTTATTTACTTTTGTTTACCTGTTTTACTTGCTATTATCTCATTGAAAGTTTGGCAACATGAATATGAAATTATTATTTTCTCTGTTGCATGGTGTGATGTATTCTTACATATGTCGGGCATGTTAGAACATAGTGGCAAGTTGAAGATGAATGACTGATAAATAAAAAACTTCAAAAATGCAACCATCTTCATTTTGGTGAGGACATAGCTCTGATTTTTTTTCTTTTCAATGAGATTTCGGTTCAGAATCGAAGCAAACCGAATCTAACCGAAAATTTTGGTTGGTCTGCTTTGGTTTGTCTTTGAATCGGTTTGATTTTGGCTCGGTTCAGCTCTGAATAATTTGATTCGATTTGAAAAATAATTTTAAAAAAATCAAATCAAACCAAACCATGCTCAAGCTTATCTCTGAAATCACCTTGGGGGGGGGGGGGAATAGGTGATGGCTATACTAAGTGGCAAATAATGTGGATTAAAAACTAATTAACAATAAACAATAACAATATTAAAACTTGCAATGAAGTAGACAAATAATAGCAAGTAAAGGAGAGAGTAGAGTTTAGAGATAAGTGGACAATCGCAAACACGAGAATATGTTTCGAGGTTCGAGCCACTGCTCTATGTCCCCGCCTTCAACACGATGAAGGATTTTCACTATGCTTGATCCCACCGGATCGTCAATACAAGTTCTCACTGTAGGAAGAGAGAGGAAGTCGTCGAGGAAGTCGACGATGTTGCCAAAGAAACAGCAGCAGCAGCCAAAGGAATCAGCACAACAGCAGGAGAACGGTCGACCGGTCCGGTCAACCGTCCGCAGCAGCAGCAGATCGGTCGACCGGTCCGGTCGACCGACGTGCACAACATGCACAAGGAGTAGCGGTCGACTGGTCCGGTCGACCGCAGAAGGAGAGCGGTCGACCGACTGAAAGTGTCTAACTCTCGGTTAGGCATGGTCGACTGGCACGGTCGACCGGTGCATATGGTCGATCGACCGACCGGTCGACCGACAGTCGGGTCGGGCTGTTTTGGGAAAGTGCTGAATTAGAAATCTGTTTAAGTGGTGAGCGAATTTCTAGGATTTGTATAGGTGTATATGAAAGAGGCAGACCTCTCTTCATAAGGAGTGCTGAAAATATTATATTGATTCACAAAAAATCAATAGAAACTCTCTATTTCTTGCCCCGAGGACGTAGGCGAAATTGACCGAACCTCGTTAAATCTGATTTTGTGCTTTTCTCTTGGATTGTGTGTTATTTGTTGTTGGTGGTATTGTTCTTTTGCATTTGAAATCTAGGGTTTCCTCTTTGTGGTTGTTGTTCGGCGCGCAACAAGTGGTATCAGGCATCCAGGTTCTTCGTGGGATTATCTGGCGATTCGGAGGGCATCGGTTGCTGATTTGGTGGAGATCGTGTGTCGATCTCAGATCAGCGTTGGTCTTGTTCGTGGGATCGTGTGTCGATCTCAGAACAGCGCAAGGAGTGCTCAAGGAATCATTGGTGGAGTAGATCTGGTCAGAAACTCATCTAAGGTTTCGTGAGGAGGCAAAAAAAAAATCTGATTTTTATCAGAGTTGCTTATCTATCTCCGTTTGGTATTTTCGCATTACATAGAGGATCCAGTTAGAGAGATGATAGGAGAAAGTACATCAGTTAGGACCATGAATCCTCATCCGAGGATTGACGTGTTGAAGTTTAACGGCACTAACAATTTTGGCATATGGAGGTGTGAGGTGATGGATGCCCTAAATGCATCGAACCTCGAGGATACTCTACTTCTGGAGAAGAAGCGAAGCATAACCACTGAAGAAGTATGGGAGAAGATGAACCGATCTGCGTGTGCTTGATTAGATCGTGTCTAACACAAGACATCAAATATCTTGTGTTACACGAGACATCTGCGAGGCAGTTGTGGGAGATCCTTGAAAGGAAATATCTGACCAAGAGTATTAAATCCAGACTGCAGCTAAAGAGCAAGCTGTACGGGTTTCAGATGAAGAAGGGATGCTCCGTGAATGAACATCTAAATCGCTACACGAAACTTCTTACGGATTTGGTCAATGTGGATGTCAAGATAGATGAAGAAGACAAGACTGTAATCCTCTTGAACTCTCTCCCTGCAGAAGAGTATGAGACGTTCACCTTAACCTTCATAAATAGTAGACAGACTCTTAACTATCATGAAGTGTCATCTGCTTTGAAAAATTATGAGACGAGGAGAAAGGAGAGACAACCTTCTCAGTCAAGCTCATCAGCAGAGGCGCTAGCCGTAAGAGGCAGGGGTTCATATAGGAAGGGCAAAGATGATAGAGGGAGATCGAAGTCCAGGCCGGGTTATAGGGATCTGAAGAAGAACCAGTGTGCCTTCTGCAGAGAACTAGGGCAGTGGAAAGTGAACTGTCCAAAGGCTAAAGGGAAGAAGAAGGAGTCTAAGACTGAGGCAAATTTTGCAAAGGTGGTCCGTACTCAGAGCAGTACTTCACAGGCAGATGGATCAGACTCGGACTCGTCGGTTTTCTCATTCTCAGTCACTACTCCCATCGTTGGCTACTCAGGAGAAAATGAGTGGATTTTGGATACTGGTGCTACATACCATGTGTGCCCTAATCGGGATTGGTTTTCTAGCTTTGAGAAGCTGGAGGGGTGTTCAGTCGTTATGGGCGATGATCATCCATGTATCATGGAGGGTGTAGGTACAATCCAAATCAAGATATTTGATGGGATGGTAAGGGAACTGAAGGAAGTGAGGTATGTACCTCAATTGAAGAGAAACCTAATCTCTATTGGAGCTTTGGAGTCATTGGGCCTTGTGGTGTCAATTAAGGAAGGAGTCCTTAAGATGACCAAAGGCTCGATGGTTGTATTGAAGGCCGATCGCCGGAATAATCTATACTACTTGAAGGGTAGTACTGTGACAGGGCAAGTGGCGGCTTCTACCGGTTCAGATGAAGACTCAACAAGGCTGTGGAATATGAGGCTGGGACACGCAGGAGAAAAGTCGTTGCAAACTCTTACAAGATAAGGGTTATTGAAAGGTGTCAGAACCTGCAAGCTGGAATTTTGTGAACACTGTGTCATCGGGAAGAAGACCAAGGTGAAGTTCGGCACAGCACACATTGCACCGAGGGGATTCTGGACTATGTTCACACTGACGTTTGGGGACCTACTAAGACTGCATCAATTGGAGGTAACCATTACTTTGTGTCGTTTATTGATGACTATTCTAGGCGTTGCTGGGTATATACCATGAGAAACAAAGGGGAAGTCCTAGAACTGTTTGTGAAGTGGAAGAAGAACTTGGAGAGAAGTACGGAAGGAAAATCAAGGTCCTCCGTTCAGATAATGGAGGAGAATACAAGTCCGATCCTTTCCTTCAGCTATGTCTTGATGAGGGCATAGAGAAACACTTTACAGCGAGGGAGACACCGCAACAGAATGGAGTAGCAGAAAGGATGAACAGGACTTTACTAAAGAAGGTCCGGTGTATGTTGTCCAATGCTGGTTTATCGAAGAATTTCTGGGCTGAGGCTTTGGCATATGCATGCTACCTTGTGAACAGGTTGCCGTCGTCTACGATAGGGGGAAAAACTCCTCTCGAGGTTTGGTCGGAAAAAACAGCTGCTGACTATGATTTGCTAAGGGTGTTTGGTTGTCCAGCCTATTATCATGTCAAGGATGATAAGTTAGACCCAAGAGCAAAGAAGGGTGTGTTCGTCGGTTTCAAGAAGGGAATCAAAGGGTTCAAGATCTGGGATCCAACGGACAAGAAGTTTCTTCTCAGCAGGGATGTCACTTTTGATGAGGCTTCTATGTTGAAGCCTAAGGTCTCTCAGCAGGTGGAGACTAGCAAGACCAAAGATGTATCGCAGCAGGTAGAGAATGATGCAAATCCACTATCTCTAGAAAGTTTAGCATCGGTGAGGATCATACCCAGGGTGACACAGGGTAATGATCAAGCAGTTGAGCTAGATGCTGATGATGAAGAGGATCAAGAATAGGTTATGGGTGATGTTTATGACTCTACTGCAGTTGGAAGACCAAGAAGAAATACAAGGAAACTAGGTTGGCTCACTACAGATATGGTCATGGTGTATGCACTTCCGGTCGTTGAGGAGGCTATTCCATCCACCTTCAGAGAAGCTGAAATCAGTTCGAGTCGAAGATGTGGAAAGAAGCCATAGAAGAAGAGATGAAGTCTCTCTACAAGAACGACACTTGGGAACTCACTAGGTTGCCCAAATGGAAGAAGGCGATAGGCTGTAAGTGGGTGTATACAAAGAAGCAAGGATCTCATCATGAAGATATGGTGCGCTACAAGGCCAGATTGGTAGCAAAAGGCTATGCTCAGAGGGAAAGAATTGACTACAATGAGGTTTTTTCACCCATCGTAAAGCATTCGTCAATTCGTATCTTATTGGCTTTGGTGGCACAGTACGAGTTGGACCTTGATCAACTCGATGTAAAGACCGCCTTTCTCCACGGCGATCTAGATGAAGAGATCTACATGTCTCAGCCAACAGGGTTCAAGACTGTAGGGAAGGAAGATATGGTGTGTAAGCTGAAGAAGTCGCTGTATGGACTAAAGCAGTCTCCAAGACAGTGGTACAAGCGGTTCGACAGCTTCATCAGAGGAAAGAAGTACACACGCAGCCACTATGACCCATGTGTGTACTATAACAAGCTACCGACAGGGGAGTATATCTATTTACTTCTGTATGTAGATGATATGCTTATTACTTCAAGGTCTAGATCTGCGATTGATGCACTGAAGAGGGATCTATCTTCTGAGTTTGAGATGAAGGATCTTGGTGAAGCAAGGAAGGTGCTAGGCATTGAAATCACACGAGACCGAATGGTTGGCAGGGTGAGCTTGACACAGAAGAGGTATTTGCAAAAGGTACTTCAGAGGTTCAACATCAGTAAGGATGCGAAGTCTGTAAGTACATCACTGGATCCTCATTTCAAATATCTGCTAAGATGTCTCCAAAGAATGTTGAAGAACGTGAGTACATGAGTCACGTCCCATATGCTAGCGCAGTAGGTAGTCTTATGTATGCTATGGTGTGTACGAGACCAGATCTGTCACAAGCTGTCTCTATGGTCAGTAGGTATATACATGATCCGGGACAGGGTCATTGGGAGGCAGTGAAGTGGATTCTGAGGTACATTAAAGGTACCATTGATGTTAGTCTGGTATTTGAGAAGGACTCCACAGGGAAGCATGATTGTATCAGATATGTTGATTCCGACTATACTGGTGACCTTGACAAGCGCTGGTCTACAATGGGGTATGTCTTTACATTCTCTCAAGCACCGGTGAGTTGACGCTCCATACTACAGTCTACTGTCGCATTGTCTACCACAGAGGCCGAGTATATGGCCATGACGGAGGCTATGAAGGAGGCAATTTGACTTCAAGGCTTGCTTAATGACTTGGAGGTGGAACAGGATCTGCTGAAGATCAACTGTGACAGTATGAATGCTATTTACTTAGCCAAGAACCAGGTATATCATGCACAGACGAAGCACATCGATGTCAGATTTCATTTTGTTCGGGAGATTCTTGATGAGGGTGATATTGAGCTGCTGAAGATTCACACATCGGAGAATCCCGCCGACATGCTTACCAAGGTGGTGTCAGGAGTCAAGTTTGCACATTGCAAGGCTTTGCTCCACGTCCTTCATGTAGTATGAGCTTGTTGAAACTCCTTTGGATGAACTACGGATGGCTTGATCCCTTGGGCAGGGTACATAGGCAACCATACTAGTGCAGCCACTTTCGAGGCGATGGTTAGTATATCAGTTCGGCTCAGATTTGGAGGAATCTTCACCGAGGTGGAGAATAGTAGGAAGAGAGAGGAAGTCGTCGAGGAAGTCGACGATGTCGCCAAAGAAACAGCAGCAGCAGCCAAAGGAATCAGCACAACAGTAGGAGAACGATCGACCGGTCTGGTCGACCGTCCGCAGCAGCAGCAGATCGGTCGACCGGTCCGGTCGACTGACGTGCACAACATGCACAAGGAGTAGCGGTCGACCGGTCCGGTCGACCGCAGAAGGAGAGCGGTCGACCGCCCGGTCGACGGACTGAAAGTGCCTAACTCTCGGTTAGGCACGGTCGACCGGCACAGTCGACCGGTGCATATGGTCGGTCGACCGACCGGTCGACCGACAGTCGGGTCGGGCTATTTTGGGAAAGTGCTGAATTAGAAATCTGTTTAAGTGGTGAGCGGATTTTTAGGGTTTGTATAGGTGTATATGAAAGTGGCAGACCTCTCTTCATAAGGAGTGCTGAAAATATTGTATTGATTCACAAAAAATCAATAGAAACTCTCTCTTTCTTGCCCCGAGGACGTAGGCGAAATTTGCCGAACCTCGTTAAATCTGATTTTGTGCTTTTCTCTTGGATTGTGTGTTATTTGCTGTTGGTGGTATTGTTCTTTTGCATTTGAAATCTAGGGTTTCCTCTTTGTGGTTGTTGTTCGGCGCGCAACACTCACTAGAACGCTTCGGACACACTTGTCCTCTCTCACGGTGCCGCAACACCGACTTAGAGCTCACTAGTTCGCTTGAGGCTGCAACCTCTACAACTTCTCAATATGAAGAAACAGTGATCAACACTTGATCACAAACAAAGCTCACATGCACAATCCTATAACCAAGATGAGGAGATGAAACTTTAGGGATTGTGTGGTGCTAAAACAAGTAGAGAAGCAGAAAGAGAAAGGTTCAAGCTAAAACACAAAGGATTGAAGATTTTAGCTCAGAAAATTCTTTTTGCTAAAAGGCTAAACTTTGAGAAATTTTGATTTTACTCTTGTAAATATTGTATTTTAGTTGTATAACACTCCCCTATTTATAGGGGTTGAAAACAGGGTTAAACAAGCCAAAATATTCGTTGCGAGAAGCCCCAACAAAAGACAAACAAAAATATAGCCGTTGGAATTATCAGCAGACTCTGGCTGCTGTCGGTCGACCGGGCTGGTCGACCGCCAACGGTCAGAATTCCGACCGTTAGGAAAGCGGTCGACCGGGCGGTCGACTGAAGTCCCAAACAGAGAGTGACGACTCTCTGTCGGTTGACCGGACCGGTCGACCAGAACAAACAGAGAGCTCTGCTCTTTCTGCCGGTCGACCGGGACGGTCGACCGATGTGCACACATGCACATTGGTTTAGGTCGGTCGACCGGCCGGTCGACCGACAGAGCAGTTCTGCTCTGCCAGCGGTCGACCGTGCGGTCGACCGGACTAGGCCAAAAAACAGAATTTGAAAAGCTTTTTGAAGTCTAAATTTTTCGATAAAATTTTCTTTAGACCGGTAGATACAAAATAGAGTTCTAGGGATAGGAAAGATCATAGTGTGATCATAGATCAACACCAAAACAATTTGAACTATATTTTGATAAGAATTCTTTTTCTAAACTAAAAATCGTTTTTCCAAAAACTTGTTTTTTCAAAAACCGATTTTTCCAAACTTCGTTTTTCTGAAACATGTTAAGAAATTTGCAATAAAATTTTGTTTGAAAGCATGAAGCAATATCAAATGCGTGTATGTGGCAATCCCAAGATTATTAACCTCATCATCTCGGTTTTGACAAATAGACTATAAATCCTAACTAAAAAGAAAAATGTAAAGATACAAATCTTGTATAGTCTTCTCAACTTGTATGATTGATCCTTGAGCTCTTCTAATGTGTTAGGCTCTGGAATCTAAATTGTCGCGGCTTCCAAATGTGAGTCTTGTGTAGGAGCCGTCAATCAACTTATGTTTTTACCTGAAACTTTATTTAAATAACTTTGTTAATACCTAACTACATATGGTTTGTAATCATCAAAACTTAGGGCTAATGGCCTTTGGGCCAACAATCTCCCCCTTTTTTATGATGACAAAACATATGGAGTTATTACAAATATTTTGGGTGGAGTATTCAAGTGAAGCTCCCCCCTTAACATATGCATATAAAAGAATATGATATAAAAAATCTAAATGCATAACAAGGGCATATATATGATATGTCAATAAACACATATGCCAACCATCCATGCATACAAAGATACAGAAATATAGACATGTATGCATATATGGTTTCCTCCATCCATCCATAAATACCTCCATCCTCCAAAGTGAGTGGTAGAGGGTTGGAACAAACATAGAACAATAAGCAATAGATAACCAACCATATACATATACCACATGGAGATAACAAAGATAACTGCCATATCATAATAAAAAGGTGTCCATACAAGGTAGGAGGTTCATGCCAACCTCAAAACTAAAAACATAACTCATGTCCATATAGAAAGCAAACTAATATCCAAATACAGCATAGATAAACAACCCAGAAAATATAACACATAACACATGTCCAAAATAACATAACCCAGAAATAACTCCCAGAAATCTCTCCCTCTTTTGACATCATCAAAAGGGGTCAATGTCTCCCAAAATCAGAATCCTCCGGGGAAGTAGATGGCGGAGCAGAAGCAGGAGCAGAGGTAGGAGGAGCCCAGGTGGCGAACGGAGGGCCGGAAGGAGAAAGTGGCTGAGCACGATCACTAGGAAGAGGAGCCGGCCAATCAAACCTGTGGTAGATGCCGCCGAGACAGGCATGCATATAGCGAATGGAGTCACAGATATGACTGAGGTCATTATCCAAACGCTGCTCCATCCGCTGATAGTGAGCGGTCATCTCAGCGAAAATCTGCTGGCGGTGCTCGGTCATCTCAGTGGAAATCTGCTGATGGTGCTCGGTCATCTCAGCTGAAATCTGCTGGTGGTGCTCCCGAAACTGGGTGGATAAGGCGAGATAAGGGTCAAAAGGAGCAGAAGAGTCAGAGGAGGATCCAGGAACAGCAGGAAAGATAGGCTGCGGCTGAGGAGCAGGAGGACGCTCCCTAGGACGCATCCTCTTGAGGAGGATGCTGTTGATATCTACTGACGGTTCAATCGACCGTTCAGAGAAAAAATCAAAATTTAGCTGCTTCAAAAGACGTGTGATGAGCATCCAAAGGACAAGTGCCGATTTGGGATAAGAAGATGATCAGAAGTCATGTAGTTGATGATAAGTTTAGGGATGTTAATTCTAATACCTTTCAGAAGGCAATAGATGACAAGAAGAGCATAACCCTAGCGTGACTATATTCTCCTGATTTTGGCAGGAGGTTATAGAACACGATTTTGGCCAGGACCTGGGCGGTGAGAGTATAATACTTCACCTCCTCGTTCCTAACTAAACCAGGGTTATCATCATCATGAAGCAGGGTAGATGCGTGTGGGCAGACTAACCGTCAGGATACTCAAAATCATGCAGATCGACATTATAAATGTCTACCCCCTCCCAGGAGAGGTGTAGGTGACGTGCAAATTGTTGAAGTGAGATATCTATATCTTTGCCTATAACTCTGGATTTGATGTGATTTTGTTCAAATGTGAGATTTGAATAGAAATATTGCACCAAAGTAGGATAGACAGGTTCTTTAATGGTGACAGAATTTTCTAAGGAGCTAGATATTAGGATAGATGCAAGATTAAGGTGCTCAAAATCATTAAGCACCACAGTTCTACCTGAATTCACATTTTTAGTACCAATTATGGCATGCCTATAGGATGCATTTTGAGATACAAATGGGGAGGATGAAGATGGGGGGTTTTCCCCTTTTCAGATCGGGTTCTTTTAGATATAATGATGGATTAGCAAGATAGGCACGAAATATAGCAAGATCTAAACACATAAACTTAGAAATTTCAAGGAAAAATAAGAGATTTAGAGAATATGAGATTATACCTTGAAAATATAGAGAAAAACCGAAGAGAGAGAATAGATCTGGATCCTGAAACCAAATTTTCCAAATTTTATGGAGGAAATTGGAGGTTGGGAGAGGTAGAGATGGGTTGGAATGGGTTTAGGGTTGAGATAAGAGAGGAGGAAAAAAACTTGGAGGCGGTGGAAGGAAGAGATGAGGGGAAAATAGGGTTAGGGTTATTATATAGTCGGGTAAAAAAAAAACAGTTTACCCGACTGCTGGTCGACCGGGCCGGTCGACCGGTGGAAACCGAGAGCAAACTCGGTTTTAGTTGGTCGACCACTCGATCGACCGGCTACGGGCAGAAAATAATTTTTCTGTTCCAAGCTATACGGTCGACTAGGACGGTCAACCGGGCCTTATGCCAGGCCAGATCGTTCGACTGGGCCAGTCGACCGGTACAGCTGAAACCAGTTATCAAAAACTGTGTTGAAAATTTTGAGTTTTAAAAAAATTTTCTTTTTAAAACAAAGAATAAATTATATACAAATAACATTGAAAATCTTATTTGGCATGAAAAACTCAGTACAAGGTTTATTTTTATTTTCATTCATTTGTATTAACAATGCATTTTTATTTATAAATTAAGCGATAAACATGAGATGTTGAAGCCGAATACCCCGTTAAGGGTTCTGAACTTCTCCTCGAAATTCCTCCAGATAAGAGTTGAGGTGCGCAATTGCCATCTCTATTTATTTGCTTAATTTGGTTAAATAAATTTTATTTTGACAATATTCTTATAAAACATTTGTTTTCCATTATGTTTGCAAAGGGGAAAACTTACAATAAAAAGTTTGAGGAGCTAAATTACAAGTATTCTTAAAAAGATTACAAGTAGATCTCCTCAGAGATTCTGAAGAAGTGTGCCGATAGGAGTCTGGTCAGCGCGCGACCACTTTGTCCCTTTGACGATGCGAGCGATGAGATTCCCTTCTCGCCTGGTTCCGGGAATCAGAGAATAGAGGGTTGGTAGAACCCTCTTGCTACTTCTCAAAACCGCCTTCTGTAAGGAATTCCTTCTCGCCTGGTTCCGGAGATTCCTTGAGGAAAAGAGGTTGTTAGGGTATCACCACCCTGAAAGAGAGAAGTATTTCTCTAAAGAGTCTCTGAATTCGAGAACGCACGGTGCGTTGTAAAGAAGCCTCTGCTTGTGGAGTCCTCTTTTTTTTTTCTTTGAAGTCTCTCCCGATCTGATCGATCTCTGTGCCTCCGTCTCTGTACCCTTGATGGGCTATTTATAGGGAAAGCAAGGGTATAATCATCCCCTTTGAAGATATGGAAACAGATTGAACCGAATCTGTTTGAATTTAGAAAGTAGCCTTGCTGCGAGGCTAGGATAGCTTCTGCGGAGCTAGAAGATGGCAAGTCGGTTGATCTTTCCGATTTGTTTTGATCCTTTTCATCTCGTTGGAGGATTTTCTCTGATTCTCTTACTCGTTTCAAGAGAGTCAAGAGATTGCGGCAATCACCTGCCATATTTGATCCTGATTGGATTTAATTTGTTTGAATCCAATCTCATCAGGAGATTGATTGGTCAAAGGTTGACCATAGCAGGCTGATATCGGAGCTGCCGCTTTGAAGCTCATAGCGGAGCTAGAGGCAATCCTTAGCGAAATCCTGAAAAAAAGGCTTTTGGGCGAAGCTATCAGTTAGCTTCCTGGCGAAGTTGGATGATGCTAGTCTCTCAATCGAGGCTATCTCCTTGGGCTAATGTAATGCTAAATGCTAGCATCTTAGACCTACTGAGGTCTGTTTAGAAACGTCCCGGCTCACTGTTCTGCTTGCTGGATCAGTGGAGTCCAAACCGCTTCCTTGTCCCTTGGAGGTGGGTGAAAACTGGTCTTCAGCTCGTCTGTCGCTAGACATTGTTCGGACCAATGAGAATCTTGTCTTTTTTAAGTGTCAACAAGACCCCCTTCAAAGTTTTCGAGAGTCTGCAATAGCTCAGACTCCGAAACACTTTGAACTGCTGTGATGGTATGTGGAGTATGAACGTCGCCATGATGGTTGAGTTCAGCTTCGCTTCCAATCCTGCTTTGGGATGAATTTGCCGAAGAATTGCACTGGTTCGCGAGTAGCTTCGCGTTGGGGTAGCTCCATATCTGGGCTTCCAAGAAATAAGTTCGCTTTGGAACTCCTGTTGCCTTTTCAAAGCCAACTGTCGTGGGGTGGTTACGAGGAGGATCATTCCTTCTTTCGCGCCAATCGAGAGAGATGTTCTCCGATTTGCACGTTTCCAAGGGAGGATATTCCCTTTATTCAAGGCGCCATAAGTGCCTTTTATGAGGGAGACGTTTTCTCCCTTTGCACGGTTCCAAGGGAAAACCGTTCCTTCCATCAAGGCGCAATAAATGCCTTAAACGCGCTCGTGTTTCCACGCTTGGGGTGAGAGCGCTCAGGCCATGGGGCCTATAAATAGGACGCTTGAGGTCCTCTGAAGAGAAATGTTTTACCTTTCTTCTCTTCTCTTGGTTGTGAGAGATACTCAGATCTCTGAATTAGTGGAAAACCCACTCTGGTTGTCTAACCGGCCAAGGACCAGTAAGTCTTGATCGTTCAACGACTTCACCGATTTTAGGGAATTCATCTCCCTTAGTTTAGCTTTGACAGCTGCTTTAGAAATTAACTTCCCTCGATCTTCATCTTGCACTTGGCTGATCTGCAGAGAAGGATCTCATCATGGCTCTCTGCGAAGCCATTGTCTTGATTTGATTAGAGAAAGATCACTGCATGTTAAGTCCGCTACACAGGCAGAACTTAGGACTTGGTCTCTTCAAAGGTTGAGCCAGTCTTGCCATATTGGTGAATGTTGAGACTGTGTCTGACTTTGCCATAGAGGTGAGGCTAGGACTTGGCGTTTGCTGAGCCAGCCCATGGTTGCTGCGCAGGCGGAGCTTTTCCTCTACTGAAGTCGGATTGCTTTGTCGCCCAAGAATCTGACTTAAAGTTTTTGCAGCTCTTTCTGTGCTTGACTGCTAACTTGCTCCAATTTGCCTTGCAGTGAGCTATGCTTGCCAGTCTGGTGACTTGACGGAAGAAGCCATGAAATCGCCTTATGCTTCCCCGGTTGAAGCTTTACTTTTAAGCAGGAGGAACAATTCGGGGCAGCGAGTGCGCGTCCCAGAGGCTGTTGGCAGCCTCTTATCCGTGATGATTCGTTCTGAGGTGAGGCTGGCCGCCGCCTTTATCGGAGGTGATCCGCTTCAAGATCATGGGCGTCGCCTGTGGGATCGTCGGCACCATTGCCGACTTTCAACTTTGGTGGCCTTTGATGGCGATCCACTACGGGAAAGTGGGTATCGCGCCTGTTAGATCACTGGTACCATTGCCAATTCCCATTATACGTGATCTATCGTGTTGGCGGCGATAGGTTTTTTTTGCCAGGCTTCAACAAAAATGGCCTGGCAAGATTTGCCATTTTGTGGAGAAAAATGACCGTGTCCTTGTGGTACCACTGATTACAGCCTTATGCAGGAGGAAGGCCCTTCCTGTCCCGTTGGTCTGGCCTGGGAGCAGATAAAACCGCTTGTATGTAAATGACCTTGTTAGGTAACTTGGTGTGTTAAACACAACTTTGATGTAATATCAAATGTACCCTTACTTTTGAATCAATGAAAGTTCATCGTCTGATCATCTGATTTTTGCTTACTTTCACTGAGAGTTTGGCCATTGCTGGGCTAAACTGTGTGCGGAGCTAAGGACATAGTCCTTTCTTCGAATGATCTTCGCGAGACTGGTGTGTATCGCGAGCAGCACGCTTTTTAGAGGGCTAATGTAGGTCTTTCAGCGAAGCCCTTTAAAGGATTGTGCGAAGTCCGCACTTTTGCACTAGTGCGAAGTTAACTCTTAGTAGAGTTGAACCGGCGCTCTTTGGGAAAGCGCCTCAGGCGCTTCGGGCACTGTTTCGAATTAATTCGAAACGGCGGCATGTGCCCTTTTTCGAGGCCTCGATTTAGGCGTTGATTGGCCTATAAAAGCCCGATCGGGCCGAACATGGAAAAGATCTCCTTTTTCAGAGAAATTTCTGTCTTTTCCTCTCCTTCTTCCTCCTTTGCTCAGAGTACTTTAAGAACTCTTGCATTTCTTCGATGGCGCCCAAAAGACGAGCGGGAAAGGAAGCAGCGACTTCTGCAGCGGAGGGCCCTCCTCCTCCGGTCATTGAGCGACCTGTCACTGGTAAGAGACTCTTCTCCCAGATTAGAGATGGTGGTCTTCCTCCTTTGGAGTCGATATTTGACCATTAGGACGATCGAATATGATCTATCCTTATCAGGGAACTCATTTCCCTTCAACTTCCCTATTTTGCTTGCACCAGGGAGTTAAGAACTGAACAGTTCTTCTCTTAGGCTTCCGTAAGAAGCCATTGCTTGGGCAGTCTCCATCCTGTTGAGGAACAGGATATGGGTCTGTTCCTTCAGTCGTGGCCACGAAGGACGACTGTTGACCATGATGTCCTTTTGATGACGTCAGCCCTTAGGGCTATGCCACTTCCTGCTTTAAGCGAAGTTGGCGCTTTGGATATTTTCTGCAAAGATGCAGTCTTATCCATGAAGCGAAGCTTTTTCAAAGCTATCGCCTTGCAGGCCCTGCTTGCTGGGCGAGGCTATGTCTTAGTGAATTTTTATGCTTTCGCATCCACTTAATTGGTGAACTAATCATAGCTCATTTCTGTTTTTGCAGTACATTACGCCTCCGGCCTCCAGAACAGTCTGTTCGGTCTAGCCAGTCGAGCAGGCGGAAGTATCAGCTTGCAGTTCTATGGGCAGGCTTCATTATTCAGCGAGCCGAGCTCCCTTGTACGGGATACGCTCATCCAGGACGGTCGTCCGCAGGCCATGCGGAGCATCTTGACTACGGCTCCGCTTGAAGATATCGACCGTCAGGCTTACAGAAAGCCTGACTTCATGTTCGGGGATGCTGCACCTGATCCCGATCGCCAGCTGCAGGCCGGTGAAGGTCAGTGGATCTTCCAGTTGGACGGCGAGAGATTCTATCTCCCGTCCACTAAGCGACATTTCGCTTTGTCTTCCTTCGCGAGCGCGACTCAGGCTCGGAAGATGGCTTAGGGCGTGAGCCTAAATGCCGAGTCTGTAAGTGTCGGGAGGTTGACATTCCAGTCCGGCTATTCGAGGGCTGGCCATCCTCGTAGCATAATGGGGCTATACCCTGGGAAGGTATCGCGGGACCTTCCAGTAGGAGAGAACCCAGCTGCGGCGCCGACCTTTGGCACTCAGTTCTGCGAAGTTGACGGGAACTACCCCGCCACCGATTTCAGGACTCCCGGTTGGGTCCACCCTCCTAGATCGTGGTGGGCGGAGTTGACCAACTATATCCTCACTCATTTTGAGGGGGACTTAGAGAGGTTAAACCTCCATGAGGCCGTCAGGGCGACCTGCTACGGTATCGAGATGAAGGTGGCGTGCTTCTACGCCATCCTTGAGTTGTACTGCCCGGCCTCGGGGACTTTCTTCACCCCAGTTGGTGAGTTGGGCATGGCCCTGCACGAGATGCGGGAGATCTCTGCTTTGCCCTTCGGGTCTCTTCCGTATGAAGAGTACTTTCCCTGTGAGGCGGAGTTGGCTATTCTGGAGAAGCAGGAGCCTGCTCTGCTCGAGACATATCGGGAATTGATGTGCCATTTGCACATTTGCTCCAGCATCCACACTGGTGGCAAAGGTAGCTCGAAGAGCTTGAAGAGCTGGGGGAATTACTTGTTCCCGGATATGACTAGTGCGCCTGAGGCAGCTCATTGCGGAGTTGCTGAAGAAGACATCTTGGCAAGGATGGAGGTGCATGCTGAAAAGGACATCGTCGTGGCAGAAGATGATGGTCCTTTCGGGAAGGGTGATGTTCTTCGGAGCTTTCACCATCAGGCCCGTCGGCCTATGTCTCGCAAGGCGTTGCTGGCCGGCTTCTTGACCATCTGGTTAAAGAAGTGTGTCGTGCCTTCTTCTTCGGGTGACATCGTCCACCCGAATGTGCTGCTGCCTGCCGTCCGCTTGGTCCATGGCCACCGTCTGGGTCTTCTCCCGGCCATGGTGTGTTGTATTCAGAGGGGCCTTCGTGCACTGACGGAGGCTTTCTGCAGGCCAATGGCGTCAAGGCGAGGGAAGGGTGCCGTTCTGCCTTGTGACGGACCCAATCCTAGGGTAGGTTTACCGTACACCTACTTGATGGCGTGGTTCGCCTTGCACTGCCCCAGTTTGATTGGAGCTGGGGAAGACCCTCCGCAGGGTGTTCAAACGGCGCTTCTCCGTCGCTTTGAAGGCCGTTCGTGGCAGAAAACTTATGTGGCCGAGGCCCGTAAGTTAGTGCGTCGTTATGACGCTTATAGCCTGTTCCGTTGTTTTCCTCGCCTGCGGGGTGCAGGATACAACGAGGAATTCCATGATGTGGAGTCAGGTCGGTCTCCCATGAGTCGGGGTGTTTTCGAGTGGCTGGTCTGTACCCGGCCCTCGAATTTGCTGTACAGGAGTGGGGATACCTGCTACCTGGAGCCCTACGTCCCGAGCCGGTTTGCCCGCCAATTTGGGTATGACTAGTTGTACGTGGGTAACCCCAATCCGGACCTGGCTTTCATGGGGAGCCTCATTGATGGGGCTCGTGCTTGGCGGTTCTTTACCGCGGATGGCACTGGAGCGTGGCTACGCACGCCGCTGAGGGATCCCGGCCTTTGGACGACCCTGTGTTTCTGCCAATGGTATGCGGCTTCGAACTCCACACCTGCTGGGTTTAATGCCAACCGTTCGGGTGTGAAGTTAATTTCTCATCGGATGAGGCAGAAGGCTTCTGATAAAATGGAGAGCAAACGAGTCCGTGTTCCTGGCATAGAGGAGTTCATCGCTGTAGAGGACAGCGGGGCTTCTGATGCGGGGAGCCCTCGCTTCGAGGCAGGGACGAGGGCTGATGCCCATGAAGCTGATATTCATGAAACCGGGTCTGGTGTAGTGGGGACAACTCCCTCACAACATGTGGAGGAAGTGGAAGAAGAGGACTCTGATGTCCACTTCAAAAGGAAGCGTGGGAGTGGATCCCGTAGGAAGTCGTCGGCGAAGAGGCCCCGTCGCCAGACTCCTACCATTGTGGTAGAGGGTGAGCCCTCTGCTGCGCCTCCTTCTGCTGCTCCATTAGTGGCTGAGCTGTCGGTTGCTAACCGACTACTGGTAAGATTGGCCCCCCCATCTAATATGCCTTCAGCGCACTTTAAATAACTCATCATTTGCTTTTTGTTGCAGGAGCTGAGGAGCATGGGGAGCAAGGGGACCAGTATGATCCTCTATTCGCTTATGGAACTGCAGCTGGTTCCTTTGCTCGCTCGGAGGAGTCTGGAGGTGATGCGGCCGACATTGGCCTCTCGGGCGCTGGGACTTCTAAAGGAGGTCCTATGGCATCGAGCTCTATCGGGTGGTCTGCGGAGGAATCGGCGAGCAGGCCGGCTATCCGCGTTGATTCTGGCAAGAACTTCGCGATGGAACCCCTAGAGACTGATGAGGCTGACGAAGTAATATCAGCCTTCGGTAAAATGACGACCTTTTGATCTTCTCTTGTTTACTGCATCTGCTTTTTGACCATGGCTTTGTTGCAGGTGTTCGGCCTCAAGATGCGTCGTCTTTGAAGGAGCCGGAGACCTCCCCTGGAAGGTCAGAGGGTGGGTTGAGTGCTTCGTCCACGGCGGATGTTGCCATGTTGGACGTGTTGTATGGCGACTTGCCTCCTTATCAGCCCACGTCAGCTGAAAGGCGAGAGGCTGAAGGGACGGCAGTCCCGGAGGTATCCTCACTCCTAATCACATCACCGAGTGAGGTGCCGACAATTTTGCCCAGTGCGGGGCTGAGGGTGATCATGGACCCTAGTTCCCCGACTTTGATTGTCGAGCCTGCTGCTCAGGAGGTGGTTGCCAGTCCTACCTCCGCGGTGGCTGGCGTGCTGGTGTCGCTGAGGAGTCCGCTGAGGTCACCTTTGGCTTGCCCTGCTGCTGTCGATGTTCCCGCTTCTTCTTCTGCGGCGGTGTCGACTGGGTTGGTAGATTGCCCCGAGGTTGTCTCAAAGGTTGATGAAGCTGAGAATGACTTCATCGGTAATCTGGTCGACAGCTTCTATAACAGTTTGGAGCAGACTATCGGTCTAGTCTTGAAGGGCTCGCCTGTGCCATTCTCGAAGCTGAAGATGATTCTCTCCGTGGCATTGAGTGTATCCGGGACTTTGAGGGGTACCATCAAGTTGCTGCTCTAGAGCTTCTGGTAGCTGACCTTGAGAAGGACGTGAAGGAATGGCGCCATTTCCATCGTTCAGACGCAGCGTCTTTGGCTGATGAACGGCTCACACGTCTTGTCGCCCAAAGGCGCGAGGCTCAGCTCGCCGCTCAAGAGGCTGCTGAGGCTATCTCCTCTGACTTGAAGTCCTTGGAGACAGAGCAAGCAGAGGTTGGGAGTGCAATTGACGCTTCCACCAGTGCTCTTCTTGATGCCGAAGATAAGGTTAAGAGGGCCGAAGAGATGATCCGGAAGGCAAATCTCCTCTTATCCAAAGCTACACAGATGCGTCATGAAGAGTCTGCGCGGCTTAAGCAGCTCAGGGCTCGGAGTGAGGAACTGGCACGGCAGAAGTCGTCACAGAGGGCGACTTTGGCGGAGGTCGAGGCTCGTCTGGCTCAGGCGGTGGACTTCGATGAGGATGAGCTGAGATCACAGGCGCTGGCCCAGGCTGCTGATGACAGGAGAACGAGGCTAGCTTCGCTCGGGGATCAGATTCGATCTTACCATATACGCCTGTAGGCCATTGTATATGCTCCTCCATGTATCCCATCTTTTTGGCTTTAATAGAAAATTTTCCTTTTGACTTCTGCTGTTTGGATAATGAGACATGACTGTCTGTTGGTTCAGAGGTCGCAATGACATAACCAATTGAGATGTTGCCAGTCTCGAGGTCAGCCCATTGTGGGGCTAAAAGGGGAGATACTTGCCTTTTGTAAATGTCAGCAAGCATCGAGATTGAGACTTAGCTGTCTGCTGGTTCAGAGGTCGCAATGACATAACCAATTGAGACGCCGCTAAGCTCAATGGTAGATGAAACTTGGCTATCCGCCAGTTCAGAGGTCGCGATGACATAACCGGTTGAAAAGCCACCAAGCTTCAAAATAGGTGATACTCGTCTTTTGTAAATGTCGACAAGTATCGAGACCTGTCTTTTGTAAATGTCAACAGGGCTCGGGATCGAGACTTAGCTGTCTGCTGGTTCAGAGGTCGCGATGACGTAACCAATTGAGACGCCACTAAGCTCAATAGTAGATGAAACTTGGCTATCTGCCAGTTCAGAGGTCGCAATGACATAATTGGTTGAGAAGCCACCAAGCTTCACAATGAGTGATACTCGTCTTTTGTAAATGTCGACAAGTATCGAGACCTGTCTTTTGTAAATGTCAACAGGACTCGGGATCGAGACTTAGTTGTCTGCTGGTTCAGAGGTCGCAATGACATAACCAATTGAGACGCCACTAAGCTCAATAGTAGATGAAACTTGGCTATCTGCCAGTTCAGAGGTCGCAATGACATAACTGGTTGAGAAGCCACCAAGCTTCACAATGAGTGATACTCGTCTTTTGTAAATGTCGACAAGTATCGAGACCTGTCTTTTGTAAATGTCAACAGGACTCGGGATCGAGACTTAGCTGTCTGCTGGTTCAGAGGTCGCAATGACATAACCAATTGAGACGCCACTAAGCTCAATAGTAGATGAAACTGGCTATCTGCCAGTTCAGAGGTCGCAATGACATAACTGGTTGAGAAGCCACCAAGCTTCACAATTCGGATTGGATTTGAAAAAGGTCTCGTCTTCTCGGGGAGAAACGAGGAAATCACTGTCATAGGTTTAATGTTAACGTAACAGCGGAATATGTGTGGTCCTACCATTCTATGGGTGAGAATTGGTAAGTGACTTTGGAGGTCTCGCTCTCATGAGGAGAAATGAGGGGACTGCTGTCATAGGTTTAATGTTAACGTAACAGCGGAATATGTGGTCTTACCATTCTATGGATGAGAATTGGTAAGTGATTCTGGAGAGGGAATCAAGTGGGAGCAGATCCCTTGGGATTTTAAGCAAACCCCCAGCCACTGACAGGTTTGATATGCTTGGAGAAAGAGAGAGGCTCTCTTTGTGCGCATTTCGGACGCGCTGATCTCGATCAGAGGTGTAATGTTAACTTGATCGAGAGAAGGATCCTCGATTAAGGATAATACTTCTTTAAGAATTTGCCATTGATCGGCATCATGAGTAGGTCGCCATCTGCAGTTGTAAGGCGGTATGCTCCGTTTGAATAGACTGTCTCTATCACAAACGGTCCTTCCCATTTAGGCTGAAATTTGCCTTTGGTCTTGTGCGTCATGATCATCGGTCGTCTGACGGCTAAGACCAGGTCTTCTTTCTGGAAGACTCTCTGCTTGACCTTCTTATTGAAGGCTTTTGACATCCGAGCCTGATATAGCTCGATGTGTTGCTAAGCTTGCAGCCGCTTCTCGTCCAGGGCTTCGAGCTCTTGAAGACGCAGGCGATCATTGTCTTCTGATGTCATTTTAGTAGTCAGGTGTAATACCCCTCTCCCGGAATACGTGCCTAGTTACGTATTCAGTCCTTTGACCGTATTTTCCGATGTACCTTCCGTATTTGACCGATTTTAATTTCAAATATCATTTTCCAATATTTTAGATTTTATGTGATTTTCTGGAATTTTCTGGAATTAAAATGAATTTCTCCGAAACCGGTGTTGGCCAGTACCGCTGGCCGATTTCCGAATTTTTATCTTCCAAACTGTTAGGAATTTTTAGAAAGTCCTTTAGACTTTATTGCTTAGAATCATATTTCTTACTTATACACTTTTTCTGAGAATTTTATAAATTTATGAAAATTCTTTCGGAGTCGGTAAATAACTGATTCCGGGATTTTTAATTAAAAATCTATACAGTATTTCTTCAAACGGATTTCACCATGAGTCTTCAAATATTTTTCTTGATTTTTGGTAAAATTTTCAGACCAATCCGAGATACTTGAATTTCGGACATTTTTCCAAAATTTGCAAAATTCCTTTTCCACCTCATGTGCCACCTCATTTCCCACTCACACTTCACCTAACCCCACTAACTCTCTCTCCTCCCCATGGCCGGCCATGTGTCCAAGAGGGGACACCTCACCCCCACATTTTTGCAAGAAAACCCTCCACTTCCATCATAATCCCAACCTCTTTGCAAAGATCCCAAAACTATAAATTCAATCCATTTGCAAATTTCCCCTTTCTCCTTCATTTCTTCACAAGAGAAGAAACTCTCCAAGATCTCCTTCTTCCTCACAAACCCTAGCTCCAAGTGAACACCCAACCTCTTCATCTCCACCTCAAGATCACTAGGGCTTCATCAAGGAAGCTCAATTTCAACCATCTCTTCCCAAGGCAACTCCAAGAACAAGTTCTTCAACCTCAAGCTTCAACAACAAGTGTGGAGTGAAGCAATCATCTCCATCCTTGGATCTGACGCAAGTCCAACCTATCCTGGTGAGTTTCTTACTCACCAAGACCTAGTTAACACTCCACATGCTTAGGATAGAGATCCATGTACACTTATAACATAAAAATCCAATTTTTAGGTCATCTAAGCTCAAATCCAACCTCTCATGTCAATATATCACACACCAAAGCTAGACCCTGTTCTGGTGTACATGTAGTAGTAGATCAGGTCCTCTAATGCCACAAAAATCTTACCTTTAAACTGTTAGAACCAACCCATGTGAGAATTCTGATTTCTGCCTTAATAACAGAAAATTCCAGAGGATCGGTCGACCGGCAGTCGACCGGTACTCTACCGATATGCACAACGTGCACAACTTTGAGCTGGCGGTCGACTGGCAGTCGACCGCTGACTCGACCGGCTTAGGATTTAGGTGTGGCCAGTCGACCGGCAGTCGACCGGCCAAAACCTGGAGCTCACGCACTTTGCACGGTCGACTGGCAGTCGACCGGCACTCGACCGCCTTTGTAAATCCCAGTCGACCGGCAGTCGACCGGAGGTCGACCGCTAGGTCAAATCCTGGGACAGATTTTCAGACCCCTTGCCTTTCTAATTTTTGATATTTCCCTGATATATGTATGCTGTTTTAGCCTTGTTTATGCTTCATACCTGTACTGCATGACTTGTTACCTGATGGATCTTGCTTTATTATGCTTCATGACTCATGTTACATATTGCTATTCCATATAATGTTAAATATGAAATATCACCTCCCCTTCATGCTATCACTCAAACACCAAGCATGATATACCCGACCTTTATATAAAATATACCAACTTACATGGGGGCAGGGGGAAATATGCGGAATATCGATATGTGTTCGTGTTTACAGTGGTATTAGGTTGTGCACTATATTTTCCGGTCTTACCTGCGGTACTCCAGGGGACCGAGGGGAGTGCTTCCTCCCTTTCCTGTTTACTGTCATGACAAGGGCATACATAAGACCCTCCTGTTAGCCTAGCGGCAGGTTCCGTCTTCAAGCAACGGAACAATACTGGGCCGTGGTCCCGGGCATGCACGGGACCCACTGTAAACATAGTTCGTCGATACAACCGCTGTTTCCAATAACAACCTTGCTTTACTATGATATGGATCTATGTGCTCTGGGACGCTGGGTCACATAGCTAGATATCACAGTAAGACAAGTAATAATAATAAGACGTTAACTGTAGTTATTGCATATGACTTTCTCTTATAGAATTTGCATCGCTTGATATTCACTGCTGGTTATTATTACTTCATTTATCCCTGATCATAACCCTTGTCACTTGGCTACCTATCATTTGTTGTATTATGTCTTGACCCTTTGGATTTGTATATTCAGATTCCGAGGCCTGGAACGAAGTGGAGCCTTCCACAGAGGACTTGGCTTACCTAGGAGAGCAGGCTGACCAGCTCTAGATCTATCCTGCCCGACACTTCTTTTGGGTTCACGGATCTCCATCCTTACGTGAGCACTTTTGTATTTTTGATTGTATATCGTTCTTTTTGGACTTGGGTTGTGATAAAGGACACTTGTAAAGCAATTTTGCTTATCATAACTTGTGCAACTTTGTATTTATATTTTGTAAGTTGGCATATGATTATACCACGCTGTGTGTGTTGTACTCTGATACTTGTTGTACTTATGCTTAGCGTATATACGTGGGGGCACCATCTGACCTACGTATATGCGTCGCAGTGACGTCCCCGTATCATTGGGATCTGGGCGTTACAGGTTGGTATCAGAGCCTGGCTCTCAAACCTAAAAGTACAATCAAGTGGCAAATCCTAGTAATTTGCTAATGCCAACTACAATGTACAAAGTTATCTAGTCCTTCTTGACCTCGTCCTTGATTCATTCCTCGTATCCTAAGCTCCTTCCCTTTGTTTCCAGTTCCAGATCTTATCCCTTTCGGTATGGAGAGACGTTCGGGTCGCAACAATGTCGGGCAAGTACCGAATGGACCCGTAGGAGGAGAGGGTGCTGATATCCTGAGGATCATTCAGACTATGCTGGGAAACCAGCAACAGCAGATGGAGAATCAGCATCAGCAGACTGAGCTCCTCAGGCAGGAGTTGGCAGCCCCAAAGGAGCAGAAGCCGGGGAGCATCTCAGACTTCCGACGGCTACAGCCGGCCGTATTCACGGGAGTCGAGAGGCCATTGGAGGCTGAACAGTGGTTAACAGACACCACCGATCTGCTGGACGCCGCCAGGGTGCCTAAGGAGAACCAAGTGGAGGTTGCAAAGATCCAGCTGAAGGACATAGCCAGGACTTGGTGGCTTGCAGAGGAGGCTCGCTTGAAGAAGCCTATCTCTTGGGATACGTTCTCCAAGAGCTTTTATAGCAGGTTCTTTCCCGCCACTGCTCAGAAGGACATGGAAGAGCAGTTCATCAAGCTTCAACAGGGGGATAGATCCGTAGATGAGTATGCTGCAGAATTTCTCAGGTTGAGTCGCTTCGCCCCGTACATGATAGCAGATGAGGAGAAGAGGGCAAGCCGGTTCCAGCAAGGTCTGCAAATGGACATTCAGATGTTCCTAATGCCCCATCATCTGAAGACCTATGCAGAAGTTCTCACCAGCGCTCGAGAGGTGGAGCGTGGGTTTGAGAAGAAGCAAGGAGATCAGAGGAAGGACCAGGCCATGAAGAGGCCGTTTGTACCGGTGGGTAGAGGAGGACCGTCCAGGGCAGCGAAGGTTCAGGCCAGGCAACCCTTCAGAGCAGTTCCTTACCAGATGGCTCGACCAGGTCTTATCTGCAACTTTTGCCAGAAACCAGGACACTCTCAGCAGGATTGCAGGAGGGCAAACGGATGGTGTTTGGTGTGTGGAGCACGAGACCATGCCGTGGAGACCTGTCCGCACAGGAGGATGGGATTTGCTAACCAAACCTTGCCGGCACCTCAAGGGCAGAATGTACAGAGGGCACTACCAGGGCCAGTTGGGCAGAGGCACCAGGGACCAGTGATGAGGAGAGCTCTTCCCCTTCCTCCACCGCATGTTGCTCGCCCAGTGCAGAGAGGAGCCCGGACAGCAGCAGGGCGTGGCAGAGGTCAGGCCTACAACCTGTCAGCAGAGGAGGCTGAGGCTTCAGAGGAGGTGATTACAGGTAACATCAGAGTTCATTCTATACCTGTTCTCGCTCTCTTCGATTCGGGTGCATCCCACTGTTATATCTCCGACCATTTTGTGACTGTTCATTCCATACCTGTTTAGGCTTTAGACCGCATGTGGGAGATAAGTACAGGGAATGGGGTGGTTGTATCTTCTAGAGTTTGTGCTGACTGTCCAGTGGAGCTTTGTGGGAAGATCTTGGCCATAGACATGCTCGTACTAGACACCAAAGGGTACGACGTGATCTTAGGCATGACTTGGCTCAGTCAGTACTATGCTGTGATCGACTGTAGAGGGAGGAAGATCAATTTCAGAATCCCTCATCAGCCGGAGTTCCAGTTTAGCGGAGAGGTGAAGCCTGCTAAGAAGGAGATTCAGATGACCACTTCGGAGGTTCAGAAGGGAGTGCCAGTGTGGGATGAATTTCCAGAAGTCTTTGCTGAGGTCTCAGGGCTTCCACCGGAGAGGATAATTGAGTTCTCCATTGATACAATTCCAGGAGCAGCTCCTATATCTAAGGCTCCGTACCGGATGGCACCGGCAGAGTTGGAGATCTTGAAGAAGCAACTGCAGGAGTATTCGGACAAGGGATTGATTCGACCGAGCACTTCACCATGGGGAGCTCCAGTGCTTTTGGCGAATAAGAAGGATGGTGGTAAGAGGCTTTGTATTGATTATAGGGAGTTGAACAAGGTCACCATCAAGAACAAGTACCCCTTGCCCAGGATTGATGATTTATTTGATCAGCTTCATGGAGCCCGTGTATTTTCTAAGTTAGATTTGCAGTCGGGTTACCATCAGCTGAGGGTGAAGAAGGTGGATGTTCCGAAGACGGCATTCAGGACCCGATATGGCCACTATGAGTTTCTAGTTATGCCTTTCGGAGTCACAAATGCTCCTGCAGTTTTCATGGACTTGATGAACCGAGTGTTCTCTCCTTACCTGGATCAGTTTGTGGTTGTGTTTATAGATGACATCCTGATCTATTCAAGGGATGACAAGGAGCATGCAGAGCACTTGAGAATTGTGTTGCAGACTCTTCAGCAGGAGCAACTTCATGCCAAAAGGAGCAAGTGTGAGTTCTGGTTGGACAGCATAGCTTTCCTTGGACATATAGTTTCAGCAGAAGGGATTGCAGTTGACCCTAGTAAAGTCCAGGCAGTGAAGAATTGGCCAGTTCCGAAGACGGTGACTGAGATAAAGAGCTTTCTTGGACTAGCCGGATATTACAGGCGCTTTGTCCAGGATTTCTCTAGACTTGCAGCTCCGTTGACCAGGCTCACCAGAAAAGGGGAGAGATACATATGGACAGGAGAATGTGATGCAGCATTTGAGCAGTTGAAGCAGAGGCTTATATCAGCTCCAATCTTGAGGACCCCTTCAGGAAGAGGAGGGATGGTCATTTTCTGTGATGCATCGGGTAAAGGCCTGGGGTGTGTGCTTATGCAACATGATCATGTTATAGCATATGCATCTAGGCAATTGAAGCCTCATGAGAGGAATTACCCGACTCATGACTTGGAGTTGGCGGCTGTGATATTTGCATTGAAGATTTGGAGGCACTATCTTCTGGGGGACAAGGTGTTGATATACACAGACCACAAGAGCCTCAAGTATATTTTCTCACAGAAGGAGTTAAATATGAGGCAGAGGAGGTGGTTGGAGCTTATGGCGGACTACGATATTGACTTGCAGTATCATCCCGGCAAAGTCAATACCGTTCCAGATGCACTGAGCAGAATGCCTGAGAACAGAGTGCTAGTCCACCTTACTCAGCAGAGGGAGTTGATTCAGGAATTCATCAGATTGGATTTGATGTTAGTGCAAGGAGGTGACAAGGCCGGGCAGTTCATGGCTTTACAGATCCAGTCATCATTGATAGAGGAGATCAAGGAAGCTCAGAAGGAGGACCCCAGATTGCAGACATTCAGAGCTCAGGTGGAGGCTGGATTTAGGTCGGATATCTGCATTCACCCAGATGATGCATTGTATTTTGGAGATAGACTTTGTGTTCCCCGAGGAGAAGTCAGACAGAAGATTTTGGAGGAAGCTCACAGTTCAGCTTATTCTATACACCCTGGGGGAAACAAGATGTACCAGGACATGAAGAAGCACTTTTGGTGGAATGCTATGAAGAGGGAGATAGCCCAGTTTGTTGCCAAGTGCTTGGTTTGCCAGCAGATAAAGATCGAGCATCAGAGACCAGCTGGACTTCTTCAACCTTTGCCGATACCCGAATGGAAGTGGGAGCATATCACCATGGATTTTGTGACGGCATTACCTCGGAGTCCCAGGGGTAATAATGCTGTGTGGGTTATAGTTGATCGCCTCACCAAGTCAGCTCACTTCATACCATTCAGGGTAGGCCAGTCGACAGAGGTTCTGGCAGATAAGTATATGAAGGAGGTGGTTCGTCTGCATGGAGTTCCAGTTAGTATTGTGTCAGATAGAGACACCAGATTCAGATCTCATTTCTGGGAGAGTCTCCAAGAAAGTCTGGGAACTCGTCTGAAATTCAGTACTTCTTATCATCCTCAGACAGACGGACAATCTGAGAGGACTATCCAGATCCTTGAAGATATGTTGAGGGCTTGCATGATTGACTTCGGAGGATCATGGGAGGACCATCTTCACTTGGCTGAGTTTTCATATAACAACAGCTATCAGGCAAGTATTAAGATGGCACCCTTTGAGGCATTGTATGGAAGGAAGTGCAGATCACCGATTTGTTGGGATGAGGTCGGTGAGAGGAGTCTTTTGGGACCAGAGATCCTGATGCAGACGACAGAGAAAGTCAGGGTTATCCGAGATCATCTCAGGGCTGCTCAGAGTAGGCAGAAGAGTTGGGCAGACACTCGGAGAAGGCCATTGGAGTTCCAGGTTGGAGATCATGTATTCTTGAGGATATCACCTACCAAGGGGGTGATCCAGTTCGGTGCTCGTGGGAAGCTAAGTCCGAGGTATATTGGCCCATTCGAGATCCTGGATCGTGTGGGAGATGTGTCCTATAGATTGGCATTGCCGCCATCTTTAGACGGGGTGCATAATGTCTTCCACGTGTCCCAGTTGAGGAGGTATGTCAGGGATGACAGCCATATTCTGGATCATTCTGAGCTGGAGTTACAACCTGATTTATCATACCAAGAGCAGCCGTTGGCCATTCTGGACAGGAGTGTCAAGACACTGAAGAACAGAGCTATTCCATTGGTATTGGTGTCATGGAACAGGCATGCGCCAGGAGAGGCCACTTGGGAGCGAGAGGACGTTATCCGGGATCGTTATCCTCATCTTTTCACATCTTGATTGGGTAAGACTCTTCCCTTCTACTTTTTCTACCGTTATCTTTCCTTGTATCCATATCTATCTATTGCTTTTCCTGTTATCTTTCACCTTATGAAATTTCGAGGACGAAATTTTTGTAAGGTGGGTAGATTGTAATACCCCTCTCCCGGAATACGTGCCTAGTTACGTATTCAGTCCTTTGACCGTATTTTCCGATGTACCTTCCGTATTTGACCGATTTTAATTTCAAATATCATTTTCCAATATTTTAGATTTTATGTGATTTTCTGGAATTTTCTGGAATTAAAATGAATTTCTCCGAAACCGGTGTCGGCCAGTACCGCTGGCCGATTTCCGAATTTTTATCTTCCAAACTGTTAGGAATTTTTAGAAAGTCCTTTAGACTTTATTGCTTAGAATCATATTTCTTACTTATACACTTTTTCTGAGAATTTTATAAATTTATGAAAATTCTTTCGGAGTCGGTAAATAACTGATTCCGGGATTTTTAATTAAAAATCTATACAGTATTTCTTCAAACGGATTTCACCATGAGTCTTCAAATATTTTTCTTGATTTTTGGTAAACTTTTCAGACCAATCCGAGATACTTGAATTTCGGACATTTTTCCAAAATTTGCAAAATTCCTTTTCCACCTCATGTGCCACCTCATTTCCCAATCACACTTCACCTAACCCCACTAACTCTCTCTCCTCCCCATGGCCGGCCATGTGTCCAAGAGGGGACACCTCACCCCCACATTTTTGCAAGAAAACCCTCCACTTCCATCATAATCCCAACCTCTTTGCAAAGATCCCAAAACTATAAATTCAATCCATTTGCAAATTTCCCCTTTCTCCTTCATTTCTTCACAAGAGAAGAAACTCTCCAAGATCTCCTTCTTCCTCACAAACCCTAGCTCCAAGTGAACACCCAACCTCTTCATCTCCACCTCAAGATCACTAGGGCTTCATCAAGGAAGCTCAATTTCAACCATCTCTTCCCAAGGCAACTCCAAGAACAAGTTCTTCAACCTCAAGCTTCAACAACAAGTGTGGAGTGAAGCAATCATCTCCATCCTTGGATCTGACGCAAGTCCAACCTATCCTGGTGAGTTTCTTACTCACCAAGACCTAGTTAACACTCCACATGCTTAGGATAGAGATCCATGTACACTTATAACATAAAAATCCAATTTTTAGGTCATCTAAGCTCAAATCCAACCTCTCATGTCAATATATCACACACCAAAGCTAGACCCTGTTCTGGTGTACATGTAGTAGTAGATCAGGTCCTCTAATGCCACAAAAATCTTACCTTTAAACTGTTAGAACCAACCCATGTGAGAATTCTGATTTCTGCCTTAATAACAGAAAATTCCAGAGGATCGGTCGACCGGCAGTCGACCGGTACTCTACCGATATGCACAACGTGCACAACTTTGAGCTGGCGGTCGACTGGCAGTCGACCGCTGACTCGACCGGCTTAGGATTTAGGTGTGGGCCAGTCGACCGGCAGTCGACCGGCCAAAACCTGGAGCTCACGCACTTTGCACGGTCGACTGGCAGTCGACCGGCACTCGACCGCCTTTGTAAATCCCAGTCGACCGGCAGTCGACCGGAGGTCGACCGCTAGGTCAAATCCTGGGACAGATTTTCAGACCCCTTTCCTTTCTAATTTTTGATATTTCCCTGATATATGTATGCTGTTTTAGCCTTGTTTATGCTTCATACCTGTACTGCATGACTTGTTACCTGATGGATCTTGCTTTATTATGCTTCATGACTCATGTTACATATTGCTATTCCATATAATGTTAAATATGAAATATCACCTCCCCTTCATGCTATCACTCAAACACCAAGCATGATATACCCGACCTTTATATAAAATATACCAACTTACATGGGGGCAGGGGGAAATATGCGGAATATCGATATGTGTTCGTGTTTACAGTGGTATTAGGTTGTGCACTATATTTTCCGGTCTTACCTGCGGTACTCCAGGGGACCGAGGGGAGTGCTTCCTCCCTTTCCTGTTTACTGTCATGACAAGGGCATACATAAGACCCTCCTGTTAGCCTAGCGGCAGGTTCCGTCTTCAAGCAACGGAACAATACTGGGCCGTGGTCCCGGGCATGCACGGGACCCACTGTAAACATAGTTCGTCGATACAACCGCTGTTTCCAATAACAACCTTGCTTTACTATGATATGGATCTATGTGCTCTGGACGCTGGGTCACATAGCTAGATATCACAGTAAGACAAGTAATAATAATAAGACGTTAACTGTAGTTATTGCATATGACTTTCCCTTATAGAATTTGCATCGCTTGATATTCACTGCTGGTTATTATTACTTCATTTATCCCTGATCATAACCCTTGTCACTTGGCTACCTATCATTTGTTGTATTATGTCTTGACCCTTTGGATTTGCATATTCAGATTCCGAGGCCTGGAACGAAGTGGAGCCTTCCACAGAGGACTTGGCTTACCTAGGAGAGCAGGCTGACCAGCTCTAGATCTATCCTGCCCGACACTTCTTTTGGGTTCACGGATCTCCATCCTTACGTGAGCACTTTTGTATTTTTGATTGTATATCGTTCTTTTTGGACTTGGGTTGTGATAAAGGACACTTGTAAAGCAATTTTGCTTATCATAACTTGTGCAACTTTGTATTTATATTTTGTAAGTTGGCATATGATTATACCACGCTGTGTGTGTTGTACTCTGATACTTGTTGTACTTATGCTTAGCGTATATACGTGGGGGCACCATCTGACCTACGTATATGCGTCGCAGTGACGTCCCCGTATCATTGGGATCTGGGCGTTACATCAGGGCTACTCGCAATGATGGCACCTGGATTTCCAATGGGATGACCGCTTCGCAACCATATACTAGGGAGAAAGGCGTATTGCCTGTCGGTGTCCGAACCGTAGTCCGGTAAGCCCAAAGGCATTCACCGAGTTTTTCGTCCCAATCTCGCTTGTTCGAGGAGATAAACTTCTTGAGCAGCTTGATGATTGTCTTGTTAAATGCCTCTGCTAAACCATTGGCGGCAGGATTGTAAGCTGTTGAAGCCATATTCTGAATTCGGTATTTGTCGCAGAACCGATAGAATCCTTGGCTTATGAATTGAGGACCATTGTCGTGGATGATCCGCCTGGGGACACCAAATCGATGGATGACATGGTGTTTGATGAAGCTAACCAGATTGGAGGTTTTAACTTCGGCCAACGGTGTGGCCTCTGCCCATTTTGAGAAGTAATCGGTTATTGCCAGGATAAACCGGTGACCTCTTGCCGAAGAGGGACTGATTGGCCCTACGACATCGATTCTCCATGCTTCAAATGGCCATGAAGCAACAGTAGGGTGGAGCAACTCCGAAGGTTGGTGTATGAAGTCTGCATGGACCTGGCATGCCTTACACCTTCGTGCATATTGGGTGGCATCGGCCATCATGGTCGGCCAGTAGTACCCAAGTCTGTGCAGCCTGTCTTTAAGCTTTGGACCTGGCTGGTGAGCTCCGCAAATGCCATCATGTGCTTCTTTAAGCACTTCCTGTGCCTCTGAATGGGAAAGGCAACGGAGGAGGACACCGTCATATGAACGACGGTAGAGTGTCTTCATAGTAGGATCATAGTAGAAACGGAGCGACCTTCATCTGATGGACGCCGCTTCTTTGGGGTCGTCTGGAAGCAGACCGTGCAGAGCGTAGTCAATGAGAGGGAAGCGTCAATCCCTCGGCTCAAGATCCATGGAGATATTATGGACCTCTTGGATCCTTAGAATATGCTTGGAGCATACAAGATGTCGGGTTGCGACTGTGAGGTGATACTCGGTGTCGGCTGGCAAGGCTAGCGTTGTCGCTAATGCAGCGAGAGCATCCGCCTTGGTGTTCTGAGATCGAGACACATGGCCGATGTAGAAGCCTTCAAATAGGCTAGCCAGTTCGATGGCTGTATGATAGTAAGGCACCAAGTCCTCATGGCGGACTTCATATTCGCCTTTGACTTGACTGATGACCAGCTTTGAATCGCCGTAAGCTTCGAGGTAGCGTACCCCCATTCCCTGGGCGAGCTGGAGACCGATGAGCAGAGCATTGTATTCCGCTACATTATTAGAGCATGATTCTGTCAAGGAGAATGCTCTGGGAAGGACATGATCCTGTGGGGAGATGAACACAACCCCCACTCCGGCAATAATCTTCCCTTTGGGGCCCATCTGTGATGCTCCGTCGAAGAACATCTGCCACACGTCCTCTACTGAGGTTGCATTAGATTCGAAGACCTCATCAGGGATGTCTTCGTGAAGTTTTAAATGTTCTGGAACTGGATGAGCAGCTAAGAACTCTGCAAGGGCCTGGCCTTTAACTGCCTTCTGAGGAGTAAAGGTCATGTCGTATTGAGACAACAGAAGTGCCCATTTAGCCAACCTTGAATTCAGCGACCCTAGCTTCGTCATGAGAAGACGTAAAGGGTTCACCCTGGAGATGACATGTATGGTTTGGCCAACCAAATAATGTCGTGTCTTCTGGACAGCGAAGACGAGAGCTAAACATTCTTTCTCAATAGGATTGTAGCGAGATTCCGCTCCTATGAGAGTCTTGCTCAGATAATAAATGGCCTGCTCATGGCCATTGTCGTCCTTCTGAGCGAGGAGGGCACCGAGGGAATAGTCCAGAGCCTTTACATAAAGCAAGAATGGTTTCCCTGATGTAGGGGCCAGTAAGACCGGAGGTTTTGTGAGATACCTCTTAATGTCTTCATAAGCTTCTTGACAGGCTGGTCCCATATGAAGGCAGTACCCTTTTTCATGAGACGGGTAAAGGGCTGGCAACGGCCCGAAAGATTTGCTATGAATCTTCTGATGTAGGCTAATCTGCCTTGCAAGCCTCGGAGCTCTTTGAGGTTCCTTGGTGGATGCATGTCCTGGATGGCTTTGACTTTGTCTGGGTCAAGATGAATTCCTTTTGATGTGACAATGAACCCAAGGAATTTGCCGCTGGATACTCCTAAAAAGGATTTTGTCGGGTTCATTTTCAGTTGATGAGCCCGCATTATGTCGAACACCTTTCGGAGATCGCGGAGATGCTCATCCTTGTTGCGGCTTTTGACAGCAATGTCGTCAACATAACATTCCACTGTCTTTCGGAGGTGATCGCGAAAGATCGTACTCATTGCCCGCTGGTAGGTTGCTCAGGCATTCTTCAATCCGAAGGGCATTACAGTGTAGCAGTATACCCCCAATGGCGTTCGGAAAGAAGTATGCTTCTCGTCGTCAGGATACATCTTGATCTGGTTGTACCCTGAGAAGCCGTCCATGAAAGACATCTTCTCGAACCCGCATGTGTTGTCGATCATGACATCAGTGATCGGCAGTGGGAATTCATCTTTGGGACAGGCCGTATTGAGATCACGGTAGTCGATGCAGATCCGTATTTTCCCATTCTTCTTGAGGACGGGGACTATGTTAGCCACCCAATCTGGATGTTGTACCTCCCAGATGAAGCCACAAGCAATGAGCTTATGAACTTCGGCTTCAATAGCCTCCATGATATTTGGGCGGAACCGACGTTGTTGCTGCTTGACTGGCTTAACGTCGGGCTTGATGTTCAGACGGTGCATAGCGACCTGTGGATCAAGTCCAGGCATGTCTTCATAGCTCCAGGCGAAGACATCTATATACTCTTTTACGAGCATTATCAATTCTTCCTTTTCGATAAGTGATAGGCTTTCACTTATGAAAATCGGTTTGGGATGATCTTGACTGCCCAAGTTGACCTGGATCACCTTGTCTTCGGTAGGTGGCTCGCACAGCTTAAACCGCTTTTCCCATTGAAGGCTCAATTGCTGGGCCCATGATTCCTCATCGGCAACCTCTGCGGGTTCCAACTGACTGCTTGAAGTCATGAGGCTTTCGAATATCCCTCCTATGCTGACATCAGAATCCCATTCGGAGGATGAGGCCGACTGTGATGGGATCGATCCATCGCCTTTGACCTGAACTGTTGTTGATGATGTGGGTGTGACATACCCTAACTCCCTGCGTGTACTATCATAGTAATTTGCAGGTTTCTCTCTTGGGACGGAGTTACGCATCAAGCTGCGTCTTCCTTTTCCGAAGTTTAGGCCAGCTCCCTGCTTCAGATTGTAACCCATCTTCTTCATAATATGGCGCGCTGATGGCGCGTAATGAAAGAACTGTGGAGCATCCGACTCTGAGCTTGAGTCTGTAGTTGAGAATCTCCCTGGCCGGGCTCTGCCGAAGATTATCGGTGCCTGGCCTTGCTTGGACGGAGGGGCTACCAGTGTGGCCCCTTCTACGGCTTCCACAGATGTGCTAGCCACACTCGGCTCATGTACGGGCATATGAAGAGAGCCATCCATTATGAATTTAATCAACTCGATGCTCGCAGGATAATCAAAAGAAATATTATCATTAATTATCCATTCGCCTTCCTCCTCAGGAGGGATCTTACATCGGGGATCATTAAAGCATGCTACAATTGGCTCGCCAATCAGAATGGCTGGCATGCCCGTTTCGGATTCCGAATCCGCCTCATTGCCACTTTCATCATCGTCTGGCAATGGTTCTCCCGGCGTTCCACTAGCCTCTTGATATAGGAGAGCATCAGTGAAGTAGTTTTTCACCCCCTTGAAGGGTTGCTTCTCAGCGAAGACAGTTCGTACTGTCGCATCATCCTCAACATACTTGAAGCACTGATGGAGAGTGGAAGGAACGATCCAGTTGGCATGGATCCATGGTCGTCCCAGTAGCAGGTTGTATGATGTGTCCGCATCGATGACATAGCATGTCACCTCTGACTTCAGGCTTCCGATTCTGCAGCGGAGCCGAATCTTCCCAAGTGGATGACTGCTCCCGGCATTGAAACCGTATATTGTAGTGGTGGTTGCAGACAACCTGTACAATGGTATGCCGAGGAAATAGAGGAGCCTTTTGGGGATGATGCTGAGTGCAGACCCCGGATCGACTTGTACTCTTTCAATGCATGTTGAACCGATATATCCGGTATAGTACAGAGGTCGATCATGCTTGTTGTCTTTGAGAAGCATATCTTCCACCGTAAAGGTAATAGCAGGCACCTTGGATTGCGCGTGATGACACTCTGAGCAGGAAGGCCGCATCTCAACGCCAGGAACCTCGGGCATGCATGTCAGAAAGGACTCCGAGTTGGCCAGCGCATCTCTGAGTGCCTCTCTTGTCTCTTTAGAGAGACGAAGAAGCTCGTGTATTGTGATACGAGCCGGGATATTGGCTAAGTGGGCCAATATATCAAAGCGAAAGGGCGTGTCCAGCCCTTGGCTTGGCGGTTTCTTCAAAACGTGGTCGAACCGCACCTCCTTAGGCTTTTCTTTTCCCTTGGCTGGAATTGGAGTGGATGCCGGCATTGGTACTGACGTCGTTTGCTGCTGTATCTCGTCAGTAGGCTTGTCATACTGCCTTTGATATGACTTTCCAGACCGGGTGCCCGTCTGTTGGGGCGCATCTGCCTGCGCTGTACAGGCATGCTTCTCTCCCTCTGAATCGCTGAGGGAAGCCGAAGTAAGATTACCATCATCTGGCAGGACAGAGATGGCATTGCAGGACTTGCCCTTTTTGCTGGAGTTCTTCGACGTCCGCTGTACGTCTTGGACGAGGTCAGGGTGTATCCACATAACTTCCCCCGTCTCCAATGTCAAAGGGACGAGACCCTTGTTGTGTTGAGTCATGGCTGGATGATGCTTGACTTCCAACCGCGGCGCCGGGGCTGAATAGGTCCCGTCAGGAACTGTGACCTTCTGGGCAGTGCCGAACTCAAGAGTCACCATATTGGCAGTGACTTTCTTCTGTTCCGTCTTCAGTGTGAGGACTCCGGCGTCGACCAGGGCTTGTATCCGGTCTTTAAGGACATAGCACTTGTCTGTGGAATGGTGAACCATCCTATGGTAGAGGCAGTACTTGGGATCATTTGTGCGCCCTATCTCATCAGGGCGTCGAGCATCTGGCAACTTCATCTTATTCCCTTTGTGGAGCAGATGGAATATCGTGACCACCTGGTCGTCTCTGAAGGAGTACTGTTTAGGAGGGAACTTGGGCTCCTGATTGTTGAAGCTGCTCTTCTTGGCCTTTGATTGCATGTCCCCGGTCAGCTCGACGGACATAATTTCCTTCCCTTTAGCTTGGGAAGACTGCGGGAGATCGCTGCGCCCTTTGTTGTTCGCGCCCCATTTGCTTCTAGGGGCGGATGGCTCAAACTTTTTAGCCGACTTCTCGGCTATCTCAGCTTGTTCGACTAATTCCTTCCAAGTATGGGCTTTGACAGCCCCCATGTGGACTTCTACTTGATCCAAGAAGTTGTGTCTGCATGTTTGTAAAAGCATGGGTAAAGGCATCCCTGCTGGGCACATCAGAGATAGATTTCTGAACCGCTCAATGTATTCACGGACAGATTCGCCTTTCCTCTGCACAGTGGAAAGGAGCTTGTCCATGGTCACTTCGGTGTCATCCTCATAGAAGCGAGAGAGGAACCGAGTTTCCAGGTCGACCCAGGAATTGATAGAGCCCTGAGGAAGGCTTCGGAACCAGTCGAATGCCACCCCTTTCAAGGTGTCGATGAACAACCTAGCCATGATGGCGTCGTTGTTTAGAACATTACCGGTCTGGGACCGGAAATAGTAGATGTGCTGATTGGGCGAGCTCTTACCATCATACGTATGCAACGTTGGTGGTTTGAACTTTGGCGGATATGGCACTGAATCCCATTCCAGTGGGTAAGGACGGACTACCCCCACTTTCTTCAATTCATCCTTCTGAGCCAGGGATGAAATTTGAGCTTGAAGGCCTTTAAGGACTTCAGCATCTAGGGAAGAACCTCCCTTGGATTTCGGATCATTGCTAAAGTGTTCCTCCTCATCGTGGTGGCTTCCGGTATCATCGCCGCCCCGATTGCTGAGGAGTTGGGCAAGCATCTGTTGAATATTGTCCAGGGCTTCCTGCTGGGTCCTGGAGGTTTGCTCTTGAGCTTCCAAACGCCGACGAAGGTCATCATTGGCGTTATCGGTCATATTGACCGATGCTTTGTCCGTTCGCACAGAACTGACTGTTGCTGAAGAGGCATACCCGCTGTCTTCATCTTCTCCATCGGATGGTTGGGGTGACCGCCTGGGCTGTGGCACGGTTGGGACCGTCGAGGAGGAAGGCTGCTTATAGTTATAGGGTATCGCCACCCTGGATCTGGTGTTTCGGAAAACACCTTCTTCTTGGACCAAGACTTCACCCAAGCCCGGGCTATAATCTGGATCTGGGGAGCCGAAAGGGGTATCATCAGATGTATGACCTTCCCTGTGTCGCTCTCGTCCTCTCCCGGTCATGTTGACGGACGCGAAGACTGGGCCTCGCGAAGCGCTCCTTTCAGGATGTTTCTTTGTGGCATGTGCGGACAACCGGTCAAACACCGATTGACGGTGCGGAGATGCAGCCTTGATTGGATATTGCCGACAGCGGGCTGAATGGATTTTCACAAGTCGGCATCCTCTTTGATAACAAGGGGAAGTGATTTGGAGAGACTCCAATTCCCGCTTGTTTGTCAAGAATTGTCGCAGGTTAGGCTCAACAGAGCCTGAACAAACCCATGGAGAGGCCTTTCTGGAGCGTACAAGGGATGATGCTCCGTTCTTCTTATCCCTGCAGAAGGGATTAGTACTGAATAGTACTTTTACGCTAGCTTCACCGACGGGTGCGAGCTTAGTGCCTGATGAATTGGGGAGCGGAGCACGCTGTGGTGCTTTGCCCGCTATTCTGTTGCGAAGGGGATCAACCTCAGATAACACTGCGGTCTTAGCCTTGCGGCCGCGAACCCAGTGAATTCGTTGTGGTACAATAGCTTCGCTTGTGGAAGCGAGGCTGACAAAAGGCTTTGCTGCCCTTGATTCAGGTGACGGTATGATTGCCGTCGTGACTTCATGGCTGGCAGCATCGTCAGGGCAGATGGGCATCTTACCCTTTTCTTCGCGGGAGAGGCGCAGTCTCGGCATGACTATACTGGGAGCTTTGGTTGAAGACTCTTGTTTAGGCTTCCATATCAGCCTTGACAGGGGTCTTCTAGGTTCGCAGGGAACCTGAATAGCCACAAGCGGGGCTGTGGGGTGCTGGCAAAATTCCGCCTCTGGTTTCTGATCTGAAACCTTGGTCATGAAGACCTTCCTGTGCTTCCGTGCTCGAAGCGTCAGGCCACCCCCAGAGAGGACTTCTTCAAATCTTCCTTGATCGATCTGGATAACCAGGTTCTCAAAAGTGCAGGATCTGGGCTGCGGGCATGTTTCCTTGTTGCGCCAGAGAACTGCGGCAGGTTTGTAGAGAACCTTTTCCGTCTTCGCAGAGACTTTGCTTGAAGATTTAGTCAGAGAAGATCTGGCTGCACCGGCTTTTCTGAATTCAGAGATAGACCCGAAGGTCTGTTCGTTGCACTGCGACACTTGATTCTCAGTAGAGGAGAATACAGTCCCCAGCGGAGTCGCCATCTTATTTTCCATTATGTTTGCAAAGGGGAAAACTTACAATAAAAAGTTTGAGGAGCTAAATTACAAGTATTCTTAAAAAGATTACAAGTAGATCTCCTCAGAGATTCTGGAGAAGTGTGCCGATAGGAGTCTGGTCAGCGCGCGACCACTTTGTCCCTTTGACGATGCGAGCGATGAGATTCCCTTCTTGCCTGGTTCCGGGAATCAGAGAATAGAGGGTTGGTAGAACCCTCTTGCTACTTCTCAAAACCGCCTTCTGTAAGGAATTCCTTCTCGCCTGGTTCCGGAGATTCCTTGAGGAAAAGAGGTTGTTAGGGTATCACCACCCTGAAAGAGAGAAGTATTTCTCTAAAGAGTCTCTGAATTCGAGAACGCACGGTGCGTTGTAAAGAAGCCTCTGCTTGTGGAGTCCTCTTTTTTTTCTTTGAAGTCTCTCCCGATCTGATCGATCTCTGTGCCTCCGTCTCTGTACCCTTGATGGGCTATTTATAGGGAAAGCAAGGGTATAATCGTCCCCTTTGAAGATATGGAAACAGATTGAACCGAATCTGTTTGAATTTAGAAAGTAGCCTTGCTGCGAGGCTAGGATAGCTTCTGCGGAGCTAGAAGATGGCAAGTCGGTTGATCTTTCCGATTTGTTTTGATCCTTTCCATCTCGTTGGAGGATTTTCTCTGATTCTCTTACTCGTTTCAAGAGAGTCAAGAGATTGCGGCAATCACCTGCCATATTTGAATCCTGATTGGATTTGATTTGTTTGAATCCAATCTCATCAGGAGATTTGATTGGTCAAAGGTTGACCATAGCAGGCTGATATCGGAGCTGCCCGCTTTGAAGCTCATAGCGGAGCTAGAGGCAATCCTTAGCGAAATCCTGAAAAAAGGCTTTTGGGCGAAGCTATCAGTTAGCTTCCTGGCGAAGTTGGATGATGCTAGTCTCTCAATCGAGGCTATCTCCTTGGGCTAATGTAATGCTAAATGCTAGCATCTTAGACCTGCTGAGGTCTGTTTAGAAACGTCTCGGGCTCACTGTTCTGCTTGCTGGATCAGTGGAGTCCAAACCGCTTCCTTGTCCCTTGGAGGTGGGTGAAAACTGGTCTTCAGCTCGTCTGTCGCTAGACATTGTTCGGACCAATGAGAATCTTGTCTTTTTTAAGTGTCAACAACATTAAGTTAACAAAATCTTGATTTATGGACAAACAAAAATATGGCAAGTGATAGAAATCTAAACAAATTGAATACACAATCCAATCATAGTTAAGATACAAAAATATGGATATGCGATTGTATTATTACCTGCACACAAAATATAGTATTTCAGTTTTAAGAATAATAGTGCATGGTGCTCAATACTACTGCTATAGCAAGTGGCTATGCGGGTCGTGATCCACAGGGAGGGACTAGCGATGGAAGCTTGTTTAGTAAGTTCTCTTTTTTTTATAATGTTATTTACAATGATATTTACAATGAAGAAGTGTGAAAAAGATTGGGAATTGGTGATTTACACTAAAATTAAAAGAAAGAAAACTAAAAACTAAAAACCTACTTACCTCTTCGGCGTCTGCTTACCTTGGAACCGTGTCAATGACGTACCTTTCTTTGAAGGCGAACAAAGCATGGAATATGAGATATTCCCTACTCCCGATCTATACTACAAATAAAAAGGCAAACTACGCTACCATGGAAGTAGATATTCATCATCATAAACCATCAACGGCACTTGCAAGGAGAAGACACCTTCGAAGCTCTTGGTTTCACATGGATCCACAAACACAAAAGAGAGAAAGAAAAACAAAACAAGAATAGAAAAAAAAGAAATAAACTTTGATTTGATTCAATTAACAATAGAAGAAAAGATTACTTACACCGATTGTCACCTTCAGTACAAGTTTGATCTCCTTCCTCCATGAAAGTATCCTCTCCTCTCAGTTACATAAAAATTACAAAAAAAATTAAAATAAAATAAAACCTAAATTACAATCTACAAGTTAGCCTAAGAAAAACCCTAGATTTGTTTCTGTACTACACTGGAGGCCCTTCTCTGTTGCTCTGCAGGGGTATTTATAGGAGACGGAAGACGTCGAGTCCCGGTACAACTCTCCCACGAAAACAGGTATCCAGTCTCATCTGTATTGTCGCGGAAACGCGGCTTTGGCCGCGTTTCCGCGGCCAAAGATTGCCTTCTGGCCACGCGCTTTCGCGCGTGGCCTCCTCTGGTCCGTCCATCTGGGTGTATCCTTGTAGATCTGGCATACCGACTCTTTAGTTTGAAAATTCGGGATAACTTGGGAAGCAAGTTACCCTAAATTCAAATCTTCCAAATCTTTTAAAACGATTTTGTAATCCTTGCACTCTTCTCCTTTTTTCTTTATCCTTATCCTGCAAGTAATTAGGATTGAGTAGAAGTCTATCCCTTTCCTCTTCTTTTAATAATTACAACTTTTGCACATGGTAATTGTAACTTTGGCACTTGGGCTTGCACATGGGCTTTTGGGGCTTCTGGGCTTCATTTAGGCTTTACTTTATTTAATTAATTACTCAAGGCCTGCACACATTAAATAATAAAACATTAGTAATAGTGCATAATTGTAGGAATAAATATGGAAATATGATAGTAAATGTAGTGATAAATATGCACTTTTTACTACCTATCACACCCCCACACTTATCTTTTTGCTCGTCCTCGAGTAAAAATCAAAAAGAATAAGAAAAGAAAAACTAATCTATCCTAACTCACTTTCGTAGGCATCACGGTTGCACTTAGCATGTGTAACAAGCCGTTAAACCCCTAGATTACCCTAGAGGACGAGTGTTGTCTCGTGAGGGTTTTCAGCGGATTACACCCACAAAATCCATAAAAAGAAAAAATATTTGAAATATGTTTGAAGAAACTAAGTAATCTATAAGTTTTTAGGATCATCATTTTTATTCATTTTTAAACTTAGTCTTTATATAGTAAATTGTTATCCATTTTAGGTAAGGGTAAAAATTGAATTTTTGTATAGTCTTTTTCGTTACCAAAAGTCATATGCATCCTTGTGAATCTTTACTAGGAATTCTTTAACTTGGACTCTCATGCCTCTTTATTATTATTTTCTCTTCTTTTTTTATTTTTTATTTATTTATTTTTTAATATGTATAACTCATCTAATTTTCTTTCGTGTAAGTATCAAGGCTTCATGAGGCCCTCATACCTAACTAATTGACTATTAGATGTGTTAGTACATATATAATTAATTTTTCTTAGTTTTCTTAGGCTTTCTAATCCACCCATGTAGCGAACTTAAAGTCGGTGGCTCCCAAACCGGTCGGTTTTAGGGCACCAGGTGAGAAAACACCCCACGGACTAAAGGATTCGAGTGAATTAGGCCACAAAACTAAGGACTTTATTTATAAAATCACCTTTAGGCGTGAATACTTATGCTTCTTGAGGCACATGTATCTAGCTTAATCAGTGAATTTCCCCTTTTTTTTATTTTTTATAGGGCACAAGAGTCTTTGTCTTAGAATCCTAGATATGTAAATGTATTAGGTATGCACATTTCATTAAGGTAAAAATCACGACTAATTACTTATTCAATTTTTCCTCCTATACCTAAAAATTCAACAATTTATTTATTTTGACCAAGTTTTTAGAAATCCTAATCATGATTTTCCTAATTCTTAAGACTAACTTAGATTTCTTTCAAAAGATAAGTCAAAGTATTGTCCCCCTTTTTTTCAATTTTTTTTTTTTAGTATCTACCTATGTTAGTATGTTAGTAAACCCTCTCCCTCACTTATCTCATGCATTGTCCTCAATGTATGAATGAATGCATATATGCATGAAAAAGAAGAAAGGGAAGGCAGATGTTACCTCAAGGTGGTGGTTCCGGTGGTGGTCTAATTGGTCCACGGAATACGACCCAATCTACTTTTTGTGGAATTCGGAGGAACCCACCAGAAATCTCTCTTGTATAACCCACTAAAATGATGTCTGTATGAACATTTTTTAAAAATTTCACCCCATCAAATTTTCAAATTTCATAATTATTTTAAGAGTCAATTGTGTCAACTGCCTTGTCCCAAAATAGAGTGTGAAAAGATGGAATGATTGACTTGGACGTCAGAAGTACGGGAACGAATACCGACTCAGGAAAGTAACTTAAATCAAGTAAGGGTTCAGGAGTCGAGCTTGGTTCAAGAAGTGGGTCCAAATCAAGAAGTTGAAACTCTAGTTCACAATTATTTTCCTACAATGGAATGTGACTTAATATTGGTGATTCAAGTTCAGGAATGATAGGTGTGGGAATCAAAACTGACTCTAAAATATTACCTAAGTCGGGTAACAAAACAGGAGTCAATATTGATTCGGGAATTTGAACTTGATCACAGATTTGAGAATCTAGGTCACATTTCTCATTGAGTTCAATATCATAAAAATGAGAACTTGCCAATTTATCCATAGGACTTTCAAAATTATAAAATTGGTCAAGTTCAATATGATCATTAAAAATGGGTGATTCAATTTCATGATGAATTGGCACAGGATCCAATGTTGACTCGGGGTAAAAATTGAAATCAGGTGGAGACACCGGAGTCATTATTGAATCAGGAAGTAAAATTGAATCACTAGGTTGAGGTTCAAGATCATAGTCATTCTCAAGTTCTATTTCAGGAAATGAATAACTTGCCAAACTGTCAATGTCATTTTCAAAAATTAGAGTTTGGGCAAGTTTAAATGATTGTACTGAACTAGAATCTTATTTTCCAAAGCAACTTGACTCGTCGGCTCTAACAGAATGGTTAGCGACATCAGAAATGGCCGAACGGTGAGAACGTAAAGTTTGAACCATCATATCTATTTCATGATCACGAGCAATTCTAGCCTGAGTCATGGCTTCAAGCATCTTTTCATAGTCGATTGGTGCATCATTTTGGTGTGATTGGACTTGAAAAGAGGAAGTGTTGTTGAGACAATCGTGATGAAATTGTGAGTCGATCAGAGTCTGTGATTGTTGCTTGGACTCACGCATCATCATGTCCAAGATTGATGGTGATTGTTGCTTGGACTCATGCATACTCATCATTTCCAAGATAGATGGTTTTCTATTTTAAACTGGTGGATCTGAGTATGAATCTTGAAAATATTGTGGACAAGGTGGATAAGGAGGACAAGTTGGTTGAAGATTGGACTCGGGGGAAGCGAAACCCCATGGACTCTGTGAAGAGTTGAAATTGTTATGGAAATTATGGTCATAAGATGGGGGGCATTGATTATATTCATTCGGATAAGACCATTCCGGCACACTAGGCTGGTTAAAGTTAGGATGTGCTGGGTTGGTAATATCCGAAAAAGAGGTTGGTGTGTAATATGGATTAAAATTGAAAACATTGTTGTTATAGGCCATATCACACAATACAAACACAAACAAACAAAAAAGGAAAAAAAATTCTAACCTAAGTTAGGGTAGACCTATGACCTAGACGACTCCTAACTGGTTAGACTGTCCACGGGAGGTATAATCAGACTTTGACCACAAGTTAATCAGCCAGGTCAGGGCAAGATTGGTGGGAGGTTTTCCGTCAAAGACGTTCCTTAATTAAATAACCACTAATCTTTGGGCTTTCGGCCCTCAATCCCCTTCCTAGACACTGATTTGGCAGGAGTCAAATTCCAACACCGTCCCCCTTTAGGATAATCTCCTAATTGAGTCTGAGATGTCCCTAGGGCCAACGTCTACTCATTTTTAGTTAGGCTTGGGTTGTGAGTGCAACGGAGATGATTTGTGGGCCAAGGAAGGGTGATGAAATCCCCACCTTATCTTATTTATAGGACAAACCCTTAAGTCAATTTAGTGCATGTGTAAAGCAATAGACAAATATTCACTCAAAGCAGAAAATCAACCAAGGGTGCTTCCTAGTCTATATGCAATGCGAACGTACCTTGTCTCCAGCACTCTTCAACAGAAATTAAAAATTAAATAGACACGTGCCTATATACAAGAGTCTAAATTTTTTTTTATTTTTTTCAACAAATAGGTTACTGTTAATTAATTAGCAGTGTGCAGGGTGATCACAGAGAAAAGTTAACAGAGCAGTAAACTAAATTTGCAATTTGCAGCAACCAGCAGAAAACAGAGTGAGTAGTGAACTACTCAGGCCGCGGAAACGCGGCTATTACCGCGCAAACGCGGCACTGTAGTAGGCTCTGCTGCTCTGCCTTCGAGGGCAGAGGCACAGAGTTGCTATATGTCCTTTGCTGCTGTTAGTTTTCCTGTTCTCTGATCCTGCAAACAAAAAGAATAATAATTAATTAGTTTTTTTATTTTTATTTTAGAGAATACTTACCGTCCCTCCCCGGCAACGGCGCCAAAATTTTGATTGTATTATTACCTGCACACAAAATATAGTATTTCAGTTTTAAGAATAATAGTGCATGGTGCTCAATACTACCGCTATAGCAAGTGGCTATGCGGGTCGTGATCCACAGGGAGGGACTAGCGATGGAAGCTTGTTTAGTAAGTTCTTTTTTTTTTATAATGTTATTTACAATGATATTTACAATGAAGAAGTGTGAAAAAGATTGGAAATTGGTGATTTACACTAAAATTAAAAGAAAGAAAACTAAAAACCTACTTACCTCTTCAGCGTCTGCTTACCTTGGAACCGTGTCAATGACGTACCTTTCTTTGAAGGCGAACGAAGCATGGAATATAAGATCTTCCCTACTCCCGATCTATACTACGAAATAAAAAGGGCAAACTACGCTACCATGGAAGCAGATATTCATCATCATAAACCATCAACGACACTTGCAAGGAGAAGACACCTTCGAAGCTCTTGGTTTCACATGGATCCACAAACACAAAAGAGAGAAAGAAAAATAAAACAAGAATAGAAAAAAAGAAATAAACTTTGATTTGAGTCAATTAACAATAGAAGAAAAGATTACTTACACCGATTGTCACCTTCAGTACAAGTTTGATCTCCTTCCCCATGAAAGTATCCTCTCCTCTCAGTTACATAAAAATTACAAAAAAAGGAAAAAGAAAAAAAGAAACCTAAATTATAATCTACAAGTTAGCCTAAGAAAAACCCTAGATTTGTTTCTGTACTGCACTGGACGCCCTTCTCTATTGCTCTGCAGGGGTATTTATAGGAGACGGAAGACGTCGAGTCCCGGTACAATTCTCCCACGAAAACGGGTATCCAGTCTCATCCGTATTGCCGCGGAAACGCGGCTTTGGCCGCGTTTCCGCGGCCAAAGATTGCCTTTTGGCCACGCGCTTTCGCGCGTGGCCTCCTTTGGTCCGTCCATCTGAGTGTATCCTTATAGATCTGGCATACCGACTCTTTAGTTTGAAAATTCGGGATAACTTGGGAAGCAAGTTACCCTAAATTCAAATCTTTCAAATCTTTTAAAACGATTTTGTAATCCTTGCACTCTTCTCCTTTTATCTTTATCCTTGTCCTGCAAGTAATTAGGATTGAGTAGAAGTCTATCCCTTTCCTCTTCTTTTAATAATTGTAACTTTTGCACATGGTAATTGCAACTTTGGCACTTGGGCTTGCACATGGGCTTTTTGGGGCTTCTGGGCTTCATTTAGGCTTTATTCTTTATTTAATTAATTACTCAAGGCCTGCACACATTAAATAATAAAATATTAGTAATAGTGCATAATTGTAGGAATAAATATTGAAATATGATAGTAAATGTAGTGATAAATATGCACTTTTTACTACCTATCAATATGCAAGTTTACACATGTAGGCATATTATCACAAAGATGCAACTAGCAAATCCTATATACATTAAACGAAATATTATGTGGAGAAGTTACCAAACCATAGGTAATCTCTAAAAATGGGTTCCTCTTTGATAGCGATGCAAGCGACGATGTATACGTTGAGCTTTGATGCATCCACCACCCGGGCACCATCTCCCCCTAAGTCTTGGAGGAGGACGACGCACCTGCATTAATTAAGTTTGACGTGTCTTTTGGTACCCAAATCTTTTTGGGTCCTATAGGGTTAGTGTTTTCTCGAACCCAAACATTTTTATTTGACAAGTTTAGCTTAGCATAACAAAATTTAGCTAAATGGCCTTTGCGGTCATAATGTGCACATATATAAATTTTACCATACATAAATGCATGCTTGTGCGTGTGTGCATGTTTGTGTGTGTTAGATGCATGATGATGAGTATGTTTCCCTTGGGATTTTCCTTTAGGAACCATAAATGCAAATTTAGTCATGTCAAAAGCACATTTCTTTAAAGTTGTATCCAAAACTTCAATACATTTTTGGATCTCTAAAAATTCATTTTTATTGATAGTAGATATAGGGCTTTTTCCTTTACAAGAGGTTTTGTATTTTTCAAAATCCTTTTTCATTTTCTCAAAAAAGTTTGATAATTCATTTTTCTCTTTTAAACAAGCTCAAATTTGTTCTTTAGGGAATCATTCTCCTTTTTCAATTTTTTATTTTGAGCAAGTGATATTTCATACCTACTTTGTAATTCTTCAAAAAAATGAGCAAGTTCATCCATGGTTAAGTCTTCATCATCTAAAGAGTTTTCTAGACATACCTTGGAAGCATCATCGCCATGTGCCATGAAGCACATGTGTGCGGTGTCGATCTCCTCTTCGGATTCCGACTCCGAGTCATCCCACTTGGCCACCATTGCCTTTTTCTTCTTTTACCCGTTCTTGGAGGTAGTAGCTTGTAGAGAGGGGCAATCGGCAATTAGGTGTCTCGTCTTCTTGCAATGAAAACATGGACCCGGTTCCTCTCTCTTCTTTTCAAATCTTCCTTGAGGTCTCCCTCTACGGAAGTTGCTTTGTCTACCTTTCTTATAGAACATTTTACCCACCTTCCTTATGAGCATGGCAAAGTCTTCATCGTAGTCTTCCGATGAATCCTCTTCATCATAAGAGGATGGAGCCGCCTTGAAAGCAAGAGCTTTCTTCTTTGGTGCCTCTCTTTCTTCTCTTACCTTCATCTCCATCTCATGGGTTTTGAGATTGCCGATGAAACCGGAGAAGTCCATCTCCTCCCTATCATTTAGCTCTTTGAGGGTAGTTGCCTTGACTTCCCAAGACTTGGGAAGAGTTTTAATGACCTTCCGGATCTTTTGGTCATTGTCGATGTTGTCACCTAAAGAAGATAAGGCGTTAGTAATCTTGGTGGAACGAGTGAGCATATCATCTATGCCTTCATTATCAAGCATATATAAATTCTCATATTGAGACGGAGCAAGTCAATTTTAGATCTCTTGACTTGCGACGTCCCCTCATGAGTAACAATAAGCACATTCCAAACTTCATAAGCAGATTTGCAATTAATGATGCGGGAAAGATCATCTTCATTTAATGCTTGAGTGAGTGCATATTGGGCTCTAGCATTGGCCTCATAGTCCTTAGAGGTTTCTTCGGACCATGTTCTCTCATCAGTGAGAGGTTCAATAAATTCTTTGGTGATGGACTTGGCAACTCTAACTCTTAGAGATTTTAGGAATAGGTTCATTTTGACCTTCCAAATGGAGAAGTTCAACCCATCAAATTTGGGTGGGGACTTGATGCTAGAAAAGTCAACAGATGCCATGAATACAAGTATAATGCACAACAAATAATAAATGCAACAAATAGATATAGCCAATAGTGAGGATCTCCTTAAGGTGGTTAAACCAAATGCTAGGGTTAGGCTCTGATACCAATTGAAATCACCTAAAGGGGGGTGAATAGGTGATGGCTATACTAAGTGATAAATAATGCGGATTAAAAACTAATTAATAATAAACAATAAAAATATTAAAACTTGCAATGAAGTAGACAAATAATAGCAAGTAAAGGAGAGAGTAGAGTTTAGAGATAAGTGGACAATCGCAAACACGAGAATATGTTTCGAGGTTCGAGCCACTGCTCTACGTCCCCGCCTTCAACACGATGAAGGATTTTCACTATGCTTGATCCCACCGGATCGTCAATACAAGTTCTCACTAGAACTCTTCGGACACACTTGTCCTCTCTCACGGTGCCGCAACACCGACTTAGAGCTCATTAGCTCGCTTGAGGCCTCAACCTCTACAACTTCTCAATATGAAGAAACAGTGATCAGCACTTGACCGCAAACAAAGCTCACATGCACAATCCTATAACCAAGATGAGGAGATGAAATTTTAGGGATTGTGTGTTGCTAAAACAAGTAGAGAAGTAGAAGAGAAAGCTTCAAGCTAAAACACAAAGGATTGAAGATTTTGGCTCAAGAAAATTCTTTTTACTAAAAAGCTAAACTTTGAGAAATTTTGATTTTACTCTTGTAAATGTTGTATTTTAGTTATATAACACTCACACTATTTGTAGGGGATGAAAACAGGGTTAAACAAGCCAAAATATTCGTTGGGAGAAGCCCCAACAAAAGACAAACAAAAATATAGCCGTTAGAATCTGTCAGCAGATTCTGGCTGCTGTCGGTCGACCGGGCCGGTCGACCGCCAATGGTCAGATTTTCGACCGTTGGGAAAGCGATCGACCGAAATCCCAAGTAGAGAGTGATCACTTTCTGTCGGTCGATCGGACCGGTCGACCAGAACAAACAGAGAGCTCTGCTTTTTCTGCCGGTCGACCGGGACGGTCGACCGATGTGCACACATGCACATTGGTTTAGGTCGCTCGACCGGCCGGTCGACCTTCAGAGCAGTTCTGCTCTACCAGCGGTTGACCGTGCGGTCGACCGGACTAGGCCAAAAAACAGAATTTGAAAAGCTTTTTGAAGTCTAAATTTTTCGATAAAATTTTCTTTAGACAGGTAGATACAAAATAGAGTTCTAGGGCTAGGAAAGATCATAGTGTGATCATAGATCAACACCAAAACAATTTGAACTATATTTTGAGAAGAATTCTTTTTCTAAACTAAAAATCGTTTTTCCAAAAACTTGTTTTTCCAAAAACCGATTTTTCCAAACTTCGTTTTTCTGAAACTTGATAAGAAATTTGTAATAAAATTTTGTTTGAAAGCATGAAGCAATATCAAATGTGTGTGTGTGTGGCAATCCCAAGGTTATCAACCTCTATCATCTCGGTTTTGACAAATAGACTATAAATCCTAACTAAAAAGAAAAATGCAAAGATACAAATCTTGTATAGTCTTATCAACTTGTATGATTGATCCTTTAGCTCTTCTAGTGTGCTAGCCTCTGGAATCTAAATTGTCGCGGCTTCCAAATGTGAGTCTTGTGTAGGAGCCGTCAATAAACCTATGTTTTTACCTGAAACTTTATTTAAACAACTTTGTTAATACCTAACTACATATGGTTTGTAATCATCAAAACTTATGGCTAATGGCCTTTGGGCCAACAATCTCGTGGTGTGGTCATTTGTGTATAATTTTATTTATTTGGGTTATTTCTTGATTGGACCAAAGGAGCAAATTTACACCAAACATTTGAATGGACCGACCCCATCCCACTTGATTACCATCTGAAGGTAAATATTTCCAAATTTTCTCGTAAAAGTCCAGAGGTTCACTTGAGTCAAGGACGAGTGGCGTGAAATTCTCCATCTTTTCGGGAATCTATAATTGAAGAAAAGGAAAGTGCTCAATTGGTTCCTGTTTTATTTGACCACTATTCAGAAAAATCTCCAATAAAATTGAACTTTTCAAAGCAATTACTGTAAACATTTCGATTAGAAATGCATACTTTCTTGATAGATAGAAACTCTTTTGAAATGTCTGCACAAACTTTTCTCTATTTCTTAATCATAATCAAAGACATTTAGGACAGAGCATACAAACAGGTTGTAGAATAGAAACCAAGCAAATCAATTTTTTTTTAAAATACTATTTTGTTTTTACCCTATTTTATTGTTTTCATTTTATTTCAAAATAGCCCTCAACGCAACGGCAGCTAGTCACATATCGGAATGGGCTCGGACTGTTCCAGCGTGCTGCTGCTGGTGCTGCTTGAGATCACTAACCAATTCGGCCCAGGCTGCTTCCGACGATCCTCCCGAACTCCATGCCGCCATTGCACTCTCTTTCGCCGCTGCCGCTTGTTCCTTGAGCTCCCTCCCTCCTTCCGATTCCATCAACCATCTCACTTTGGTCTCCACCTCTTCAGCACTCACCAACTCCTCATCGTACCCTTTCATCTCCACCGCCAGCTTCGCCTCCTCCACCAAAAACACCTTATTCAGCCCTTGATCCGTATTTAGCAACCGCGGCCACGCGATCATAGGCACCCCTGCGCTCACCGCCTCCAGCACCGAGTTCCACCCGCAGTGACTCACGAACCCGCCCACAGACTCGTGCCCCAGCACCGCCGTCTGCGGGGCCCACGACTTCAACACCATCCCCCTACCCGCCGTCCTCTCCAAGAACCCACCCGGTAGCAAAGCTTCCAGAGGTTTCGCGGGGTCCTCAGTTGTTGGGTACTTACAACCCAAAGAAACCTTTTTCCGCTCTTTTCCAGTCCGATCGCAATCTCTTTCAGCTGCTCGACGGCGAACGAGCTCCAGCCCCCGAAGCACAGAAACACCACGCTCCCCTTCGGTTGGGCGTCCAGCCACGTGAGGCACTCGTGCCTCTCCTCTCCGCTGTCGCACTCCGTGCCTAACAACGGCCCGACGCAGTAGACGGGCGGAAACTGGCCTTTGTGGACCGCAGTGACAGCCCGAATCTCCAAGGACCGGTACGTGTTGACGATGATCCCGTCGGCCTTGGCCAGGCGGGTGAACATGGATAGGTATTCTTGATGGGCCTCGTCGTTGGGGTCGAGAAGCGGCCTCGGCACATCAGAGGGAGCAACCGGCGGAAGCCCAGGTAAAGTGAGTGGGTAGTCGCCGAGATCCTTTAGAGGAGAAGTGGTTTCTGATATCAATTTTGGAAGGTTAAGGCAGGCGCAGAGACTGGATGCGCCGGGGCAGAAGAAGAAGTAGGACGGGAGGCCGAGTTGGGCAGTGACGTCGAGAGCTGGAGAGCAGAGGAAGTCAATGATGACGGCGTGTACAGAGCTAGTCTTTGCGAGTTGTGTGAGGAAGTCGAGAAGTTGAGGGTTGTTGAGGCGAAAGAGGTGGAAGATATTGGAATCGGAAGAGGGGAGGGAAATGAGGGGTGGCGGCGGCAGGTGGTGGAAGGAGATGGAAGGGTGAGAGACGGAGACGCGAGAGATGAGGGAAGAGACGGTGGAGGCGGACTGGTAGTGGGAGGGGATGTTGGGGATGGCGATGGTGACGTCGAAGCCGTCATCAACGAAGAGCTTGGCGAGCTCGACGGTGGGATTCAGGTGGCTGAAGACTGTGTGCGGGTACAGCACCACCGTTTGCTTCATGTTTGCTATCAGCTTTGGATGCAAGTATTCTTTGCTTTTGGCATCTCAACTCTCAAACTCTCCGGTGAATATATTGCAGCACGATGAGTGAGAAAGGGGAAAGGAAAAGTCAAACTTTTTGAGGAAGAAAAACCTGACAAGCAGGAAGCTGCCATCAAAGTTCTTAGAAACTGTTGGATATTTTTAAAAAGTTTGAGTTTGACTCATTCAAATAGTGATTTTTTTTTTGACTAATATAATTAAATTATAACTTAACTGATTAACTATTATGATTTATTCTCATTCTTAATTACTGTTGACTTATTCTCTCTTACAAGTTGTTAACGCAACTCATTTCTCCCCTTTAACTTATAAATAGAGTCATTTTCATTCATTCTAAGCATAACATTCATTATTCTTTTTTTTTCCTCTAAAAACTTAAAGCTTATTCTTCGTGAGAATGACTTCAGTGTTAAAAAATCTTTTCTTTATTTTTATTTTTGGGCAATCATTTCTCGTCTGAGTAGAGGCCTGATCTAGTGTTTTAGGCTAGGTGCTAGCGATTCCGGGAGATTTTTTACCGCTAGAAGACCACTGTCAATTAAATGTTCGAACGATTAGATTAGGCTTTTGATTCTTGAGGGTAATGACATCGCGACTGCATTCCCCAGCTCGGATTCCTTTTGTCTTATTTTATTTCAAATTATAATTGTTGTTGCATGCTAGAATAATTATTGTTTTGCTTTAATTTAATTTTGCAAGAAAATTGCATGTTTTAGGAAATTGTACAAAATTTTCAATAATCTAAAGGATCAAAAAGGTGTATACGTTGGGATTTGGGTCGAACAAATAGTCCCACATCGGCTAGACGTGGGAATGATCTTGAGAATATAAGGATTTGGGCAACTCCACCTAAAAGACTAGTCTTTTGGGATGGTGCCCCGAGTCCTTCAAGTGGTATCAGAGCCATGCCCCGAACTTAGTCGTGTGTGTGAGTGATGTTCGACGATGTAGATCCCCCAATGGCGCAAAGGCGCAATGGGCCTGCCCACCCCACTGGCGTAAAAGGCGTAAAAAGGCGCATAGGCCCCTGTAAAGCTAATGTTGGGCTCTCGAGAAATTTGGCAGTGGTGCTCCTTTGCAATGGGCGTGTTGCCTCCCACGCGGTGTAGAGGAGTGACCGACTGGCAATGGGCGTGCTGCCTCCCACGCGGTGTAGAGGAGTGACCGACTGCAGTTAGTTACTTCACATAAGGCGTGCCGTCTACCCACACAGTGAAGAGTTGGATCTCGATGGAGCAGACGTGGGGATGGTCTTGGGAATATACGCCTCCCACGCGGTGTAGAGGAGTGACCGACTGCAGTTAGTTACTTCACATAAGGCGTGCCGTCTACCCACACAGTGAAGAGTTGGATCTCGATGGAGCAGACGTGGGGATGGTCTTGGGAATATAAGGATTTGGGCAACTCCACCTAAAAGACTAGTCTTTTGGGATGGTGCCCCGAGTCCTTCAGTACACACACATTCTCCTATTAATTTAATCTATTTCCTATTTCATGCAAATTAATTGAATCTAGAAGACAAATAGTATATATCAATTATTTATTTTCTTAAATTTAAATCTTCATGCGATTACTCAGTTACTGTAATAAGTAAGAAAAAGTCCATCAAGGTCAAAAAAATCCATATAGCTGCATCAATAATTTATGCTCTTCCATTAATCAATACCATCAAGTGAAAGCTTTATATTTCAAAAATAATTTGCATTTCTTTTTTGAAATTTTTTTTATTTCGAATAATATATATTGTAATGAAAATGGTTACTATGACATTTATTCAAATCTGTCATAACAGTATGGTATTCCTCTTAGAGAAGGACAAGCAGTTTGGAATTCCTTTTCCTGCAAGGAATTTGCCACTTTAGCATTAAAATTCAACCAATGCCATTTAGTCTTCAGTATGAGGCGATTAAAAAAACCCTGACTTGCAGAATCTTCAATAATTGCTCAGATTACCAGCAACTATTTAATTTTAGGAAAATAAATAATAGAAATAAAAAGCTATAACTTTCTGACAGTAGATCTAGTTTCTTATTTATTGAATATTGAAGTGTAATGGGTTATTTCTTATTAGTGTCATTTTTTGGCCTTGACTCTTGCTGAAGATGTGAATGAGTTTGTAAAAAACTATATATAAGTTTAATTTTCTGCAAATCAATTATATTGAGTAAAAATACTCTTAAACATGATCTTCTTACAGATTATATTTTTATATTCCATGAATGAGTAGAATTCGTACCGATTTTAATGATTATTCTAAGTCTTCAAAAATAAACTTTTGGATCATAATTGTACCTATAAGTACATCTCAAGGGGATAAAGGTGATGCCTTTGTTCAATGCGATTTTTTTTTCTCCCTCTTGTACTTCTTTGAAGATTATCCTATACAAGAATATTATTTAATCCTGCAAGCTTTATAATCATTTTTTTCCATGATGGATAGTTAATTGCTTTTTGCAATTAAATAATTATATCTTCACAAATTAAATTGATTATTACCTGCTAGATTTAATTTGATATTTCTACCATTAGTTAGTTAACTGTTTATTGTAATAACATTAGTTAACTAAAATATGATTCTCTAAATACTTATAATAATCTGATATCATAAATATTTCTATCTTGTTCTAATGATTATATGTCTTATTTTTAGAAAATTAATTGTCAAAAAAAATATTGCAAGTTAATTCTCCTGGATTCTTGCTAATTTATTTCTAAAGGTTAATTGTCTAAAATAAATTTTGCAAATTGATTAATTGATTAACCACTTGTTTTCCTACCATAAATATTTCGTGCAAGAATTTTCAAGATCTTATATAGATGATCTTATCCTTTTAAATTCTTAAAAGATTTTACTAAATTATTTTATTAAAAATTCTTATTAAAATTATTCACAAAATCATATTAAAATTATTTACAAGATCTTAACAAATTATTTTATATCTTTTCTTATTAAATTGCTAAAAAAATCTTATCTTATTACATTATTGCAAGTTCCTTACTAGCTTTATTTAGTACTACCTCTTGCAAAATATCTATTCAAATTCTTATAAGATCTTTCTTGCAATAATCGGTTCTTATAATTAAACTATTTCTAATTACTACATTATTTAAACTCTTGCCTCTTACCTGCAATTAATTAGATAAATAGTTTCATGCAATAGAAACAATTCATGCTTATTACATGCAATACATATTTCATGATATAGAGATATTAGATTATAGAGGACTTAATTCTTATTGTCTAAATTACCACTGTAAAAAATTTCTGAAAAATTTAAGAATTGTCCAATTCCTACAAAACAAATTGCATAATTTTTGCATGTGAAATTCTAGATTCCAGTATATTAATGTTATGATTCTTTCTCTGATCTGTTAGAATACTTTGTCACTTAAATTAAATAAGAACTCTACACCATTTTATTTTGCATAGGCAAATTTAAAAGCTACCAACAAAAATCCGTAATCTGACATTTTCAAATATTGTGGATAGAAAAAATATGAGAAAATTCTTTTTATCATTTTAACAAACATAAATTAGAATAATATTATTTTTATTCTCTTAATCTAGCTGATATAGGCATAGGCTCCTAAGAATATTTAGTTTCATAGGACAAGAAAATTAAATAGTAAACCATTTCCCTAAAAGTTTTGCACAATTGATGTTTAACTAAGAAAGGGTATTCAATGTAGTTCTGTAATTAAGAAACGCCAAAAGCAAAATATCTCCCACTTGAGTTACGTTGACGGCCAAGTAGACTGGTAAAATTAAGGTTTTGACTAACCTAATAATTTTAGGATTCTTTATTAAATATACCATCAGTCTTTACTCATCATAATTTTGAAAGTGACGTTGTTGTTTAGGTTATAACTCTAACTTTCACACCAATATTTGGACATATCTGAATCTGTCTAGAATTAGCCTTGGTTGCATATTATGACTGGATCTAGGTTTAGCTATCTTCCATATTTGAGTTTGATGTAAACGATGATCAAAACATGCTAAATTAGTTAGAATTGAAATCCTAATTTTTACTCTAGAAAATCTAGAATGAACAATAAAGTAGGATTGAAAATTTCAAACAATATGATTATATTGAACTTACAATTAGAAAAAATGTGATGCTTTTGATATTATGTTTGCATGAAAAAGTTTTATAATTTGAGCTCATGTAAATGTGCATATTAAATTAAAAATTCTAGCCATGTGCGGGATTATTAAACCGCCAATGTACATCTTTGTCCCCTATTCAATACTAATTGGGATCAATTAAAGTTATGTTTTCAAAATATAAATGACTTTCTTATAATATAATATATTGGACTCCTTATAAATCAAACTTCAATTTGAACTTTAAAAAATTATAATCTCCCACTTACTAAGAGATAAACTTAAATATTTTATATTTTAATCATTTTATTAATGGCTTTCAAGTAATAAGCTAAACATATCGTCTGTAGATTTAACTTATTATAATTATTAAAAGTTCAACTCATAACTGTAAAAATTTATATACATCCTATTTAAGTATTTTCATGATTTTAACATTAACAAAATTATGGGAAACTTCTCATCTAAGTTGTAAAAAATATTAAACATTAACTTTTACTATTCATTCAATTTTCTATATAAATATATATTAAATTTCAAATTTTAAAATTATTAGTGCATCATTCTATAGTTAAAATATTTTAAAATGGTTACTACATTTTTATAGTCATGCAATTCAAGTCTTTACTTTACATCATCAGAAATGATATTATAATTTTCACTGTTAATTATAATTATTTTTAAATTATTTAAAATTTCTTTGAAGATTTTAAATGTGACATATTTTCAAAACTAAAGATTTATAATACATACATTATATGCATGTATTATTTGTGAAAACATGAAAAAGTTTCATGCACAAAGAAAATTAAATTTTATACCCTAATCATGAAGTTAAGATAATGGTGATTTGCTTAAGATGAAAATTCATATATTATTAAAAATATAAATGGTAAGATAAATTAGAATGCTTTACTATCTGGTAAGGGATCAATTTACAACCATCTATATGATATTAAAATTCTATTTGTGACATCATCAATGTCTAAATAAATTGAATAGAATGGATAATAAATATTTTTCCTTTAGTACATGTATAATTCTTAAAATTTTGATCAAGTGTATGCTTAAACTATATTTTCAGATATATTTGAATTACATGTTAGGCCATCTCCAACCTATTACTTCAAAATAGAGTTAGTTTTCTATCAAAATGGAGTTGACGTCACACCAAATTCCCATTTCGACTCCAATCCATTGCATAAAATATTACTCTAAAAAGAATATTCCTTTTATATTCTTTTCTACAATTACCAACAATTAATCTATTTCACCAAATAATGTTAAACCATCCAAAAATAAATTTAAATGAATAAAAAATCCCTGGGCTATCGCTACAGTGCTGCGTCAAATATGGTGCAACACTGTAGCAAACTCCAAAATGGAGTTAGCATTTGACGCTGAGTTGGAGCACAAATTTGGCGTCAAAATGGATGGCGTTGGGTTGGAGATGCCCTTAATACTTAAACTTTCACTCAAAGTTTGTATTCTATGACATTTGACAAGCATAAATTTCTTGTCTATTCTTTAACACACACACACACACACACCTTACATAATTTAATAGTCAAACGCAATGTATATTTACCTTGTCATAAGCCATTATGGGATAATTTACTCATTTTGTAACTAAAGTAAAATGAAAAAAACTTTATAATTACCTTATAATCTCAAATGGGAGAGAATCTGATAATTACCCAAAGACTTTATAGGTCCGATAAAGAGTGTGAACAGTCATAATAATGTGGTCATGAAGAGTTAAACCTCTGATTGTCACCATTTGAGAAATAAAGGTTGTTAAATCATTGTTTGACATTGGACAATATAAAGTCATTCTGACTAAGGTTCGTTCTAGAAATATGATCCTAAATTCATCGAGGAAGATGGGGTTAAGCCCATAGTACAGTTCACCGATAACGAAAACCGAACCACTTGATTGAGAGCTGGTTCATGAAAGAGGTTCAATATGGTAGAAATAAGATGGGCTGGTGATACTCGTGTGGAACATCAACCCAGATAAGTTTATATCATATATTTTGCATTAAAGTTACTACCCCTTCTCTATAGTGATGATGCTCTTATAATACTACTAGGTACTGTTGAGTTAAACTCTTAATAAGTCCAACGCATATAGTGTGGGGGTATAACACCCAGCTGTAGTACCCTTGGAGGATTTACTTAAGTGAGAGGAATCGTGACGCCCACGATTGGGGGGCAAGACTGACCCCTAGAAACTCACATGAGTCGGTTGCTATGAGCATGACCATTAATGCTAAACTTGATCGATCAATAGCTTAGGACTAACTGTGTGTGTCTTTTATCAATATCTGATTAGAGAGACCTAATTCAAAGCATAGTCCATTTATGCTTCTTAGGTGGTGTTGAATTCACTAAGGATAAATTCAAGATCACAAGCTATTTACCCTGAATACATAGTTGAGGTTACCCAACCTTGATTCGTGTTTTATAATTTGTTGTTTTATTCTGCCTTCCCTAAAATTCAAGTTATAGGGAGATTGTTGGATATTTTAATAAAATTTGAGTTTAACTTATTCAAATAATGACTATTTTTTGACTAATACAATTAAATTATGGCTTAACTAATCAAACACTATGGCTTACTCACACTCTTAAGCATTGTTGACATATTCTCACTACTACAAGTTGTTAACACATAGCTAATCCCTCTAACTAACTTACCCCTTTAAACGATAATAAAGTTATTTTCATTCATTCTAAGCATAACATTCATTCTTCTTTTTTCCCTCTGAAAATCTGAAGCCTACTCTTCGTAAGAATGACTTTAAGAAAATTTCGTTCTTTATCTTTATTTTCTCAGTAATCATTTCTCGTTTAAGCAGAGACTGGTCTACTATCCTAGGCCAGGCGCTAGTAATTCTAGAGGGTCTTTTAGTGCTAGGCGATGATTGGGGCGGGCTTTTAATCTTTTAGGGCAGCAACATCGCGACTGCATTCCCCAGACTAGATTCCTTTTGTCTTATTTTAATTCAAACTATAATTGTTGTTATATGATAGAATAATTATCGTTTTATCTTAATTTAATTTTGTAAGAAATTTGCATGTTTTAGAAAAATAGTACAAAATTTTCATTATAAATTTGTAAAGACTTGGGGCACCATCCAAAAAAAATAGTCTTCTAGGCGAAGTTGCCCAAATCCTTATATACCCAAGACTACCCCCATGTGTAGCTTATGTGGGACTATTTGTTCGACATCCAACTCAACAATCCCCTCTCCAATAAAAAGTCTCCCTACAAGCTCGTCTTTCTTCACACCGGGAAGACCTTATGCTCTTTCGAGATCATGACTTTTCATCGTGTAGACGGAGAACACGTCTTATGTGAAGCACAAATTACAACTTATTATTCCTCTTTACGGTGCGGAGGATGGACACGTCTTACATGAAATAGGAGCACCATTGCCAATCCTCGAGAGATTCACAGGGGCCGCCTTTTTTTACACACATTTGGTTGGCTCGAACTGTTGGCCCAAGGGTATACCTATAGTTTTGTTTTGATGAATACAAACCACATGAAGTTATAAGATACTATTCAATTTCCAGTGTCTATAAGTTTTCAGGGATCAAGAGTTTTAGAAGATGCTTATTCTATCTCATAAGGAAGGTTTGAGGAGATCGAGTTGATTCAAGGAGGGGATTCAAGCATGAATGATCAAAATGTGAACTTTGGAGAAGCCCTCTTTGATAAAGATTTGAAACTTATGTAATTCCTTATAAGATCTTAGTATGTATAAGTTTTAGTGTTAAGTTTATGCTCAAGGAAGAACTACATACACATACACAAATTTCAAAAACAAGGTTTTCATTTTAGTGTTTAAATTTGTTTTCCCGATGTTTGTTAGTGATACATGCTCTATATTTTCCCATAATTTTTAAACTAGTTATATCCATGTTTCTTACAACTCATATCTTGCCAAAAAAAATTCATATTATTATTTGCTCAAAAATGGATTTAACTTCATAAACTATGCAATTTCTGTTTTTGGAGCTTGGCCGGTCGACCAGCTGGTTGACCGCCAACTGTGTTCAATGTCTTGGACACTAGCTCGATCAACTGAGCGGTCGACTGATTGTGCACAACTGATACATGGAGTTGTGCCCTTGGGTGGGTGGACCGACTAGTCGACCGAGGCTTTTGACCATTGTTGTGTTTAGCCCACCGGTTGACAGACGTCCTGTCAGGACTCACTGTATTTTTTGGCCGACCACCCAGTCAACCGATAGCCTTCCAATGGCTAGTTTTAACCAATCATCGGTCGACCGGCCGGTTGATCAACCTCGTGAGTCTGTTACAGTAACGACTATTTTTTTCAAAATCTGACAATTTTCTGATTTTTTTAAAGACTGTTTTACTTACATTTAGCCTAATCACCTTGGGTTAAGGCCAGGATTCTCTTCTAAGTGTATTTACCCATTGCCTATATATATGGGTCATTTGATAAGAAGAGATAAGAAGTTTTTGACAAAATTATTCAAGTTTTTTGAGATATTACTTTCAAGAAAAATCAAGTTTTTATTCTCAAGTTTTTTTTTCAAATCAAAGTGCTTTCAATTCTCAATCATTCTCTGAATTTTTCAGCTCTTAAAGATTATTCTTTTCACTGAATTTTTCTCTCACAAACTTCTTGAGCTTCATTTTCTACTCAAAATCCTAGAAGTTGTACAGAGAGAGTTTGTCACCTTTGTGGTTACTAAGAGCTTGTTAACCTCAGTTGGCTTAGTTGTACCTTGATTAGTCTCTAAAATTGCATATTTCATGCCACATATTCATATTTATTCAATATTAAATTCTGTTAATAATACATCTCTTGTATGTTTCTAGGTCCATGACATGAAATAAAGAAGAAGCACAAAAATCTCATTTACTTGGTGATTTTGGAGCCTACATATAGCCATTGACTTTGGGGAGCTGATCTGCCAAAACAGGGTGCAGTTGTTTAGAAACCTGCAGTACATACCGACAGGGGGACAAACTAAGAAGACGTGACGGCGGCTAGCCACGTTTCTAGCGCTCTTTTATGGAGCTGCGCGTCAAGATTTGACGCGTGGCCCCGTGACACTCCCCTTGTCCCCCCTTAGCCTATAAATATCTCTGGTTTCAGAATAGAGAGAGTAGGAGAGTTTTTAGGATAGGTTTTCTCTCATTTGTGTAGTTTAGTTATTCTTTCTTCTTTCTTTTATTTTCTTTTCTTTTATAGACCATGTAATAAGAAAGAGAGTGATACATGGGATGAAAATTAGGGTTCTTGTAATAGAGAGTGACAATCTATGAAAGGTTCTCTTTATCTCTAATTATTTTCATCTCTCTAACTCTTTACATGTTTAGCTAATTTTCTTCTTATGGCAACTAACTACTAACCACTAATTATGCTAACTCCTTACTTGATAATCTACATGAATCTAATAACCTCTACTTGACCTTTCTCTTGCAAGAGCCATTAATGGTTCATGATGATGATGTATTCTAACACTCTAACATCTAACTCTCTAACAAGTTACCATTACTTATTCCATGCTTACTCTAGTTAGTTTTGATAGTTTAAGTATAGCTTGCACTTGTTTGTTGAGTTTGAATGTAAAAGTGATCTTATGAGCAATGTTTTGTAAAGCTCTTGAACCAAGGACTAGTGATGGCCAATGAGGTAACTATCACTAAGAGGTTAGCATGTTAGTAGAGCCATTTGTAGTTAGTAGCCATGAGTTTTCTTGTATCCCTTTTTATTTTCTCTTTTTTCTATTTGTTTAAAACCCAAAAACACAATCACTCTTTTATGTTTTCCTCTTCTTTGTTTCCGTCGTATTTTTCTCTTTTCATTCTTTATTTTCTTTTGATTCATTAAAACATTGAAGAATACTTAACATACACGTGAATCGACCGGTAAGGCTTTATCACTTCCTGCCCCTGTAGATTCGACCTGTTTAGCCACCATGCTATAACAGAAGTATCAAGGAAGCCAAAGCACACACTTTTAACTCGTGATTTCAAAACACACACTTTTCGTGTGCATTTTCCCCCAATCAAAATTTTGGCGCCGTTGCCGGGGATGGGAACGGTTTGATTTCACGTTTTTATTAACTTTTCTTTTTTGTTTTTGATGTGCATGTCAAATTTTTAGCATTGCAGAAGTCTACACTTATTTTTGTGTGGTTGGTAAATCTTTGTATATTATTATCTTCTACTGCTAGTTTTTTTAGATTACATGTGCACTGTAATAATTAAGAACTAAAATACAGAAATTGGATGCTTTAAATCGGTATAGATATTTACATCTAGGCATGTGTCGATTTTAATTCCAATATACTGTATTTTGTTCTTGTGTTGTTGTGATCTTGACGGAGGTGTACATATTGCATTGCATATAGCTTAGGACAAATACGTGGGTGATTTACTTATTTTGTGCATTCATTCTTATCTATATTACACACTTGCACAAATTGAATTTAATGGCATATCCCAATAAAACATAAGGTAGGAAAGTCATTACCCTCCTTTTGCCCAAAACTATCTCCCCACTCACACAACCCAAGCCTAAATAAAACTTGTTAAACATTGGGCAGTGGGGACATCTCGGACTCATTTAGGAGATTGATCTAAGGGAAAAAAATTGTTAGAGTTTGACTCTTATCAAATCAGTGTCAAAAGTTGAGGATTGAGAGGCAAAACCTCGAAGAATAGTTGTTTGGCATAATTAGGCCCGTTGCTCCGGCACGGATACCTTCCACTGGTCTTGCCCTACCTGACAGATTAACTTGTGGTCAGATTTCTACAATGTACCCCTGTGGACAGTCTAACCAGTTAGGAGTCGTCTAGGTCTAGGTCAACCAGAGTATAGGCTTGTTTTTGAAATTTTCTTTTTCTTTGTTTGATTGTTTGTTTGCTTATTTTTGTTTTTTTCCTAACATCTTTGTGTTATGGAATACAATTATAATTATTCTAATGCATATAGTGATCCATACTTCACTTCGACCTCTTTTGACTCGGATATTATCAATACGGTATTTCATAACTCTAACCAACCAAGTATACCAGATTGGTTTTATCCGACTCAATATGTGCCCTAGTCGCAATACTATAAATAAGACTGGAATAATCACCACTCTTCACAGAGTCAGTGGGGACACAACTCTCCAAGTCATATGGTCAACCATCTTACCAACATCCAGCTTAATATACTCCTCCTAAACAATCATTAAAAAAAAACCAATTGACTGAAAAAAGAGGATGGAAGCCTTAGAAAAACTCGAGCGATGAATTCAAAATCTAGAAGACTTGAAATCCTATCAAAGTTTTCAAATCCAAGATCCTTACTCCATTTTTTAAATACCATAGTAAGAAGAACATACCGACTTAGAAAAGAGTACGGAATCCATGATTCAATTTCAAAGCGATCATTTCAATATGATAGAAGCTAGACTTAGTCGATTGGAAAACATGTGTAAGAATAAGGAAAGTCTCCCTACCCAATCTTTGACTATTCCTAACACTTCTAATCATGTTGATGAAAATCAAGAATCATGAAATCTTGAAGACTTTAACCAAGATTCAATTTCACTACAAAACTTTGAACTTTACCAATATCAACCCATTTACTAATTGGCAAGTTTTCGTTTCAATGAAATTGAACTTGAAGATGAATGTGAACTCGACCCACAACTTTGTGATTCAATTCCAATATTTGAATTTATGTTAACTCTGGCATCCTTACCCAAGTTAGACCCATTTCCCGAGCTAACATTGATTCCTGTATCTATGGATTTTGAAATTGAACCACTTCGTTTGGATAGTCACATTTCATTAATCGGAATAGAATGTGAAATTAAATTTTTTGGTTTGGACTCAACTCTTGAACCTAAACTGACTCTCAAACCCAAAGTTGATTTTTCTGAGTCAGTATTAGTTCCTGAACTTTTCATTTCAAAGCTCAAATCATCCATTCTAAAAAATCACATTTTATTGTTGGACCAAGGTGTTGACCATAATGACTCAGTGATGATCTTCCACGATTGGTCATGTTAAGGAATAATTTCCATGATAGGATCCTGTATGATCCTATTTATATTGGGGATTGTGAATATGTAAATAGAAAAGAGGTCAATAAAGGTGGGTTCTGTGAACCACCACATTATCTTGATTGGGTAGCAACGCTTGGCCCAGTCAGACTACCACCGGAACTACCACCATGAGGTAATTTTTCTTTCTTTCTATTTGTTTTATGCGTATACACATTCACGATGCATGGAGGACAATGCATAAGATAAGTGTGGGGGAGAGTTTACTAACATAGTTTGTTTTAAATTTTTTTCTTTTACACTTCTTTTTAGGAAATTTTTAAAATTTTTCTTTTGTATAGAAGCTCTTTTATTTTCTTTTTACAAAACTTTTTGAAATAAGAGAAATAGTTTTAATTTATTTTTAAGAGAGTTAAGAGGATCTTAGGAACTAAGAAGACCTAAAATTATGAATTCTTAAACCGACTCAAAATAATAGATCTTCTTTAAATTTTAGGATAAAAAAATAAGATTGGAAAGATAATTTGATCTTGAATTTTTTACCTTAGATATATGCACTTCACACTTACACAATTTTTTGGGATTGAAACAAAAATTGAAAATATCACAAAAAATATAAAAAATAATGATAATAAAAATCACTTATTAAAGCTGGGTAATTATACCTCAGGAAGCATGATTATTCATGCCTAAAATGGTGGACAAAAATAAAATAATTTTCTTTAGTTTTGTGGCCGTATTTACTTGAGTCTTTAAGCTCGAGGGATATTTTCTCATCTGGTGCCCTAAAATCATTTGGTTTGGGAGACACCGGCAAAAGGCTCACTAGCCAGGTAAGTTAGGAAGTCTAAAAAACAAAGGAAAGAAATATATATATATATATATATATATATATATATATATATATATATATATATATATATATATATATATATATATATGTATATATATGTGTATATATATGTATATATACAAAAATAAATTGCATGAAAGTTAGAGTTGATATCCCAAAATTTTCACTATTGACAAAGTGCATATTTTCTAAGAGTTTTATGAAAGATCAAAGAATCAATTCAATTTTAAATTCTTACCTTTAATTTATAACAAAATTTTGCATTTAGACTTAATTTAAGGAAGAATAATTTTTGGTTAACTTATGCCCTTGGATCACTTAAATTTTCACAAAAATATTTTAACACTTTTCTCTATTTCAAAATACGTTTTCAAAATACAGACATTTGATTTCTTTTTTATGAATTTTGTAGGTGTAATCTACTGAAAACCCTCAGGAGATAAAATTCCTCCTCTAGGGGAAACTTAGAGGTTTAACGGCTTGTTGTCTATGTTCAGTGCAGTCGTGTCACCTGCGAAAGTGGTGTAATAATTTTCTTAATTAGTTTTTCTGTTTTGCTCGGAACAAGCAAAAAATAAGTGTGGGCGTGTGATTAGTCTTCAAAATTGCATATTTCATACCACATCTTCGCATTTATTCAATATTAAATTCTATTAATAATACATCTCTTGTATGTTTCTAGGTGCATGGCATGAAATGAAGAAGAAACACAAAAATCTCATTTACTTGGTGATTTTTGGAGCCTACATATAGCCATTGCCGGCACTTGTGTTTTTTACTTTCATTGTATTTACTATTCATCTCTTGCATCATTCATACTTGTCAATTTTTTTCTTTCAATCAAGAAGGTAATTGAGCACCTCAGCTCTTATCCAAAGGAATATAGAGGAGAAGTTCTAGAGCCCTTTATTTAGAATTTGGCTTCAGTTCTTAATTTGAGTTGACCGTTTGCATTATTCATATTAATTGTTACATTTTCGCATTTAATTAGCATTACACCTATTCACCCCCCTCAAGGTGTACTTTTAATTGGTATCGGAGCTCTGATCTCTAGATTTTTAGTTTAACCACCTTAAAGAGATCCTCTTGCTAATCACTCTCTCATTTGCATCATTTGCTTGTTTTCTACACTAGTATTCATAGCCGAAGAAATCAAGACTCCACTCATTTTTGATGGCTTTAACTTTTCATATGAAAAGTTAAGATGATCGTTTTCTTGCAATTCTCAGGAAGCCGAGTTGCAAAGACGGTAACCCAATCATTTTATGTACCCGATGGTGATGAGGATACTTGGTCTAAGAAATTTGACGCTAATTCTAAGGCACACTATGTATTGCTTCAAGCCTTGAATGATGATAATATTGTTCGGGTAATTTATTGCAATTCCGCCCATGAGATTTGGTCATACTTAGATGTCACACCTGAGGGGACATCACAAGTCAAGAGAGCTAAGACTATCTCTTGCGTTTCCAATATGAAAATTTTTTCATGAAGGAGAATGAATCTATTAATGACAAGATTACTAAGTTTACTAAAATCACAATGGTCTTGCTTCTTTAGGTGATGAAATTAACAATGACCAAAAGGTGAGGAAGATCATATGTGCTCTTGCATCATCTCGGGATGTCAAATCTACTACATTGAAGGAGCTCTATGACAAGAAAAAGATGGATCTTATTAGTCTCATTGGGACCTAAAAACCCATAAGATGAGAAGAAAAGATAGAGAGGAGAATGCACCATAAAGGGAGAAGGCACCCCAAAAGAAAAAGAAGAAGAAGATTATGAAGATCCTTCCCTCCTAGTAAATAATGTAAGGAGGATGTATAAGGCTAAGTTTGAAAATAGAAGAAAATGACAGGGGAAGGAGGAAAGAAAGATAGTATGCTACAACTGTTGTAAACCCGGACACGTCATTGCTGATTGCCCGGAGACCAAAGGCAAACACACAACCTCCAAAAAGCCCTATAAAAAAAGCCTTGAAAGCAACATGGGATTTGAAGAGCGAGCCCGAGGAAGAAGTGGGCATGGCAAATATGTGTTTCATGATAAATGAGAACACACCCAAGGTAATATCCTAATCTTCTCTTGATGAATGTGAATTATCTATGGATGAATTGAGTGAAACTTTTGAAGAACTCTCAGTATGATTTTCTCAAAAAAATATTTGAAAATGAAAAAAAGAGAACTTCTTCAAAATCAACTAGTTGTTATTTTCAAAAAAAGAGCTTTTATCTTTTACTCTTCAAAAGACACAAAAGCATTTTTATGCACACAATTTCTTGCAAAGCTAAATTTTTTATTATTGATGAAAATGTGATTTTCACTTTGAAAATTAAAATTAATACTTTGAGAAATATTTTGAAAAAGTGTGAATTTGATAAGGCTAGAATAGAGGCTATGTTTCCAAAAAGGCAAACTTTAAAGAAACCTCATGTTTCATATACTCACCATCATGCTCACATACCACCACAACCACATGCACATTATGCACATCATGCTACATGCATTCATGCTACACATGCTCATTATGCACACTCACATCATGTATTTTTATATGCCAAGTTGTACTTATGCACCTATTATGGACGGAAGGGTCACTTGGCTAAGCTGTGTTATGATAGAATTAATGCTTCAAATAATCATATTTGGGTTCGAAAGACAAACACTCTAATACCTAAGAAAATTTGGGTACCAAAGTCAACTCCTCCATTAATTGATGTAGGTACGCACCAAGGCTCCATGACGTAGGGAGCGGTGGTATCTTGATAATGGTTGCTCAAGGCACATGACTTGGAATATCTATAACTTTGCAACCCTATCAAGGTATCATGAAGGTGGACTGTCACCTTCGAAGATGACTCCAAGGGCAAAATCGTTGGTATAAGTAATATCAAGATTGGCTCATCTCTTTTAATTAAAGATGCTGTTTTGGCAGATGGACTTAAAAATAATCTATTAAGTATCAGCCAATTATGTGACAAAGGCTTAAGGATTATTTTTGATGACTCTACCTGTGATGTTTTAGATAAGAAATTAAATTCTTGTGTTCTTTTCGATTTTCATGAAAATAATGTTTACATGATTGACATGTTTAATTTACAATACAATGCCACTTGTTTGAATGTCTTTAATAAAGACTCTTGGTTATGACATAGGAGAGTAGGCCATGTTTCATTTGACATCAATCCCGAATTAATTCTAAAGAATCAATGAAGTGTATTCCTAATTTAAAACTTGAAAAGGACCGCATTTGTGATACGTGCCAACTTGAAAAACAAACCAAGTCCCCTTTCAAATCAATCAAGGATATCATGACATTAAGACCTCTAGAGTTGATACATATGAATTTGTTTGGTCTAACAAAAATCAAAAGTCTTAATGGAAATCGATTTGTTTTTGTTCTGGTTAATGATTTTTCGAGATTCACATGGGTTTTCTTTTTAGAACACAAAGATGAAGCATTTTTGCATTTTAATATTTTAGAAAAAGTGTTGAAAAAGAAAAAGATTTTCTAATTTTATGCATTAGGAGTGATAGAGGCGGTGAGTTTGTAAACCATTCTTTTATTACTTATTGCAAAGAAAATAGGATCAAACATGAACTTTCTTGTCTTAAAACTCCACAACAAAATAGAGTCGTCAAAAGGAAGAATCACATATTCTAATAGATGGTTAGGACAATGATTAATGAATACAGACTCCCTCAATATCTATGGGCCGAGGCTGTAAATACCTCATGTTACATATTGAATAGAGTTTTTTTTCCAATATTACTTCTAAAATCTCTTTTAAGATTTACTATTTGAGAAAAATTAAATGTTCATATTTTAGAGTTTTGGTTGTAAATTTTTATTTTGAACACTAAGGACAATTTAGGTAAATTTAATGTCAAGTCTTATGAAACTATATTTGTTCGGTATTCAAATACTAGTAAGGCTTATAGAGTCTTCAATAGGGCAACTTTGACTACTGAAGAGTCTATGCATGTTAAATTTGAGGAATCTAATGCTCTTGTGAAGAATAGTTTAGAGATTGGTTCCTTAGGTGAAGACACGAAGAAGATTTCTTTGAAGGACTAACCATTGCAAGAAGATGACAAGTCAAAGGATGATGAACATAGTGAAGCTTAAGATGTTGAAGTGGAGCAAATTTAACCACTTCTGAAGGATTGAAGATATGCAACAAGTCATCCCAAAGACCTTATTTTACGTAAGGTATCCAAGGGGATAATTACTCGCTCCTAACTTCTAGATATTTGTGGCCATGTTGTTTTCTTATCATCCATTGAGCCCAAGAACATCCTCGAGGCCGAGGGAGACTCATATTGGTTATTTGCAATGGTACCTTATTTCTAGGCCCCATGATAGGCCAACCATTGACGCTAAATAGATCTTTAAGAATAAATTGGATGTGTCAGGTAATGTTATTAGGAATAAAGTTAGGCTAGTGGCTCAAGGTTACACCCAAATTTAAAGTATCAGTTTTGAGGAAACCTTTGCACCCGTAGCATAGCTCGAAGCCATACGCATGGCCCTCGCATTTGCATCTTTTAAGAATTTCAAGCTTTTTTAAATGGATGTTAAAAGTGCATTTTTAAATGGTTTCATTGAAGAGGAGGTGCATATTGAACAACCCCCGGATTTGTTGATCTTACCCATCCAGATTTTGTTTTCAAACTTGAATAGGCTTTGTATGGTTTAAAACAAGCTCCAAACTTGGTATGAAAGACTTAGTTATTTTCTTGTTGAAAATAATTTTATTAAAGTCAAATTTGATACCACCTTGTTTACAAAGCATGTATATAATAATATCTTGATTGTATAAATATATGTTGATGATATTATTTTTAGATCTACTAATGAAAAGCTTTATAAGGATTTTGAATCATGCATGAAGAAATAGTTCAAAATGAGTATGATGGGGAGCTCAACTATTTTCTTGGACTTCAAATCAAGCAAATGAGTGATGGGATCTTCGTAAATCAAGCCAAGTATGCAAGAGAACTTATCAAGAAATATGGACTAGAAGATGCGAAGATCAGCAACACTCGCATGGCTACCACAACCAAACTTAATAAGGATGAACAAAGTAAAAATGTTTACATTAAACTCTACTGCAACTTGATTGGTAGTTTGCTTTACTTGACAGCTAGTTTGCTGGATATTATGTTTAGTGTTTATTTGTGTGCTAGATTTCAACCTTATCCTAAAGAGTCTCATTTGATTGCAGTAAAACGCATTATTAGTACCTTAAGGTCACTATTGGAATAAGCTTGTGATATCCAAGGACCAGGTAATTTTCTATGATGAGTTATTCGGATACTGACTATGCCAGTTTTAGAGTGAATAAGAAGAGTACTAGTAAAACTTGCCAATTTCGTGAAAATTTTCTCGTTTTGTGGTCTTCCAAGAAACAAAATTTCATAACCCTCTCAACTACCGAGGCAAAATATGTCGCGGCGCGGGACTTATTGTACACAAGTACTTTGAATAAAACATACTCTTTGATTATGATTTGCATTATGCTCATATTAAAATATTTTATGATAATACTAGAACTATTCATATGCCCATGAATGCAAATCAATATAGAAAAACTAACCACATAGAGATTCAATATGACTTTCTTAGAGATCATTATGAGAAAGGAGATAAATTGATTATGTTTCTACCGATTATCAATTAGCCGATATTTTAACCAAACCTCCTGCCTAGAATAGATTTTCTTTCATATATAGTGAATTAAATGTTTGTATAATGGATACATGATGTTTTGAGTTTATAAGTTTTCTTGGTATTATGAGCTTTACATCACTTCTCATAAAAAATTTCTATTTGGTTGAGTTTTATTTTCAATTGGTATCATGTAAACTTTAATATGTACTATTTTTAATTGGTATTTGAATTTTAATGATTGATATCCCTTTTTGATATATGACAAAAAAGGGAGAAGATTTATGAGTTATTCGTTTAAGATTGAGTTATGCAATTACCTCTTGGCCATTCTCATGTTTATTGTAATATTTCTAATGTTTATTTATTGATATCTATTTTATTGGTATCTTACTAATTATTGCATATTTATTTTGTGGTTGGAGGCATGGAAGGTAGTTCTACATTGCAAGCTTATTCATATATGCATATGAATTATTTTAATATTGATATATCTTTTAGTCATGTTTAATTGAATTTGATAAATAAGCATAATTTCAGGGGAGCTTGATGAGCTCTTCTTTTCATTCGTTTTAAATAACTTATATATTTTGTCATCATCAAAAAGAAAGAGATTGTTGGCCCAATGTAGCACCCCGTTCCCGGGATACGTACCCAGATACGTGTCCCAAATTTTTTCGATTGTATTGTTCAATTTTCTTTCAGTATTTGCTTTTGAGTTGTGATTACTTATGTTATTATGTATCGGATCTGGATTCTCAGACCTAGAGTCAGCCCTGACCCGGACCAGGAACCCGATACTAGCCCATATCTCAATTTGACCTTTTTGGTTGTTCGATTTGACCGATTTCAGTTTCAGATATTGTTTTCTAATATTTTAGATTTTTCATGATTTTTTAGAATTTTTCAGAATTTTTCTGTAAAATCTCCAAAACCGTGTCGGTAGGCATCGCTGACTGATTCCCAGATTTTTAGTTTTTAAGTAGGATTGAATTTTTAAAAATGACTTTCACGTTACTTTTCAGAATTTTATTTTCTATCTAAATATATTTTTGTTGAAATTTTTCTAAATTTATCAAAATTTCACCGATTCTGATGTCGGCCAGTGTCGCCGGAAAATTTCAAAATTTTTAATTTAAAATTAGATTGAATTTCTCAAATTTGATTTCACCGAGTATCTTAAAATAATATTTTCTATTTTTAAGAATTTTTCGGAACGTTTCTGAAACTCGAATTTTCGCCCTATTAAAATAATAATATTAATTACCGATCTTATCTTTTCTTTCTTTTTCCTTCTCTACTTCCCCTACTTTGTACTCCCATAAATTATAATAAATAAATTATTTAATAATAAGATTTTTATACTATTTTTTTCTTTTTCTTATTTTTTTTTTTTTTCTTTCTTTAATTTTCTTCTTTTTCTTTTTCTTCTTCACTCCACCCCCCATACCCTATTTTTTTCCCCTGCCACCGCTGCCTGCAGCAGCAGCCGGCCATGATGGGCTGCTTCTGTAGCCCTCTCCCCCTATCCCATTCATCATCACCTTTTCCCCTCCTCCCCATTAAAAACTCCCTCCCCTCGTTTCTTCTCTTTTCATTTTCCATTTCAAAATTCAACTCCAAACAAACTTAAAAAAACCCATCTCTTCTTCACCACCGTCGCCTCCACCATCGCCCCCGCCGCCCGCACCCCCCCTATCGTCGGCCATCCCCTCCCCCACACCCCCTCACCCCTCCCACCACCTCTTTCAACCTCCACCAACACCCACCACTTCCAATTTCATCCCAAACCATCACCACCACCTCCATCCTCCTCCAAAATTCACCACCATCTCCATCAAATCCGTCACTCTCACCACCCCATCATCATCTCCTCCTCCTCCTCTAACTCCCCACCACCTCCAACAATCACCACAACCACCATAACCACCATCAACTACCACCACCACCCACTTCACAAAACAACAACAACCACTAAACACACCACACCCCCCCTCCTCTCCTCCCCTAGGGCAGCGCGCGCGACCCCTCCCCCGGCGCGGCGCCACCGCCGCCGCCAGGCCGTCGGCACCTCCCCCTCCCCTCAATTTCCTTCTTTCTTTCTTTCTTTCTTCTTTCCTTCTTTATTTATTTCTTCTTTCTCTTTTCTTCTCTTTCTTTTCCATAATAATCACTTTTCTCACATCCCTAAAATACCCATCCCCTCATTTCCAATTACTTCCCTATAATCACAATACCCCTCCCCTTTTAATTCCTATTCATTTTCTAAAATACCCTATTCTCTCTCTCTCCCCCCCTCTTCCTATACTTTCTCTCTCCTCTCTCATTTCCTCTTTAATATATATTATATAATATTTATATTTATATATTTTAATATATAGGGCTAGTGCTTGCTCGCACGGGTTCACGAATTTTTCAGATTTAACCGGTATTTCATTCCGTTTCAGGCGAGTGTTTATATTAAACTAAAAAATAACTACCCTTGATTTATAACATGATATTGATATGTGGACATCTTATTATTACCGTAACATGCCTAACACTTGCTGATGTAATATTTAGCACATGATTTCTTATTATACAAGCTTTAGATGGTATTGTACTCGGTATTTACCCGATACTTGACATGTTATACTTGATGCATGATTTATGGGCCGACACTTGATATCTGACACCGGCACTTGATATGTTATATTTGATACCTGATCCACGCACTTATATTAGACACCGGTACTTGATATACGTCATACTGTCACCTGATCCTGACCCCCGGTATATGAACACTGCTAACCCTTACTTGATATGCTTTCATGTGGTACAAGTACATTGACTTGAACGCTTACCCTTAACCAGACACTATCATCCCTGATACTTGTATTATATGGCATATTCATGACTATCACTTTTACGGAGACTTGGCATGATTATTATATTATTACCAGACATTTGGTACTCCTGAGCTCTTGTACTCCTGAAAACCTGTATACTTGAACTCTGAAATAGGAGGCTCCTACATTACTCCTGATATTATACTCCTGTTTACCCCCGTAATAGGAACAATGGATATTGGACTTTTGTGATACCCTATAGACTTTATTATTTGTCACTCTGGTATATTTAACAACTTACCCGGACGGTGAGAATTGATGGGAATAATATAGCTCCTGTGTTTATGGTGTCATACATATGTTGTACAACTAATTCCTGTTGGATTCGACCTGGAGGCCAGAAGGCGCTTCCGAGGGTTTAACTGACACCTACCCTGCCTGCCGGGTGTGCTATAATCCCCTGGGTATATGCCTGTGGGGAACGGTGACACTCTATTCCTATTCGGGCGCATACTAAGACCTTCGGCATATAGTAAGTCCCGGTACCTAGCGGTTCGTTCTGGCTCAGTACCGGATACTCCTGGACCGTTGTCTCGGGCATCACGGGACCCATTCTAAATATGGTTCATCGTTCCCCATCAATTTTCAATAACCAACCTCGCTTGACTTGTATGCGAAAGTATATGGTACGGGCTATATACCGAAACATACAAATTGAACGAGTCTTAATAATAACTTGATAATTGACTTCATGCTACATGAATTTTATTGTCATTTTCATGCTTGTTATTTATTGTAGTTACTCCATGCTTGCTAATTTGATTACATGACATTTGACCTGCTGCACTTGCTTTTATTTCATACCACATAAATTCTAATGTCATTTTCATATTCCACTATTTATTGTGGCTATTTCATGCTTATTGATTTGGGTACATTATACTTGACCTGATGCACTTGCTTTTATTTATACTTACCATTTGGGTTCTTGCACTCACTGGGTTGCCCGTTAACAACCTGTATTTGCATGTCCAGATCTTGCAATTTGGACCGAGGTGGACCCATCAGCTGCGGACCAGGCTTTCTTCGAGGAGTAGGTGGATCAGCCGTAGCTTCATCCCGTCTTTCCCGCTCGCGAGATTCTCTCTTCCAGCTCGTGAGTCCTTATCTTTTGTACCCTATACAGTCTACTTTTATACTACCTGGTGATGTAATATTTATGTAATATTATGTCACAATCTGTGATGACTGAGTACTTGTACTATTTTGTGTTGGAATGTATAACACCACGTATTTTCGCACTCTGATTCCTGTATTGTGTTGTATTGATGCTTAGTGTACATACGTGATGGTACCATCGCCCTGCATATGTACGTCGCAGTGGCGTTCCCGTATCCGCATAAGCGGGGCGCCACATGTTGGTAACAGAGCCTTGGCTCTCACACCTACAGTACAGCCAGTCTGCAAATTAATGTTGGATTAATTTGCGACTGAGTCACACGAGTCTTTGCTATACATTCTAATTACAAGTACAAAGTTATCTATTCCTTCCTTGAAATCCATCCCTTGACTTCTGAAATCCCTATTCCGTCACCTTTTCAGTCGGCTCGAATATGGAGAGACGGGGGACACGTACCGGTCCTGACACTTCCCGTGACGGTCTGTACTGCATGCTCAATGTAATCTCATTGCTCGTCGAGATCGGATTTGGAAGGCTTCAAAAATTGTCCATAATTGGTATCAGAGTCGATAATGTTCGTCGAAGTTCGAGTGTGCAAGATGATGGAGTTCGTATGGATTGTTGATCGCGATCCATATTGGCACAAGAAGAAGTATAGACCTCATTTGAGGTGAAGTCATGCGACGTGTGGTGCCTACTGGGTCATAGTGACTTGCTTGTCCAGGAAAGAAGGGCGCAAGTGGTGCGGATGAGCAACATGCTCGCGGTGGTCACGCAAGTCAGCTGCTTACAGCAACATGATGCATGGCGGGCGCGAGTGGAAATGATGGTCAAGATACTACGCGGTTGATGCTGCGAGTTTGGCGGCCATGCGGGTTATGCATGGGGCATGGAAGCTCGTGGAGGAGCTCTTGGTGCGACGAGATACAATGATGGGGAACTTGGTAGTGTGTGTAGTGGCCATGGTGTTGTTCCAAAGATTGGTTGACCAACATTGATCAGCAACGAAGTATCTCCAAGTTTTGTTGCTCGCCGGATTCGAGCCAAGGTGGAGATTGTTGGGGTTATGCCTCGTATCCACTGTATAACTTTTCGTCTATTGTATGATTCATTCATGACCATTTTGTATTCCCCAGAATTTGGAAGACTAAATGGTGCATGACTCT